>OY482673.1:70816372-71416372 GCA_960531455.1 Urophora cardui | reverse complement strand
ATAAAAGGGTTTGGAAAATATTGCATAATAAGCTAGTTTACTTCACTGCATATTGGGATTTTTGGTAGAAGTTATAAATACATATGTATGTAGATCTATTTCGGAGAACACCACATCCCATCAGACTTCTTTTTACTTTTATTCTTGCGTCCGCATAAAACATCCTTTAATGAAAAATTTCACTAAAAAGTCAAAAATAAATAATAGCTTAAAAAACTAAAAAACACGCTTTAATCTTAAAAATCGTACTAAAAATTGAGAAATAATTTAATTAGAAACAAAATGATGAACGAAAATATAAGTATTTAAGGAAAAGCGTGGGGCTGCTCAATAATATTTGAACATGAAAATATTCGATTCGTACAACTAGTACAAAAATATACCTAGTTGCGAAATTAAAGAGTACGATATATGAAATCTCAAAAAAGTCAAAATAAAATTATTAGTAAACAAGTAAGGAAGCCTAAGTTCGAGTGGAATCGAACATTAGATACTCAGCTGTATGCTTTCATTGTTTGTTTGCGTTTGTTCGATATAGGGTGTATTTTATATAAAGCGAGTGCGGCATAAAGTGGGCGTAGCCACGCCCGTTTTAAATATTTTTATCAGTCATCCAACTACGCATATGAATATTATTCTTTGTGCAAAATTTCATTCCTTTATGACTTCTAGTTACAAAGAAGTCTTGTTACAAATTCCCAAAGGGTGTTCCAGAAATATCTTTGTTAAAAAGTAGGCGTGGTCATAAACCGATTTCAATAAATTTTTGCGTGTCTATTAACACAAGTTATAAAAGTGTATAAACCAAGTTTCGTCATAATATCTCAATTATTTGTCGAGTTATGGGCTCCGAAATCTCGTTGATTCCTTTGTCTGAAAAGAGGCGGTGCCACGCCCATTTTCCGAAATTTTTCTATTTTTTGTTTCCGATCTATTGTAGAACTCATGCCACAAAATTTCAATGAATTATCTTTATATTTGACAAAGATATCGCTTAAAATGTTTTTATTAGTCCACTTTATGATACACATATATAAAAGTGGGCGCGGTCGTCAACCGATTTTGGTAAAATTTTGAACATGTATTACTACAAGTAGTGAAAGTGTATACACCAAGTTTCGTCATAATATATCGATTATTTGTCGAGTTATGGGCTCAGAAATCTCGTATATTCCTGCTTCTAAAAGGAGGCGGTGCCACGCCCATTTTCCAACATTTTTGTATTTTTTGTTTTCTGTCCATAGTTGGACACCTTCCATAAAATTTCAATGATATATCTTTATATTTGACAGAGATATCGCTTAAAATGCTTTTATTAGGTCACTTTATAATACCCATATATAAAAGTGGGCGTGGTCGTCAACCGATTTTGGCAATTTTTCGTCCAAACATTTGCCTAGGTAAGTACATCACGCCTACCAAATTTCATCGATATATCTTCAACGGTTTCTGAGTTATGACTCATAAAACTTTCAATGTTTGCCCCTTAATAAGTGGGCGTGGCACCGCCCATTTTCCAAAATTTCACCATATTTCTTCATAAGGGCCTGAGCTCAATACGTGTGTGAAATTTTATCACTCTAGCTCTATTAGTGACTGAGATACAAAATTTCCGATTTTTACTATATAGGGGAGGTGGGCGTTTTCATGGTCCGATTTCGCCCATTTTCAATACCATCCGTTCCTGTCTTGATACCAACTTACATTTCAAATTTCATCAAAATATCTCAATGTTTGCGCGAGTTATCGTGCTCACAGACGGACGGACGGACAGACGGACGGACATGGCTCAATCGATTTCTCTTTTCACCCTGATCATTTTGATATATATAAGTCTATATCTATCTCGATTATTTCATTCTGTTACAATCCACCGTTAGGAAATCAAAACTATAACACTCTGCGTACTAGTACAGCTGAGTATAAAAACACCGATTTTAAATATTTTTTGACATACTGAGCACCCCACGCTTTTCCTTAAATACTTATATTTTCGTTCATCATTTTGTTTCTAATTAAATTATTTCTCAATTTTTAGTACGATTTTTAAGATTAAAGCGTGTTTTTTAGTTTTTTAAGCTATTATTTATTAAACCTGATTTGTCAACAACCAGGAATTTTTGCAGGGTATATGCATGCTTAAATATGTACAAAAGGCTTTGTCCTTCATTTTCTTACAATTATCTGCAGAAAAATACTGCTGGAATTGAGTTCATCTTCCATTTCTGTGCGCCTATTCCTTCACATCCAATGATTGAAAGATCTCCTTAAAAATCTGCTTTTGAAAAAGCGAAATGAACGCTGATTGAAAATCTCCTCCGCCTGCTTGCTTTTGATTGAAATTTGCTTGAAAATGATTGAATTTTTTTTTTCAAGCAACCGCTAGCTTGGTTTGCTTTTAAACAAACAAGCAAGAGCTTGTTTGCTTTTAAACAAACTAAGCAGCGCTTAGATTGAAAAAATGCAAACAATCGCAAGCGCGCTTGTGATTGTTAGGTTACAAGCGGCGCTTAGATTGTTTGTTTTCGTTGCTTGCTTGTACAAAACAATCTGTTTGAAATTCAATCTGCTTGTGCAGTTCACTGATAGATACATAAATTCAGCCTTGAACATTTCATAATTTGCAAAGGTTAATCCTTATTCAAAGATTCATTAGCGTACACATTGAAATATTTTTTCATATTCTCAAAAAGAAAACTTTGCCGAAAAAAGCTCTTATACATAGAAAACGAACGTTCTACATCCACAGAGGTAATAGGAGCATGTTTGAAAACGGCTCTTTGTCGACAGGTATGCACCGTATCGAAAATACTAATAATAGCCGTGTTCACACGAAACTCTATTCGTCGTCAGATGGCTGTTATGCATGAATTTCGTTTGTATAAAACTGTCAACTAGCAAATTACAAAAATAGGCAATATATTGCGAAATACTTATGTAATAAAAAAATGCAAACAACGCAAAATATGTAAAAATATGCATATATGACCAAAATATGAAAAATATGCAAAAACATTTGAATGCCATTTTTAAGACAATTTCACGATTCGCAAAGATTGTTTCTTTATTTTGCTCTACCTAAATCTAAGAAAAACATGTATTTGCATAGATTTCCATGCCCTAATAATAACAAATACAGCCATACAATCTACTGTTATTTAATCAAAATTATAATACTCTGGGGTCGAATCGTGACACACGATCACGGATTGATTTCGATACGAAAAATAATTCCGTGATACGTCTCACGTATTTGCTAAATGGCATTACGACATACGATAGTTATCGTATCGTAATTGGTTTTCGAGTTCACAATGGGTTTTACAAATAACCACCTTGTGGAACACACTCTTAGTTCACAATAGATGTAGAAGTGTCAAAAATGTCGCACAGCTGATCGAAAATTATTATAATTGTAACTTTCTTCTATTTCCATGCCATGATGGCTAATTTTCTATTTGGGGAAAAATTTTACATACAAAAGAATAGCTACAGACGAGATATTTGCTTGTTATCATGATTTCAGTGTAAATAAACATATGTATATATTTTCAAAAACAAAAATGCATAATGAAATGTGACACATTAAATGTAATATTTGTTTTTGCAAAGCCAAATACAAACAAGTAAGGAAGCCTAAGTTCGAGTGGAATCGAACATTAGATACTCAGCTGTATGCTTTCATTGTTTGTTTGCGTTTGATGGAAACACGGTGCACTTAATATAAAGCGAGTGCTGCATAAAGTGGGCGTAGCCACGCCCATTTTCTAAATTTTTATCAGTCATCCAACTAAACATATAAATATTATTGTTAGTGCAAATTTGCAACCTTTTATGACTTCCAATTACATAGATGTCACGTTCAAATTCCCAAAGAGTGTTCCAGAAATATCTTTCTTAAAAAGTAGACGTGGTCATAAACCGATTTCAATAAATTTTTGCGCGGCTATTAACACATGTCATAAAAGTGTATAAACCAAGTTTCGTCATAATATCTCAATTATTTGTCGAGTTATAGACTAAGAAATCTCGTATATTCCTTTGTCTAAAAAGAGGCGGTGCCACGCCAATTTTCCAAAATTTGTCTATTTTTTGTTTCCGGTCTATTATGGAACTCTTGCCACAAAATTTCAATGATTTATCTTTACATTTGACAAAGATATCGCTTAAAATGTTTTTATTAGGTCACTTTATAATACCCATATATAAAAGTGGGCGTGTTCGTCAACCGATTTCGCTAAAATTTTCAACATGTATTACCACAAGTAATAAAAGTGTACACACCAAGTTTAGTCATTATATATAAATCATTTGTCGAGTTATGGGCTCAGAAATCTCGTATATTCCTGTTTATAAAAAGAGGCGGTGCCACGCCCATTTACCAAAATTTTTGTGTTTTTCGTTTTATGTCCGCAGTTGGACTCCTGCTATAAAATTTCAATGATATATCTTTATATTTGACAGAGATATCGCTTAAAATGTTTTTATTAGGTCACTTTATAAGACCCATGTATAAAAGTGGGCGTGGCCCTCAAACGATTTCGGAAATTTTTCGTCCAAATATTTGACTAAGTAAGTATATCACGCGTACAAAATTTCATCTATATACCTTCAACGGTTTCTGATTTATGACTCATAAAACTTTCAATGTTTGCCCCTTAATAAGTGGGCGTGGCACCGCCCATTTTCCAAAATTTTTGTGTTTTTCGTTTTATGTCCGCAGTTGGACTCACGCGACAAAATTTCAATGATAGATCTTTATATTTGACAGAGATATGGGTTAAAATGTTTTTATTAGGTCACTTTATAATACAAATATATAAAAGTGGGCGTGGCCGTCAACCGATTTTAACTATTTTCCGTCCAAACGTTTGCCTTAGTATGTAAATCACGCGTACCAAATTTTGTCGATATATCTTTAATGGTTTCTGAGTTATGACATATAAAACTTGCAAGATTTGACCCTTAATAAGTGGGCGTGGCCCTCAACCGATATCGGAAATTTTTCGTCCAAATATTTGACTAAGTAAGTATATCACGCGGACCAAATTTCATCGATATATCTTCAACGGTTTCTGATTTATGACTCATAACACTTTCAATGTTTGCCCCTTAATAAGTGGGCGTGGCACCGCCCATTTTCCAAAATTTTTGTGTTTTTCGTTTTATGTCCGCAGTTGGACTCACGCGACAAAATTTCAATGATAGATCTTTATACTTGACAGAGATATCGCTTAAAATGTTTTTATTAGGTCACTTTGTAATATACATATATAAAAGTGGGCGTGGCCGTCAACCGATTTTAACTATTTTCCGTCCAAACGTATGCCTAAGTATGTAAATCACGCGTACCAAATTTTGTCGATATATCTTCAATGGTTTCTGAGTTATGACATATAAAACTTTCAAGGTTTGATCCTTAATAAGTGGGCGTCGCACCGCCCATTTTCCAAAATGTCATCAAATTTCTTCCTAGGGGCTTGAGCTCAACACGTGGGAAAAATTTCATCGCTCCAGCTATATTAGTGACTGAGATACCAAATTTCCGATTTTTTCTATATAGGAAAAGTGGGCGTGGTCATGGTCCGATTTCGCCCATTTTCAATACCAACCGTCCCAGTCTCGATACCAACTTGCATTTCAAATTTCATCAAAATATCTCAATTTTTGCGCGAGTTAGAGTGTTTACAGACGGACGGACAGACGGACGGACAGACGGATGGACGGACGGACAGACGGACGGACGGACGGACGGACGGACGGACAGACGGACGGACGGACATAGTTCAATCGATTTCTCTTTTCACCCTGATCATTTTGATATATATAAGTCTATATCTATCTCGATTATTTCACTCTGTTACAATACACCGTTATGTGATTAAAACTATAATACTCTGTGTACTAGTACAGCTGAGTATAAAAATAAACAAATTTTTACATCCGTACAAAACGTATTTAAGGATATACATACATAAATATGTACATATGTAAGTACATATTGCAAAATAAAACTTAAAATTTAAATATGGATGTGCATTTACTTTTTTATTTGAGTTCAAGTGAAAGTGAGGAAGATGAAAGGGTGGCACGGAGGCTACTTAGGGATAAAAGTGATCCTTTTGCATTGTCGAATACAGTGTACGTATATACATATAATACAAAAACAATTTTTGCAGCAAAATTAAAGTTTTTTGTACAGATTTCTGAAACGGTTTAGGTTTTCTAAAGAGGCGTTTGAATATGTACTAAATCTGCTAAATTTGAAGCAGCTGGATGCGAAAGCTGTGCCTCCGGTACTACAACTTGCTGCTACGCTTTCCCTGCTAGGAAGTGGTGGCTATCAGCATTGTGTCGGCAGCGACTATTTGGTTGGAATGTGCCAAAGTACTGTATAATTATTAGATCAAGATTTTTTGATTCAAAATTTTTGTTCTTGATTCTTTGAATATATATTTAATAATAATATTTTAGTCAATAATTTTCATTCTATGAAATTTGATTCAGTACAAACAAAATTGTTAAATAAATTTAATTTCTACAAGTATATAGTATGCAAGTTAAAAACACTACATATACTCCCCCTTTCAAAAAGACAATAATAACATTAAATTAAAAAAATCAAAAATTATTAAAGAAGATTAAATGTAACACGTTTCTTTTGTCGAAGTTGTGGAAGTGTAAGATTATGTTCAATATATGCAGGTTTAATTCTATCGATTGAAACAGTTTTTTCTGTGTCATTAATAAGTATTTTAAAAAATTTCGGATATTTTTCAATAACTACAAATGGTCCTTCATACGGTGAATGTAATCCATATTTTTTATTATCCACACGAACAAAAACATGTTTGCATGTCTGTAAATCTTTAGGTAAATAAACATAATTCGAATTTTTATGATGAGAAATACCTGATCGGAAACACTTAAAATGATTTTTAATTTTGGAAATAAAATATGAAAAATTAAAATTGTCATTTGATTGAACAACTAATTCCCCTGGAAGACGCAAGTTTTGACCATAGACCATCTCTGCTGCAGTAGCCCCAATATCTTCCTTGAAACAAGATCTCAAACCTAATAAGACTATTGGCAATTCATCAGACCAATTATCTGAATTATTTCTTGCCAAAATTGATGCTTTTAATTGCCTATGTAGCCGTTCAATCATACCATTAGCTTGTGGATGATAAGCTGTAGTTTTAATCAATTGACAACCAACAAGTTTTGCTAATTCAGTAAACACATTAGATGTAAATTGAACTCCACGGTCACTAGTGATAGAAGTAGGTACTCCGAAACGTGGTATATATTCTTTAAAGAAAATTTTAGTAACTGATTCTGCTGTAATTTCTTTGAGGGCATATGCCTCTGGCCAACGCGTATTTCTATCTATTATTGTTAAAATATATCTATAACCATTTGAACTCGGTAACGGACCTACAATATCTGTATGTATATGTTCAAATCTTCCTTTTGGTATAGGAATCGTAGTAATGGGTGATTTAGTATGTCTGTTAACTTTTGACTTTTGACAACCTATACATAATTTTACCCACTCATTAATTTCCTTATTCATTGAAGGCCAAAAGTATTTTGATTTAATTAAATTTCTAGTAGCTCTGGTTCCTGGATGACTAATACTATGCAATTTTGAAAATATTTCTTTTCGAAGATTTGGTGGAATATAAGGCCTAGTTAAATTGTTAGATTGTTCACAAATGATCTTTATATTGAATATAGGAATTTCAACTTCTACTAATTTATATATACATGAAGAATTTTTGATAAGTTCTTGCAAAAATGTGTCCTTCTGTTGTTCATCATATAATTTTTTAAAGTTGAATTCATTTTTCTCTAAAGGTTCAATTTCTGGAATACGAGAAAGTGTATCTGCAACAATATTTTCTTTACCAGAAATATGTTGAATGTCACTTGTGAATTGCGAAATATACTCAAGATGTCGTGTTTGACGCGGACTACGATCAACTTTTGAATTAAGTACATAAGTTAGAGGTTTATGATCTGTATAAATTGTGAATAAGCGACCTTCCAAAAAATGTCTAAAATGTTTAATGGCCTGATATATTGCTAACAACTCTCGATCGAAAGTACTATACTTCATTTCAGAAGCAGATAACTTCTTTGAAAAGAATGCCAAAGGTTCGATTCCTTTTTGTGTTAATTGTTGCAGAACACCACCAATTGCTACTTTTGAAGCATCAACTGAAACTGATAGCTTGGCTTTTTCATCAAAATGATTAAGAAGAACTTTTGAAGAAAATTTTTCTTTTATTTTCTCAAAGTTCTGAATGGCTTCAGAGGTCCAAACAAGCATCTGATCTTTTTGTTTTAAAGCTAACGTTACCATTGAATGAATGGGACTCAAAAATTCCGCCAATTTCGGAAAATACCTGTGGTAATAGTTTACCATTCCTAAAAACTTTTGCATCTGTTTAGCAGTTTTAGGGCGTTCAAAGTCACGAATGGCTTTGACTTTATCGTCTGCTGGTGTTATGCCATTATTAGAAATACAATATCCTAGAAAATTTACTTGCGACAAGCCGAACAAACATTTAGTTGGTTTAATATTAAGACCATACTCATCTAATTTGGAAAATACAGTATGAAGGTGTTGCAAATGTTCTTCTTCATCTTTACTAGCTACTAAAATATCATCAAGATAAGCGAAAACGAAATCTAATTTTGCAAAAATTTCATTAATGAAACGTTGAAAGGTCTGTGCTGAATTGCGAAGACCAAATGGCATTCTAACAAATTCATAAAGACCAAAAGGAGTAGTTATAGCTGTTTTAAAAATATCATCTTCAGCCATCGGTATTTGATGATAAGCCCTAACTAAATCAATTTTTGAGAAAACTGTTTTATCACGCAGATTAATATTCAAATCATGTATATGTGGCAAAGGGTATCTATCTGGTACTGTAACAAAATTCAATCTACGATAATCACCACATGGTCGCCAATCATCTGGATCTTTTTTTGGTACAAGATGAAGCGGTGAAGCGACATGTGAATTGGACGGTCGACATATACCGGATTTTACCAAAAAATCAAATTCTGTTTTCGCAACTTTAAATTTAACTGGGTCAAGACGTCTAGGTCTAGAAAAAGGTAATTCTCCTTTGCTAATTATTCTATGAACTGTGGTATGTTTAACAGGTTTATTATAATTGGGCTCAGATATTAATGATGGAAACTGTTTAAGTAATATAGTATATTTGTTGTCTACTGCAAAAAGTTTCGGCAACGAAATATCTTCATAGCAAGAAATAGCATCAACTGAGATATTAGTAAGAGGGTCTACTAAACGTTTATTTTTTAAATCAACCAGAAGTCCAAATTTAGTTAAAAAATCAGCACCAATTATAGGTCTGTTAATATCCGCAATAACAAAAATAAAAGGGAATTCACGTCTTAATTTCAAATTTACATTTAAAAGCTTCTTTCCAAAAGTTTTAATTGTAGTACCATTAGCTGCCGTTAAAAATAAGTCCGAAGAAATTTTACTGTTTTTGAATTTTGAGGAAGGTAAAACTGAAATTTCTGCCCCACTATCAATTAAAAAATTAAGTTTGTTATCTTTATCAAAAATGAATAGGCGACGAGAGAATTTATCACCTACCCCATTACTTGCCGCCGAAGCAATAGGCGAATTTAGTTTCCCTGCGTGGATTGAGCAGAATTGTTTTTAACATATGAGCAAGGTTGTTCACACTTACGTGCCTTGCTACCATATCTATAATGATAATGACATAACCAGTTTCGGGGTGTTGTTCTCCTTTGCGAACGATTTCTACTAGATGACCGAGACCTACGATTATATGTAAAATTTTGAGTAGCTGACTGTCGCATAGCAGAAATTTCAACTGTCAATTTTGAAAAATTTTCGCACATAGTGGAAGTTAATTTAACTAAGTTATCAACTGCTCTTTCTAAATGTGATTCTGATTTATTAACTGTCACAGCACAAACCTCATCCCTGCTCATTACTTCCCACATATCATCCGCAAGTTTAATTAAGCTATTAATGTCGGAATTTGTATAACTAGTAAGGGCGAGATTTATTCCTTTAGGCAATTTTCTAAGCCACAACTTCTTTAAAAGATCTGAATTTATACTAGAACCTGCAGTTAAACTTAGATTTCTATACAATTCAGATGGTTTTTTATCTCTGAAATCTGAATTGTAAAGGACTTGGTCAAGTCTTTTGTTTTCGCTAAGAGAGTAGCGTTCAATCAAAACTTTCTTTAAAAATATATATTTATTCACGGACGGAGGATTTTGAATTACATCTAAAACTGTTACTATAACCTCTTGCGGTAAGGATATAATTAAATATTCATATTTAGTATCATCTACTACTATGCCCTTAGCTGCAAATTGTGCTTCAATGTGTAAGAACCAAGCTTCTGGATGTTCTGTCCAAAAAGTTGGTAGCTTGATTGAAGTGGCCGAAATTTCAGAATTTGTGACTGTGTGTGTTTGATTGTGTGGTGTAGATGTTATATGATTAGTATTATGTGCAGTATCTTGATCAAAAGGATTGCATAAATCTATAAGTGTCGTTGGATCGACAGAAGAACTGCGGACAGGAGAATGCATAAACATTTTGAAAAAGAGGAGTTTACAAATAAGAAAATTTACAAGAATTGAGAATATTTAAACGTAATAAAAAAAAAATGTAATAGTTTTAGTAAATATGTATATAAGTAAATAATATATGTATATACCTATTTAATAAACATACATATGTAAATACATATAAAGACAGAAAAATGATACAGCTCACTGCGTATTGTTGACTATGATAGTTCTATTTTCGTTTTTATCAATGCTGCTAAATGTGTTGCTGTGATTGCTGATGTTGTCCACAAATTCTCGTAATGTTGTCGTTAATGTTTCTGTGAGTTTTTGGTTACTTATTACTATTGTTGTTGTTGTTGTAGTGGTTGTTGCTGCACGTTCTTGTTGTTGTATTGGATTATTTTTCTTCAGATTCAGCAGTAGCGTCTTGGTGTTGCACTTCTCACCATTTTATACAGAATATTGATGATGATTATTTAGCTTGATTAAAGATTGCGGTTGTATGACAATTTGTGTTACGTCGCTGTGCGCCTGTGTGATCAATCATGTGTATGTGGAATAATGTCGATCGTGATGCTCTCAACTTTGATTATCCGTTTCGATCGTGATCTCAGCTCCAATATCTTGCTAATTTATTGGATATTATTTGTGAGGTTCTTATCTTCTTCGAAAAGAATTGGCAGGATCGCCAAATTGTATAATTATTAGATCAAGATTTTTTGATTCAAAATTTTTGTTCTTGATTCTTTGAATATATATTTAATAATAATATTTTAGTCAATAATTTTCATTCTATGAAATTTGATTCAGTACAAACAAAATTGTTAAATAAATTTAATTTCTACAAGTATATAGTATGCAAGTTAAAAACACTACAGTACCATATCGAAGATATCATCCCATGTACTTCTGGAAATGGAAAATAAACAACTTTTTTCATATTTTCTTGGAGCAACGCCAACTTGTCGCTTGTGGCTCGTCTAAGGGTGCGTTTATGTCGGAGCAATAGAAGAAAGAAAGAAAGATAGCGAAGAAAATTGTAAACGGGAATTCTGTACTTCTGTTTATGTCGGAGCTGCGATAAGCGCTAAGCTCACCACAGATAATAGCAAAGAAAATACCTTACGGAAATCACGTATAGTGTTTATGTCGGAGCAATAGAAGAAAGAGTGATACTAGCAACGAAAATTGTAAATGGGAGTTCTGTACTTCTGTTTATGTCGGAGCAGTGGGTGACTAAAGAAATTCACCACATTAGCGCTATTATCATAGCAGAGAAAATACCTTATGGGAAACGCGTGTAGTGTTTATGTCGGAGCAATAGAAGAAAGAGTGCAATAGAGCGACGAAAATTTTAAATGGGAGTTCTGTACTTCTGTTTATGTCGGAGCCGCGCTATATGCGCGTATCAAAGTATAAGAGCGAAGAAAATTAATTCATTGATTTTCTTTAGTCGATTAGCGCTATTCATTATGGACACAGAAACTTTCATCAGTGCAATTTTTAAAAGGCAACCTTTGTGGGATCAAAGAAATCCAAATCATCCCAATAGGCTTGTCTTGGATAAACTGTGGACGGCCGTAGCATGTGAAATGAAGTCCACACGTAAGTAAATATATACGACTTCATGCATAAAAAATAAAATAGGTTTTAAAAATTTTTAAGTGGCATTTTCATAAAATTTTTCGATTTCGAAAATTTTATAAATCTATTTTATTTTTTATGAATAAGGGGGACATTGTTTATGTGTTTTATTACTTTTTATACATAATTTTTATATAACCTTTCAAATTAAAAAAAATTAAATATATAGATAAGTATGTGTGGAGCAGAAATATATGTAAATATTTATTATGTGTAAAATAACAACGTCTCTTCTCCTTTTCGGTTACTCTAAAATTTTTATTTAAGTACCACAATACACTAAAGACAAATCTAGTACCATAGCTTCAATATACGCAGATAACAGCGCTATTCCACTCTTTGCTAGCTTAGCTCCGACATAAACACTCAATAGCGCTATATGCTTTGGTCGAACAGCGCTATTACCTCCGCTTATTGACCTCTTCGCTACTATTGCTCTTATCACTGCTCCGACATAAACACTCAATAGCGCTATTCCGATAAGCGTATATCACGCACAGCTATCTTTCTTTCTTCTATTGCTCCGACATAAACGCACCCTAAGTCTCGGTGTGTTGCTCCTTTGACGCCAAGCTGGGGTGGTCAGTGGCCTTGATGGACCCGGTAATTCGTCACTGCTGGGTGACCTTGTGCCATCGCCGTTGTTGCCGCTGCCATTATCGCTGCCACTGACGCTGTCGCTCTCATTGCCACTTTCGCTAACTCTACCTGCAGCTGGTTCGCTACCAAAAGAACGCACATTACTATTTCCCTCCACTGAGGCCTCAAGTTCAGCAGCTTCTATGGTGAGCTCTTCCACTGCGCTTATCGGCCTTTCACGATATGGACCGCCTCCGGTTTGCCTCTTTGACATCTTGTTGAAGGATAGCTTTTTCTTGGTTTGGTATTTTTGGTCAGCGTAAACCTTCGAATAATTAAATACGTATGTATAAATATTTATTTCGCACCATAATACATAATGGTTTGCATATAAATACCTTCCGCCACATCTTCGCGTCCTTTACAGGTGGCCCCTCGGCGTTTAACCGTCTCGCAAGTTTCTCCCAAAGCCTATTTGTTGAAAATCTCCCCTGCGGGTGACTTGGAGGCTTATTCTTAGCCAAGTCCGGATGCTCCGACATAAACTCCGCCATTAGTTCCTTTTGTTTGGGGTTCAATATATTAGAGTTGGCCCTTAGATAACTCAAATATTAGTTAAAATATTATAATTATATTTATTTTTTAATAAACTTACATTTTTTCCTCG
Source organism: Urophora cardui (assembly GCA_960531455.1). NCBI lineage: Eukaryota > Metazoa > Arthropoda > Insecta > Diptera > Tephritidae > Urophora > Urophora cardui. The sequence goes on along the minus strand of OY482673.1, from coordinate 71,402,874 downwards.
ATTACCTCTGATTCCGTTATAAAATTTGTGATCGTATAACAATACGAACGAACGAGCTCGAAAGCGTACCCATTCACAATTATCATAATACCAAATTACGAAACTGAGAGTACGTTCACGTATGTGGTAATCCAAAATTTGCACCTTCACGTAACGAGTTATACGATCACGTATGTCATAATCCAAAATGCAACTTTTTACGTGACGAGTTATACGATCACGTGTGTGACGATTCGGGCCCTGTGTTCTACGTACAGCTGAGTATCTAATAGATACTATCTATATCTACTTATACATATACATATATTAACACGCTAACATGAATTTTGTCCGCGACCTTCTGGCGATTCTACTGAACCGATTTTAAAAGTGAGACCATCATTAGAAAGGGAATTCCCAAGAATAGGTCCATTTTGGTTTTCTTTAAAATCAAGGACCCTAATCATTATGAGTTTTATAATAAAAATCAAGATTTAATCATTATATGTTGAGTTTTTATACAATTCATAAAAAATAATCATTATTTTTTGAGTTTTATTTTTTTCGATCAGAAAATAAACTTATTCCTGGAGTGATATTTTATCTCTCAGAAATAATAATTATTCTTTGAGTTTTATTTTTTCGCTTGGGACGAAAAACTCAAAAGATCTTTGGAGCGCCTGACACATAATTACCAATAAATTTTTTTATACTCAGCTGTACTAGTACACAGAGTATTATAATTTTGATTTCATAACGGTGGATTGTAACATAATGAAATAATCGAGATAGATATGGACTTATATATATCAAAATGATCAGGGTGAAAAGAGAAATCGATTGAGCCATGTCCGTCCGTCCGTCCGTCCGTCCGTCCGTCTGTCCGTCCGTCTGTAAACACTCTAACTCGTGCAAAAATTGAGATATTTCGATGAAATTTGAAATGCAAGTTGGTATCGAGACTGGGACGGTTGGTATTGAAAATGGGCGAAATCGGACCATGACCACGCCCACTTTTCCTATATAGAAAAAATCGGAAATTTGGTATCTCAGCCACTAATATAGCTAGAGTGATGAAATTTTACCCACGTATTGAGCTCAGGCCCTTATGAAGAAATTTGATGAAGTTTTGCAAAATGGGCGGTGCCACGCCCACTTATTAAGGGTCAAACATTGAAAGTTTTATATGTCATAACTCAGAAACCGTTGAAGATATATCGATGAAATTTGTTTTGCGTAATTTGCTTACTTAGAGAAATGTTTTGGCGAAAAATTATCAAAATCGGTTGACGGCCACGCCCACTTTTATATATGGGAACTATAAAGGGGCCTAATAAAAACATTTTAAGCGATATCTCTGTCAAATATAAAGATCTATCACTGAGTTTTTGTGGCAGGAGTCCAACTACGGACATAAAACAAAAAGTACAAAAATTTTGGAAAATGGGCGGTGCCACGCCCACTTATTAAGGGGCAAACATTGAAAGTTTTATATGTCATAACTCAGAAACCGTTGAAGATATATCGATGAAATTTGGTACGCGTGATATATTTACTTAGCCAAATGTGTGGACGAAAGATTACCAAAATCGGTTGACGACCACGCCCACTTTTATATATGGGTATTATAAAGTGACCTAATAAAAACATTTTAAGCGATATCTTTGTCAAATATAAAGATCTATCACTGAAATTTTGTGACATGAGTTCTACAATAGACCGGAAACAAAAAATAAAAAAGTTTGGAAAATGGGCGTGGCACCGCCTCTTTTTATACAAAGGAATCTACGTGCCTATTACTCGACAAATAACTGAGATATTATGACGAAACTTGGTTTATACACTTTTATAACATGTGTTAATAGACACGCAAAAATGTATTGAAATCGGTTTATGACCACGCCTACTTTTTAACAAAGATATTTCTGGAACACCCTTTTGGAATTTGTAACGTGAAGTCTTTGTAACTAAAAGTCATAGAGGGATGCAATTTTGCACTAACAATAATATTTATATGCTTATTTGGATGATTGATACAAATTTTGAAAATGGGCGTGGCTGCGCCCTGTTTATGCAGCACTCGTGTCATATAAAATACACCCTATATCGAACAAACGCAAACAAACAATGAAAGCATACAGCTGAGTATCTAATGTTCGATTCCACTCGAACTTAGGCTTCCTTACTTGTTTTATTTATTATTTCTTAATGGAAAACTAACTTCAATATATCGCACCCTGAATCATAAATTGACACAGCTCAAAATTCAAAAATTTTCAGGAGTCAAAAAACTTTTTTTTTACATGCAATGATGTTGAAAAGGCTAAGTATAATTGCTATTTTTCATTCAAAAGGGACATCGATTTAAAAGTTTTATTTTTTTGGCAACTGCTAGAGATATGTTCTATGTACCGGTTTATGATAAAAAACTGATTTCAAAAAATTTTGAGTTATGCCACTTAATGATTTAGGGTGCGATATTAACTTTAACAGAAAGAAAGAAGAGTATTTAAAAATTAAAGTAAACAAACGAAAAATTAATAAAATTATCGCGCTTTAAATTAAGTAATTTAACTTTTTACATCTCCATCACTATATCTCCATTTGAAACTTGCTTGATACATGTACATTTATTGAGTAGTGATCAGGGCTTACTAACAGCGGCTGCAGCATCCCATCAGATGAGTTTTTTCTTCGCTAGGAGCAAGTGCCACAGCACACAAAGGTCAAACTGAGTTACTTTATTCCCTCTATACAATTTGTTTGCTAATTTTGACAACTACTTGCCAAAAAGCTCTAACAAACCGACCGGTATAGTTGGGTCATGCTAGTGATCAAGAATTGTATCGATTTCATAACATCTACGGCTTTGGGATACCGATCCCGTGTTAGCGATGTAATTAATCAACATAATTACTGTTCTTTTAGGTCAGTTTGCTTTGGGGAAAACTCTTCGATCTCCCGAATAGCGTTGCGCAGCTCATCATCGGACTCCTCATCAGACGGCGACGCCTCAATTGAGTTTAAGAGGTTGCCAAGGAGAGATGTTGACCTTTGTGACAGAGCCTCGGCAAATATTATGCCTGTGGTTTCTGTGCTTTCTGATAATACGACTTCATCTGATTGATCTGACCGCTGGTATCTTTATAGGAAGATAAAATTTGTATACATAAATATATTAGATAGATTAAAAGCCTACCACTATTAAACTGATGGAAAATACATGGTATCCGTTTGCCCATTCCAACAAAGTGAATACCTTTAGTATACCGAGGCTCATATGTACATATGTATATAAACTTCACCCTAAATCGTAAGGGCACACGACTCAAAATTCATAAATTTTGCTTTGTGTTACTTAATGATTTGAAATTCGCTCATTTACTTGATTTTTAGGAGAACTGATCTAAATTTTCATACGTCCCATACCTAACTGAAAATTCTGGTTTTTTGCGTTATGACTATATTAAAGTAGATGAATGTACCCAACAACCACTGAGTTTAGATATCGATTTGAGAACTAGCCTCATTCTCAAACCTCTAACGTTAAAGGACGACTCGAAAATCTATCGAGAATCATAGCGTTCTCAAACAAAAAGGGGCATAATTCTCAAATCGAGAAAATTATAATTCTCGAATCGAATTCTAATGTAGTTCTCTAATGAGATTCTAATCAAAATTTGCAAATACTTCCAATTGAAATGAAAAACAAAGCTTTGTCTCTTTTTACATGATTTTTTCATTGTTTAGATGTTATTAACGCAATATGTGCCTAAATTGCATATGATTATATCGCACCCTAAATGATAAAGTGGCACAACTCAAAATTCAAAAATTTTCAAAAGAGCCAAAAAACTTTTTTTCATTACAAGCAATCGTATGGCAAAGGGCCAGGTATAATGGTTATTTTTCGGCCGAAAGAGACAGTTATTCAAAAGTTTTTTTTTGGCAATCGCTAGAGATATGTTCCGTATACCCGTTTATGAAAAAAACTCGATTTCGAAAAATTTTGAGTTGTGCCACTTTTTGATTTAGGGTGCGATATGTATATATTCACATGTATTTATATGTTTAGCACATTTATAATAACTTAAATTTAAACTAAATTCAGTCTTATTATTTAAATTAAAGGTACTTCTTGTTTTTTTAATTTTTTAATGGAAAACTTTGTACTACGGTAATATTAACTACCATTTTTTAGTATCTAATTTCAATATATGAAGTTATGGACCCATTTCGGAGACCACCACATCCCCTCATCAGACTACTTCAGGCGGCCTCAACCGAGGATCGAACTTAGGTGTGAATTTTATATGAGCTATTGGCCAGTTTTTTTTAATTAAGAAAAATTGAAAAAATTTAGAATAATTGAACAAAAATTGTTTTTCTTAATTAAAACAAGCACTATTCAAAAATTATAAAAAACAAGTAAGGAAGCCTAAGTTCGAGTGGAATCGAACATTAGATACTCAGCTGTATGCTTTCATTGTTTGTTTGCGTTTGATGGAAACACGGTGTACTTTATATAAAGCGAGTGCTGCATAAAGTGGGCGTAGCCACGCCCATTTTCAAAATTTTTATCAGTCATCCAACTAAGCATATGAATATTATTCTTTGTGCAAAATTTCATTCCTTTATGACTTCCAGTTACAAAGATGTCACGTTACAAACTCCCAAAGGGCGTTCCAGAAATATCTTTGTTAAAAAGTAGGCGTGGTCATAAACCGATTTCAATAAATTTTTGCGCGTCTATTAACAGAAGTTATAAAAGTGTACAAACAAAGTTTCGTCATAATATCTCAATTATTTGCCGAGTTATAGGCTAAGAAATCTCGTTGATTCCTTTGTCTGAAAAGAGGCGGTGCCACGCCCATTTTCAAAAATTTTTCTATTTCTTGTTTCCGGTCTATTGTGGGACTCGTGCCACAAAATTTCAATGAATTATCTTTATATTTGACAAATATATCGCTTAAAATGTTTTTATTAGGTCACTTTATAAGACCCATATATAAAAGTGGGCGTGGTCGTCAACCGATTTCGCTAAAATTTTCAACATGTATTACCACAATTAGTAAAAGTGTACACACCAAGTTTCGTCATTATATCTCAATTATTTGTCGAGTTATAGGCCAAGAAATCTCGTATATTCCTGCTTCTAAAAAGAGGCGGTTCCACGCCCATTTTCCAAAATTTTTGTGTTTTTAGTTTTATATCTGCAGTTGGACTTCTGCTATAAAATTTCAATGATATATCTTTATATTTGACAGAGATATCGCTTAAAATGTTTTATTAGGTCACTTTATAAGACCCATATATAAAAGTGGGCGTGGCCGTCAACCGATTTTAACTATTTTCCGTCCAAATGTTTGCCTAAGTAAGCGAATCACGCATACCAAATTTCGTCGATATATCTTCAATGGTTTCTGAGTTATGACATATAAAACTTTCCATGTTTGACCCGTAATAAGTGGGCGTGGCACCGCCCATTTTCCAAAATTTTTGTGTTTCTTGTATTATGTCCATAGTTGGACTCTTGTCACAAAATTTCAATGATATATCTTTATATTTGACAGAGATATAGCTTAAAATGTTTTTATTGGGGCACTTTATAATACACATATATAATAGTGGGCGTGGCCGTCAACCGATTTTGGGAATTTTTCGTCCAAACATTTGCCTAAGTAAGCAAATCACGCATACCAAATTTCATCGATATATCTTCAATGGTTTCTGAGTTATGACATATAAAACTTTCAATTTTTGCCCCTTAATAAGTGGGCGTGGCATCGCCCATTTTCCAAAATTTCACCAAATTTCTTCATAGGGGCCTGAGCTCAACACGTGGGTAAAATTTCATGGCTCTAGCTATATTAGTTACTGAGATACCAAATCTCCGATTTTTTCTATATAGGAAAAGTGGGCGTGGTCATGGTCCGATTTCGCCCATTTTCAATACCAACCGTCCCAGTCTCGATACCAACTTGCATTTCAAATTTCATCAAAATATCCCAATTTTTGCGCGAGTTAGAGTATTTACAGACGGACGGACAGACGGACGGACGGACGGACAGACGGACGGACGGACGGACATGGCTCAATCGATTTCTCTTTTCACCCTGATCATTTTGATATATATAAGTCTATATCTATCTCGATTATTTCATTCTGTTACAATCCACCGTTATGTGATTAAAACTATAATACTCTGTGTACTAGTACAGCTGAGTATAAAAAAATGGCCAATAGCTCATATAAAATTCACATAAAATAATTATTAGAATTAAAACGGCCACGTAAAAACAAAACGTACTCATTTTAATTTAAGTATTTTGCGTATAAGCAATTTCAAATGCGATTTCGCAGTCATTATTTTGATTGGATTTTTTATCAACAATCGCCGTATTCTAGGATCCAGGTACAGACACGCTAGAATTGATGGACTGTTAATTAAATGCTCCCCTCGCAGTTCCAAATACATAAACAACAACTTGCTGTATTCGTGGTCGTTGGCTTGAACTAGCAGCTTCAACTGCATCCATGAAATATAAAAATCGCCCAGAAAAGGCTCACTAGACTGCAAATTGAGGGTTGCTTAGAGTGCAAACTGTATAAGTCTAATTATATAAAATAGTGTATTTTTATGTAGGCCGCTTGAACATTCAAATACGCACCACGCTTAACAAGTCAAGTCGTTATTCTGTGATACGCAATTTGTGTGCCCAAAAAGCGAAGAAAAGTAAAAGTAAAGTAAAGTAAGTCCAAAATATTTACATGAACAGAGACCAATTTTTTCATTTCGACATTTTTTTTTTTTTTGTCTCTTCTTTAAATTTTGAAAAATGGACTTAACCAATTTGCACTCTAAGTTAGCGATATGTATGCAGGTACATTTGAGTTAAAATTTTTTAAAGAGACTGTAACATAGTCAAAATTATCACACACAAATTTTGGTCCCGATTGGTGGCGCATTGAGATCAAAATTCAGAAAAATCTATGAAGTGTCAAAAAATCAAAATATTTTTTTTAAGTATCTAATACCCAAAATCAATACTTCTTACCCAAAGATAACAAATATAAAATTGGCAATCTGAACTTTTACCGCCGTGAAACACCACTAAACCAACATCAATCAGGAACAGAATTTATATTTGTGATATCTGAGATCATGTTACTACCCACTGAGGGGGTGATATAGTAAAATATTGTTAATTTGAATTTTAAACGCACTCTAATGTACATACATATGTATATGTATATGGAATTGTTATTTTTATACTCAGCTGTACTAGTACACAGAGTATTATAGTTTTGATTTCCTAACGGTGGATTGTAACAGAATGAAATAATCGAGATAGATATAGACTTATATATATCAAAATGATCAGGGTGAAAAGAGAAATCGATTGAGCCATGTCCGTCCGTCTGTCCGTCTGTCCGTCTGTCCGTCTGTACGCACGATAACTCGCGCAAAAATTGAGATATTTTGATGAAATTTGAAATGTAAGTTGGTATCAAGACAGGAACGGATGGTATTGAAAATGGGCGAAATCGGACCATGACCACGCCCACCTCCCCTATATAGTAAAAATCGGAAATTTTTTATCTCAGTCACTAATAGAGCTAGAGTGATAAAATTTCACACACGTATTGAGCTCAGGCCCTTATGAAGAAATATGATGAAATTTTGGAAAATGGGCGGTGCCACGCCCACTTATTAAGGGGCAAACATTGAAAGTTTTATGAGTCATAACTCAGAAACCGTTGAAGATATATCGATGAATTTTGGTAGGCGTGATATACTTACTTAGGCAAATGTTTTGACGAAAAATTGCCAAAATCGGTTGACGACCACGCCCACTTTTATATATGGGTCTTATAAAGTGACCTAATAAAAACATTTTAAGCGATATCTCTGTCAAATATAAAGATATATCATTGAAATTTTATGGAAGGTGTCCAACTATGGACAATACAAAAATTTTGGAAAATAGGCGTGGCACCGCCTCCTCTTAGAAGCAGGAATATACGAGATTTCTGAGCCCATAACTCGACAAATAATCGATATATTATGACGAAACTTGGTGTATACACTTTCACTACTTGTAGTAATACATGTTCAAAATTTTAGCGAAATGGGTTGACGACCACGCCCACTTATATATATGGGTATCATAAAGTGGCCTAATAAAAACATTTTAAGCGATATCTTTGTCAAATATAAAGATAATTCATTGAAATTTTGTGGCATGAGTTCTACAATAGATGGGAAACAAAAAATAGAAAAATTTCGGAAAATGGGCGTGGCACCGCCTCTTTTCAGACAAAGGAATCAACGAGATTTCGGAGCTCATAACTCGACAAATAATTGAGATATTATGACGAAACTTGGTTTATACACTTTTATAACTTGTGTTAATGGACACGCAAAAATTTATTGAAATCGGTTTATGACCACGCCTACTTTTTAACAAAGATACTTCTGGAACACCCTTTGGGAATTTGTAACGTGACATCTTTGTAACTCATAAAGGGATGAAATTTTGCACAAAGAATAATATTCATAAGCTTAGTTGGATGACTGATAAAAATTTAGAAAATGGGCGTGGCGTTTATGCAGCACTCGATTTATATAAAGTACCTACACCGTGTTTCCATCAAACGCAAACAAACAATGAAAGCATACAGCTGAGTATCTAATGTTCGATTCCACTCGAACTTAGGCTTCCTTACTTGTTTAGTATGCGTTTGACTGTTATTTTTCTAGTTTAAGGCTGATGCATGGGAAGACAATTAACATCTCGTTTGACATCAAACCGTCAAAAGTACCAATTGTTTACATGGGAAATGTACAATCGGACAAGTAGTTGACTCTTTACTGCAAACTGGTATAACTTTAGTTTGCAACTAGTTACTTTCGCTGCGTTGTATCTGTGACATTATAGGAATCAATATTAAGCACAGCTGGCTCCCTGTTAAATAGATAAAAGTCCCTAAAAAGCTCTTGATAACATACAGAGCTGCATCAGTAACAACCCTTCAAAAGCTACCTCACAACAGCAAAACGGTTAACATACTTACGTATGTATGTATCTACCCATGTATGTATATATATACGGAGGTGCAACAAATTTCCACTTCTCCCAGCCCTAAAATGAAATTATTATATACATATGTACATACATATATCCCATAGAGCTAAACTAAAAGCTACCTTTGTAAGCAGCATTTGCAGAATTTCTATTTTTTTTTGTTTTACGAAGAGGAAGCATTGAAAGCCTTTATTCCATCAGTGTTGGACTCTAACCCGAACTAAACCTCCAACTGTAATCGTATCGAACCCCCCAGTTCCAACTGCCGTCAAGCTACCGTCGCACTATGGCGCCTCTGCCGAAAAAGCGTGGCAAAAATCAAAAATTTCATGAGTGTTTCCTAAATCGGATATATGTATCTAATAGAGAATTTTCCAGTGAACACGAATATGTAACCCTTATTAAATAGAAAATTAGTTTGGGTGGTAGAGCCTCTGAAAGTTGACAAATTTTCAACACAGAAAAAAAAATTGTCTTTTTGATCTTTTTTTTATACTCAGCTGTACTAGTACACAGAGTATTATAATTTTGATTTCATAACGGTGGATTATAACATAATGAAATAATCGAGATAGATATGGACTTATATATATCAAAATGATCAGAGTGAAAAGAGAAATCGATTGAGCCATGTCCGTCCGTCCGTACGCAGGATAACTCGCGTAAAAATTGAGATATTTTGATGAAATTTGAAATGCAAGTTGGTATCGAGACTGGAACGGTTGGTATTGAAAATGGGCGAAATCGGACCATGACCACGCCCACTTTTCCTATATAGAAAAAATCGGAAATTTGGTATCTCAGCCACTAATATAGCTAGAGTGATGAAATTTTACCCGCGTATTGAGCTCAGGCCCTTATGAAGAAATTTGATGAAATTTTGTAAAATGGGCGGTGCCACGCCCACTTATTAAGGGTCAAACATTGAAAGTTTTATATGTCATAACTCAGAAACCGTTGAAGATATATCGATGAAATTTGGTATGCGTAATTTGCTTACCTAGACAAATGTTTTGGCGAAAAATTATCAAAATCGGTTGACGGCCACGCCCACTTTTATATATGGGAACTATAAAGGGGCCTAATAAAAACATTTTAAGCGATATCTCTGTCAAATATAAAGATCTATCACTGAGTTTTTGTGGCAGGAGTCCAACTACGGACATAAAACAAAAAGTACAAAAATTTTGGAAAATGGGCGGTGCCACGCCCACTTATTAAGGGGCAAACATTGAAAGTTTTATATGTCATAACTCAGAAACCGTTGAAGATATATCGATGAAATTTGGTATGCGTAATTTGCTTACCTAGACAAATGTTTTGGCGAAAAATTATCAAAATCGGTTGACGGCCACGCCCACTTTTATATATGGGAACTATAAAGGGGCCTAATAAAAACATTTTAAGCGATATCTCTGTCAAATATAAAGATCTATCACTGAGTTTTTGTGGCAGGAGTCCAACTACGGACATAAAACAAAAAGTACAAAAATTTTGGAAAATGGGCGGTGCCACGCCCACTTATTAAGGGGCAAATATTGAAAGTTTTATAAGCCATAACTCAGAAACCGTTAAAGATATATCGATGAAATTTGGTACGCGTGATATATTTACTTAGCCAAATGTGTGGACGAAAGATTACCAAAATCGGTTGACGACCACGCCCACTTTTATATATGGGTATTATAAAGTGACCTAATAAAAACATTTTAAGCGATATCTCTGTCAAATATAAAGATCTATCACTGAAATTTTGTGACATGAGTTCTACAATAGACCGGAAACAAAAAATAAAAAAGTTTGGAAAATGGGCGTGGCACCGCCTCTTTTTATACAAAGGAATCTACGTGCCTATTACTCGACAAATAACTGAGATATTATGACGAAACTTGGTTTATACACTTTTATAAAATGTGTTAATAGACACGCAAAAATGTATTGAAATCGGTTTATGACCACGCCTACCTTTTAACAAAGATATTTCTGGAACACCCTTTTGGAATTTGTAACGTGAAGTCTTTGTAACTAAAAGTCATAGAGGGATGCAATTTTGCACTAACAATAATATTTATATGCTTATTTGGATGATTGATACAAATTTTGAAAATGGGCGTGGCTGCGCCCTGTTTATGCAGCACTCGTGTCATATAAAATACACCCTATATCGAACAAACGCAAACAAACAATGAAAGCACACAACTGAGTATCTAATGTTCGATTCCACTCGAACTTAGGCTTCCTTACTTGTTTTAATTTAAAATTGTTTTGCCTGTAAATAAAGCGGCCGGTTTATACTTCTTTGTATTTTGATGAAAGGTAATTCAATTCTAAGTTTAAGCAAATAATAAAATTTCTTATTCTCTAGTAAAAGTTGTCGGATATACCGGTTTTTCGAAAAGCCTATTTTTAGGCCCTTTTTTCAAATTTCGATGGAAAAAACAAGGTCAAAAAAGGTATCTGCGACAAATAACAGTGGTTATTTGTGGAATATTCCTTTACCAGAATTCATAAAGTTTACCTGCGTCCAGCTGCGATTTTACTTTTTACATCAAATAAAGTATAACAACCTTGGGTACAAATACGCGTCTGGGCAGGTACAGATATGGACACCCACTAGCCTGAGTGATAAAATTTCATCCACTTGATGAGATCGGGCTGTTATTAAGATATGTTCTAAAATTTTCGAAAATAGGCGGTACCACGCCCACTTTTTAAAGGACAAAATTTGGAATTTTTGTAAGTCATAACTCAGAAACTATAACAGATATATAGATGAAATTTGGTAAGAGTGATACACCTACTAAGGCAAATATTGACGAAAAATTGCCAAAATCGGTTGACAACTACGCCCACTTTTATACATGGGTATTAAATATAAAACTAAAAACATAAAAATGTTTGAAAATGGGCGTGGCACCGCCTCCTTTTAGAATCAGGAATATACGACATTTCGGAGCCCAAAACTCGACAAATAATTGATATATTATGACGAAACTTAGTGTATACACTTTTATGACTTGTGGTAATACATGCTAAAAAATTTAGCAAAATCGGTTGATGGCCACGCGTGGCTACGCCTACTTTAAGCGGTATCCGCATTATATAAAAAACACCGTGTTTCCGTAAAACGTAAACCAACAATGAGAGCATCCCTATGCCAAAATATTTGACTTACCTGGTCTAACGCTCAAATGAAACTTTATAAACCAAATTTCATTATTTTTTTCCATAAGTTTCTACTTATAAATTCTTGTTTTTGCATTTTTATAACAAAATTTAATTTTGACGAATTATTTTGCGACACGCTTTTATTGTGGGCCTATGTATTTTCTACCACAAAAAGCTCAAATAATTAGCTTTCAGATGCAGTTTAAATCTTTGAAATATCTCTATTGGTTCCAAAGTTATGATTTTTGCAAAAGCCAAAAGGCGCCATAGTGCGTCGGGAGGTGGGTTGAGCACTAGGCTCGAAGTCCGTAATGGTCGCGTTATTGCCCTCAGTCTGTCCTAAAAGGCTTCACCCATTTATTTATTTATAAAACGTATTGCGTCCATGATAACCATGGTTATTCATTACCGTTTACATACATAGGTGGTCTGCGGAAGAATAAGTTGCGCACCATATGTGATGACGGATGCAGGAAGCTGGACTCATGTACGTATCCATAACGGTTGCAGGAAGCCGAGCTCCTGTACCTATCCGTTCCACTCGAAGTGGTCAATGTTAGGTGGCTTTACAAACGACTCGAGTCAACAGTCCCCTCCAAATATTCTACGGAGCTTGTTTCTAGATTCGTAAACTCTTGCGCACTCGAAGCAGACGTAATATACATCTACTGCTTGCACCCCGCAGTGATGGAACGTTGGGTTTGACTCGTGCTTAAAACGAAAAAGATAGGCCTTGAAGCACCCGTGGCCAGTTAGAAACGGTGTAAGCTAGAAATCGACTTCACTGTGTGCTCGTTCCAACCAACATTTCAAATCTGGTATGCACAACCTAAGCTGGCAGCTTTGCATATTGGCCTCGGAACGTTCGACTTCTTTCTGTGCATTAATTGCAGCTTCTTTTGATAGTATGTCTATAGGGTATATACTTGCAATTACTAATGCGGCCTCATCCGATACGGCTTTAAATGCGCAGCACACTCAACGCATACAGACGATAAATCGACTTGGTGCAACAAAAATATGACTGATGATATATACATAGCGTGGTGCCACACAGGAGCATCACTGCGGCAGAATTATAAGACTTAAACAATAACGATGCCCGATTGCAATTTCTGCATATACACAGTTGATTAAAAATTTCTGAACTATTTCATAAAGTGGAGTGATTTACGCAAAGAAGGGGCGACGGAATGATGAGAACAAAATCGGAGTGAAATCTTCGAATTGGAGTGATGGCGGCATCGCTGCTCCGCTTATATATTTTTCTTTTTCACTCTTATGCAGTACTCTGAATCTCGTACAATTTATCTAGCAGATAATACTAATAGTGTTGTTGTTTTTGCATATCAACATTTGTAGTAGCATTTGTGCGAAGGGGAAAGTCCTACCACTACAAATGCGCATGCTCGGGCTCTCATTTCCAGTGTTGCCACTTTAGCTATTTTGTAGCTAGATTTAGCTATAACTTTTGGCGTTTAGCTACAGATATTTGCGTTTAGCTATTAGCTATTTTTGTTAGCTTTTTTCTTAATAGCTTAGCTATTTTTAGCTATATTTTTTAATTTCTTTATTTTGCACATCAGTTTATCGTTTTAAGCTAATGAGTCATCTGCGAGTTTATGAAAACTTGAAAGTGTATACTTATCCTTATGATTATCAAACTATACAAAAGTTGATAGTCTGGCATGCCTTCCTTATTTTATCGATTATTGGTGCATTCATAATCAAAGCAGATCTAGGAAGGTAGGCTCGGTGGCGAATTCAGAAATTTCCCATGTATTTTGTTATTGTAATTGGTAGAGCGTAATGTCAAAATGATAATTCGCCTTAGTTAAAATCTGAATTCGCTTGAGACTCGCCCATTCCTATTGGTCATGATGTGAATTCGCTTTGATTTTGACATTACACTCTACCTTTGTAAATAAAAAAGTAGTTTCTGAATTCGCCACCGAGCCTACCTTCCTAGATCTGACTTGGATGCAATAAGGGTTTCGCAGTGCGCAAAAGCAACTCTGCAATACATTTTGTTGTTGCCCATTTTGCTATTTGAATTCGCAAATGACCATTGGCATACGCGATATTTAAACCGTCCTTTTCACGGTGTATTCGTAAAATTTTTCAGAACCTTATTATCAAGTTAATTGAGCAACTCCGCCAACGCTTACCGCAGAATATTCAATCTTTAAAAAATATTGAATTTTTTTCTGTAAATAAGCCAAAAATATTTGACACTTTCAAGGATGAAAAGGATCACTTTAACACAGAGGAAATCACTATTTTAGAAATGCAATGGAAAAACTACACGCGTACCCATGGAAGGGAACTACCTCTACAATAAAGTTTTGGGTAGACGTAAGAAAACTTAGAATGCTCTAAACGAAAATCCGTTTGAAGAACTACAATCTTTTGTGTTTAATTTTCTAATCCTACCGCTTAGTAATACAGAAATAGAACGTAGATTTTCTGTTATGAACGTAATAAAAACAAAGCAAAGAAATAGAATGCAATTATTTTTGTTAAACTCTCTATTGACTGTTAGGTATGGTCTAAAAAGGCTTGAAAAATGCTGTAATAACTTTAAAATTCCTAACGATATTATTAAAGCAATGACTTCAATTAATAATAATTCAACCTGTGAATTAAATGAAGAAGATATGATTTTTGAAATCAAATTTTTAACTAAAGTTTAAATATTAACTAGTCGCTATTATAATTTATTTTAATACTGCAATTGAATGTACATACATACATACATACATATGTAATGAATTGATTTTTTTCATTGTAATAATCTTATTATGCGACGTACATATATACATACAAACAAATATATGTATGGTTACAATATATAATATATGTATATATAAATATTGATATATGTGAAGTTGTTTTATGTCACGTCTTTTTAAATAAATCATTATTTGGCTATTTTTGAAAAAAAAAATTTTGGCTATTTATAACACAGCCAGTTAGCGATGACGCGAATTTCGGATAATTAAAATTGCAATGAGCAAATAAAAAATTAAAAAAAAAAATTACCACTTTTTTTGTTAGGAACACATCTTTTTGCAATTCCAGGTAGAAGTAATATTTAAAAACAACATTTCAGACTATAAGTTTACCGGTATTTTTCTTCAGCGAGTCTTATTGTCTGAATATTAAGTTTATTTCTATATTTATATTTTATTAAAGCTAATTAAGAAAATTTTCTTTCAGTAGCCGCGGAACTGAGTGGCAGTATTAACAATTTAAACAAAAATCAGGAAGTTCCAGTTTACCCAAACCATATTTGATTTTACTTACATATTTTCAACCAGAAATGATTTATATCAATGGAAATGTGGATAAACGAAATACCTTCAGTTGAGTAGTAATGGTTTAAACATCGCACTCGTATAAAGAAGAAAGTTTTATAAGTAGCGGCTAAATTGAGGCATCTCATACAGGCAAAACTTTTTCGGGAATTACATTTGACAAAAGTTTCAAACGTTCTATTTTAAAACCAACCCGTTTTTTATGTGACGTTCATAAAATTAAATTGTATTTTTTTATCTGTAGGATGTCATGCTGCTCTATTTTGCTATCCCTATAAATTGCCTTTATTTGCTGATATAAATAAGGTAAACGTCCACTCAGGGAATAGTTGCGGGCTAAAAACAAGCTGTCGTACTGGAATTAAGAATTACAGAAATTAATGAAAAATAAATCCACTTCCGAAAAGAGTGCTGATGATCGAAAATGGTTTTTCGTGAAATAGCTATACACTCAATCTTCGCTGTAAATGGTTGGTGAAATTTTTTCCACTCACCCCCAACAATTAAAAATTGAATTAAATAAAAATTTCGTGCTAAGCACTAAAACTTTTTTAAATGAAATTTAAGTTTCCCCAATTTTGAATCAATAATGGTATTCCTGAAACAAGATAAAAACTGAAAAAATCTTGGTTTAAGAATGAAATTCCTAATTTAAGGGCAAAATGTTTACCAGAAAATATGTATATAATTTTCAATAGTTGTTGATTTTTGTGTGAACAAAATTAATAAAATAAAAAATCAATTTAGCTATTCCGCTGGGATTGTGAATGGAGCTTCGCGTGAAATCAATTGCTTGGAAAAAGGAACAGGTAAGAATTATCACGTTGATGAGAATTTAGCTTAGTTTTAATATGGCTTTTAGTAATTTGAAATATGTAGATGAAGAATTACATCCAATGTGGAGGAACTGTCAAACAAGCAAAGTGCACTTGAATAATTTGAAAGCCGTTGACTTTTTTAAATCGTGGTCAAAATTGTTGGATTCCAGACCATCGGTGTTGGTAAGAAACTATTCAAAATGGTTTGATATAGGGATTGTTGTTGTTTTGTTGTCGTTACGTTACGTCCACATCACCTATGCACATACATATACGAGTGTCCATACATATGTTCGAAATCATCATGGTCCATGACTTACTATACTGAATGGGTCATTAAATTTGAATGGAGACAAGTATAAAACGCTTTAAGTAAAAGCCTGTCTTCACATAACTTAATTCGCACTCGAACAATCTCGTCAACTATTTCCGGAACTAACCTGTCACCACGTCAGTTTCAAATTTCTCGTTCTTGTTCTTATTCAATGTAGTTGAATTTATTTCCTGTAAACATTAAATCTGAAAATTAACGATATAGAGTGTATAGTGTAAGTTAAATAAAGATATACACGGTTAAAAATAGATAATTAATTTTTAATTAACGGTGTTCATAAATACTCTGTTGTTAGTTTTATGAACAAATTCATGGATTTTAATGAAAATTTCATAAATTTAATCAAGAATTTCATAAATTTTAATGAAGGCGTTCATAAAGTTAATGAATAAATATTTGATGCAGGGTTCACTTTCATTAACCATATTAATTATATAATTCCTAAATCTTACGCTATGTTAGCATTCGTCAGACGTAATTGTAAAGATTTCTCATGTCCTTACACACGTAAATTGCTCTATACATCATTTGTTCGGTCAAAGCTAGAATATGCATCTTTCATTTGGAGGCTTTATCATGCTTGCCATATTATTAGAATTGAACGCATTCAAAATATCTTCATTTCGTTTGCTCTGAATGCCCTTGGTTTTGAGGATCCAGTTTCGCGTTGCCTTCTTATAAATTTAAAATCCCTGGAATCTAGAAGAACAATTTTATCTCTATATTTTGTATTTGACATCATAAGTGGTGCAGTGGATTGACCCCTATTTCTTTGACGGATTAATTTTAACACTCCGGTCAGAGCGTTGCGTAATTTTGACTTGTTTCATATTGCTATTATAAGAAAGTTATACGCGATTAATGCACCTATAAATCGAGCTCTTATTGAATTCAATACGATCTCTAGAAAATGGGAGATTGATTTTTCTTCCGCTAGGCTTTCTTTCATTAGTATGCTTAATCATGCTATTAAGTAGGTAATGCTAATTCATACCTACATACTTTATTAAGTTAATAATTTTTAAGGCTTTCTATTAATTATATTAATTATATCTATTAGTCTGTAAGACATTCTGTTTTTGTTGACTAATTAAACCTAAATAAATAAATAAATTGGGTGGTGAAAATCTGTGTTGGTAGTGGAAGTATTGGCTGGTTTTATTAAAAAGATTACGGAAAAATGTATACACTTTGCTAAAATGAGTTCGGTATAAGATATGTATATGTATGTATGTAGATCTTTCTTATTTATACATAAGTATGTATGTAAACACTGAATTATATATAGTGGTAATAAGAAAATGCATCTTCATATCGCTCATTTGCTGCAAAACCGGCATAAGTAAAAAAAATCGATTGTCCAGAAAACGCTTTTAAAGTTTTCAACTGACTCCAATCTTACACAGAAAATAGGAAATCCTACAAATTCAAAACAAACCAATTCAGTATAATATATTTAACATATCCATAAAGCAAAATCAACACCAAGTATCCATTTATGGTTTTTTCCTGAATAAGAACCAACTCTCCTTTGCATAATGACGTTATTGTTGCAAAAATATATTCAATAGAGTGTCTTAAGTTATAATGTGTCATTATTGTTGAGAAAAAAAAAATAAGTTCGTATTAATTCATTTTATTTTCAATCTTTTGAACTTCAAATATACATATTATGTACTTATTAATATCACAAAAATAAACATAAATTAATTATAATTCATACACCGAGAGAAAAGATATTGGTAGATCAACGGGATTACGGGTTAAAACAACAGATTCCACAGTCAAATCACATCCAAAGGATATATCTGTTAAATTGATAGACGCTATTCTGTTTTAACAGTTTTATTGTTGTACTACTCTGAAAACAAAAAATCGCTGTGAATCCAAACACTTTTGCTGTTAAATCGACAATTTTCCGCAGTTGAAATTTTGTCACTTAAAAATAAATCCCTTTGTGTTTTACATGGCCATTTATTTCTAACAATTACTTTATAATGTGTATTTTTAGAGCTATTGGCAAGTTTTTTGAATATTTTGTTTGCATTTTTCTCTTCATCCTCCCTCCGTTCTGTTTCCAAGTACAAATATGTAGCTTCATCTCCGCTTGTTTTCCATTGCGGCACCTTCTTCGCCTTCACTGCTTGCTATATTGTTTTCTCTATTTTATATTCTCCTCCGATTTCAAACCATGACATCAACCTGAAATTCAATCCAACGGCATCATATTGCTAGCTTAGAGTTCAAACTGTGTAAGTCCATTTTTATGAAAAAGTGTATTTTTATGTAGAACGCTAGAAAAATCAAATACGCGCTACGCTAAACAAGTTTCTGATACTTGTCATATTTCTACTCGTTGGTATTCTGTGACACGCAAATTGTGTAAGTTCAAAAAAACGAAGAAAATTTTGTAAGTCCAAAATTTTATATGAACAGAAATTTTTTTTCATTTCGAAATTTTTTTATTTTTTTTTTTTTGTCTCTCCTACAAAGTTTGAAAAAAGGACTTACACAATTTGCACTCTAAGCTAGCGATATGTATGTTGAATATTGAACTTTAGTGGCTATTATACTTACCTTTGTTCGAACAAGCATCCGTGAATTAAAACTCACACACGCAAGCAAAGCAACAATTAACCACGGAGAAAGCTGGCAAAATAAATACTTTTTCTTTTGATAGTCAACAGTAATGATTTGTTGAATCAACAAATAAATATAAAGGTTACAGCAACAGATATTAGGGTTAAGTTAACAGTGACTCAGTTATATCAACGAAAATTTCTTTTAATAATTGACGATCAGTTGTGTTGAACTAACAAATAGGTTTTAATAGATATATTTGTTAAAGTAAAAGATGTTTTCGTTTATATAACTCTAAATCTACTTAAACATATTTCTGTTAATTTAGCGAATTTAGGGATTAACAGAAGAAAACTGTTGATACTACTGTGATTATTTTTCTGAGTGTAGAAACAGTCTTTTGAACTTAAGAAATTAAGGAACTCTTTAACATCTTTTCATCTTAAGTTATAATTCATAAACGAAAAATGTTAATTTTTTACTTCAAGTAATTAAAAAATTAATGGATTACATGTTTCGTCTTGCTATCCTCACTATTACTTTCTTGTTGTGGTGATTTTGGACAGTATGTTGCATCAGCCACGGAGTCGTCAAATTCTTCCGAAAAAGAGGATTATCGGGATAAACTCGAAGATGATTTGCTACTGTTGCAGTTTGACATTTTAAAATAACCTAAAACAACAACTTTTATTATTGTGATCGTGCGTTTTATTCATACATAGCTATATTTTTTATCAGCAATAGCATCATATTTTGTGTTAGTGAGAGCAATTTATTGGTACTGTTAATAATTCTATATTCAACAACGACACATTTTGTTATAATGTAAAATGATGACTGTTTATTAGTCATTCTTTTATATGTAATAACGTCATATCACGAAATACTTAAGTTGGCGATAGTATTTTTATCAACTAGAACGTCATATTTTGTAATATACCATGTTTGAATTAAATCAAACTTTTCAACAAGATAGTCATAACTCAAATTAGCGCTGTGTACTTGAAAAAATCTAGATTAAAAATACCATTACCTTTTCACGAAGAACTCCACAACACAAAATATGCCTCTGTTTGAGAAAGCCAAACGATCTTAACACGACGGCAGCAGTGGCACAACTGAGATATGTCGATATCACGTATAAAAAAAGTTGAAACAGATGAAATGAAATAACGGCATATTCTCTTCTCAAGCGGAGCATATAAGAGATATTCGTATGAATTTTTTACTCAACATGAAGTATGATATAGCGAACAATTCTGCATCATTAACTCAAAAATCACGTTTTTTGATTTATGCCGGTCTTGCAGCAAATGAGCGATATGCATGTACATATGACTCATCCATTAAAAAAATAATAAAATACAATGCAAAGAAATATAAAAAAAATGTTCTCTCCAATTTTTGTTAGGCGGCACCACCAAAATTCCAAAATTTCACAAAATTTCTTCATAAGGGCCTGAGCTCAATACGTGGGTAAAAATTTATCACTCCAGCTATATTAGTGATTGAGATACCAAATTTGCGATTTTTTCTATATAGGAAAAGTGGGCGTGGTCATGGTCCGATTTCATCTGTTATATATAGGTAAATACCAAAATGTTATTAAAATTAGGTACCCCGAAATAAGTCCCAAATGAAATAAGTCCCAATAAAAATGAAATAACTCCCAACTTTTAGAATTGAAATAACTCCAAAAAGTTTAAATGAAATAAGGCCAAATATTTGGGACTTATTTTATAATGAGGCCCCAAATCCCAAAAAAATATGAAATAACTTCCAAATGAAATAAATTCCAAGAAATATGAAATAACTCCCAAAAAGTACTACGCAGAAGGACATCACCGTGGCGGCAGCCACGGTTAGGGCACACGTCCGAACGGATGGCGTAGCCCAGGGTTATTTTTTATAAGTGCGGCCGAAGGCCTCTAACGCAGAAAGTGTTCTGCGCAAAAGCTCAAATAGAACTGAAGAGCAATTGAATGTTCCTAAAAGCGCGATCAATTACATAACACCTCTAATCGTATAAATGCATTTGATCCGCGTATTTTATCCGTAAAAAAAACCCAATATAGTCCAGTGCTATGCATTTTAAATCATTTTACTGCGCCATTAATATACATATATGTATGTATACATACAGACCTTAACCTCATTGAATAAAATAGAAATCGATAATCACAATCGGTGTATGAAAAACCAAAAGTTTTGACGCTTAAAATTCATTCCGTTCAAAATGCGCTTTCAACCATACCCAGCTACTCCATCTTATTAAAAAAAAATCCTATAAAATAGATATAGCAGGTCCTCATAAAAAAATATTTTAAAAATAGTTCTTGTAAATCCCCCATTATTTGCAAACATTGGTTTTATAATTAATTTAACAACGATTATGATGGTATAATTTTAAATCCTTAATTTACTGGTATTCACGAGGTAAATCCAGCCCAAAATATATATCTGTTTGCAATTTATAAAACTTAAAAAAATGAAAAGAATCTTATATAAGACAATTAATAATAGCTTAAAAAACTAAAAAACACGCTTTAATCTTAAAAATCATACTAAAAATTGAGAAATAATTTAATTAGAAACAAAATGATGAACGAAAATATAAGTATTTAAGGAAAAGCGTGGGGTGCTCAGTATGTCAAAAAATATTTAAAATCGGTGTTTTTTACTAATAATTTTATTTTGACTTTTTTGAGATTTCATATATCGTACACTTTAATTTCGCAACTAGGTATATTTTTGTACTAGTTGTACGAATCGAATATTTTCATGTTCAAATATTATTGAGCACCTCCACGCTTTTCCTTAAATACTTATATTTTCGTTCATCATTTTGTTTCTAATTAAATTATTTCTCAATTTTTAGTACGATTTTTAAGATTAAAGCGTGTTTTTTAGTTTTTTAAGCTATTATTTATTTTTGACTTTTTAGTGAAATTTTTCATTAAAGGATGTTTTATGCGGACGCAAGAATAAAAGTAAAAAGAAGTCTGATGGGATGTGGTGTTCTCCGAAATAGATCTATGTACATACATATGTATTTATAACTTCTACCAAAAATCCCAACATGCAGTGAAGTAAACTAGTAAACTTATTATGCAATATTTTCCAAACCCTTTTATTCAAGGTTTTCCAAACTAGTTTGGAAATACAAAATTTCCCAAACGTTTTGTTATATTTTACAATCAGAAAGTGAAGAGAAGTTGAGGTGAAGCATTTGAAAAGAACAAAAAAAAAGAAATCTGATTGAATAAATTCGAATTTAGACAATAAATCTCCGAATACGTTTGTAGCGTAATGGTGAGGTATGCTGCCTACGGACCAAGGAGCTCAGGTTCGAGTCCCGAGTGGCGCATTTTTTTTTTTTTTATACTCAGCTGTACTAGTACACAGAGTATTATAGTTTTAATCACATAACGGTGGATTGTAACAGAGTGAAATAATCGATATAGATATAGACTTATATATATCAAAATGATCAGGGTGAAAAGAGAAATCGATTTAGCCATGTCCGTCCGTCCGTCCGTCTGTCCGTCCGTCTGTAAACACTCTAACTCGCGCAAAAATTGAGATATTTTGATGAAATTTGAAATGCAAGTTGGTATCGAGACTGGGACGGTTGGTATTGAAAATGGGCGAAATCGGACCATGACCACGCCCACTTTTCCTATATAGAAATAATCGGAAATTTTGTATCTCAGTCACTAATATAGCTGGAGCGATGAAATTTTACCCACGTGTTGAGCTCAGGCCCCTAGGAAGAAATTTGATGAAATTTTGGAAAATGGGCGGTGCGACGCCCACTTATTAAGGGGCAAACCTTGAAAGTTTTATATGTCATAACTCAGAAACCATTGAAGGTATATCGACAAAATTTGGTACGCGTGATTTACTTACTTAGGCATACGTTTGGACGGAAAATAGTTAAAATCGGTTGACGGCCACGCCCACTTTTATATATGTATATTACAAAGTGACCTAATAAAAACATTTTAAGCGATATCTCTGTCAAATATAAAGATATATCATTGAAATTTTGTCGCGTGAGTCCAACTGCGGACATAAAACAAAAAACACAAAAATTTTGGAAAATGGGCGGTGCCACGCCCACTTATTAAGGGGCAAACATTGAAAGTTTTATGAGTCATAAATCAGAAACCGGTGAAGATATATCGATGAAATTTGGTACGCGTGATATACCTACTTAGTCAAGTATTTGGACGAAAAACTTCCGAAATCGGTTAAGGGCCACGCCCACTTTTATATATGGGTCTTATAAAGTGACCTAATAAAAACATTTTAAGCGATATCTCTGTCAAATATAAAGATATATCATTGAAATTTTATAGCAGGAGTCCAACTGCGGACATAAAACGAAAAATACAAAAATTTTGGAAAATGGGCGTGGCACCGCCTCTTTTTATAAACAGGAATATACGAGATTTCTGAGCCCATAACTCGACAAATAATTTATATATAATGACGAAACTTGGTGTGTACACTTTCATTACTTGTGGTAATACACGCTCAAAATTTTAGCGAAATCGGTTGACGACCACGCCCACTTTTATATATGAGAACTATAAAGGGGCCTAATAAAAACATTTTAAGCGATATCTTTGTCCAATATAAAGATAATTCATTGAAATTTTGTGGTATGACTTCCACAATAGACCGGAAACAACAAATAGAAAAATTTTGGAAAATGGGCGTGGCACCGCCTCTTTTTACACAAAGGGATATACGAGATTTCTTAGCCTATAACTCGACAAATAATTGAGATATTATGACGAAACTTGGTTTATACACTTGTATAACTTGTGTTAATAGACACGCAAAAATTTATTGGAACACCCTTTGGGAATTTGTAACATGACATCTTTGTAACTAGAAGTCATAAAGGAATGAAATGTTGCACAAAGAATAATATTCATATGCTTAGTTGGATGACTGATAAAAAATTAGAAAATGGGCGTGACTACGCCCACTTTATGCAGCACTCGCTTTATATTAAGTGCACCGTGTTTCCATCAAACGCAAACAAACAATGAAAGCATACATCTGAGTATCTAATGTTCGATTCCACTCGAACTTAGGCTTCCGTACTTGTTTTTTTTTATTTTTATTTTTTTATTTTTAGAGAATTTTTTTTCACCTCACGTTTACAAAACATTGTATAAAAATGTAATTAGGGTTCCTTTTCGTTGATTCAGCACTTACTATTAAATGAATTACAAACAAAACCAGTTCTTGCTTTGCATACATATGTATGTACATGCGATTGTTTTTATTGCAAACACAATAACGACAAAACAGAAAGCTTGTTACACAAAACACAAAACCAGTTCTTGCTTTGCATACGTATGTATGTACATGCGGCTGATTTCATTGCAAATACAACAAACCCAAAACAAGCTTCATTTTATTACAAGCTTTTATTTAACTTCACTTTTTGTATGTATGTCGTGGAATTTTGCAACGAACATTTAAGATACTTCTAGTTGAGCTAGGTACTTGAAATTTGGAACATAGTTCAGGACCCGAAGACAATGCAATGTGAAATAAAAAAAATCCGATAGATGGCGCTGGTGTCGAGATATTTGTAAAATTCGTATTTACCGACCGAATTTGTTCATATTCGGTATATATATTGCCTATGAGAAAGTAAATACATCCGAGGAAAAAAATCGCCGCTAGGTGGCGCTGGTGTCAAGATATTTGTAAAATTCGTATTTACCGACCGAATTTGTTCATATTCGGTATATATATTGCCTATGAGAAAGTAAATACATCTGTGGAAAAAAATCGCCGCTAGGTGGCGCTGGTGTCAAGATATTTGTAAAATTCGTATTTACCGACCGAATTTGTTCATATTCGGTATATATATTGCCTATGAGAAAGTAAATACATCCGAGGAAAAAAATCGCCGCTAGGTGGCGCTGGTGTCAAGATATTTGTAAAATTCGTATTTACCGACCGAATTTGTTCATATTCGGTATATATATTGCCTATGAGAAAGTAAATATATCCGTGGAAATAAATCGCCGCTAGGTGGCGCTAGTGTCAAGATATTTAGAAAATTAGTATTTATGAACCAGATTTGTTCCTATTTTGAACACGTATTACGAAGTAATCTATTCACAAAAGAGTATAGTAAAACCAGATATTAGATGTAATATGCATTGTAAAACTAAAAAGGCAAAAATAAAACAAAGTAAAAAAATTTTTTTAAAAAAGCTTTTATTTAATATTAATATAACAATTTACTAAAAAGGAAAAAAATAATTTTTTTATATTTTTGAACAAGATTTATATTAGTCCTTAGTTCATTTGGATCTTAATTTCAATCTAAACATACATTTAACGTATTTCTTCAAAGCATTTCTGTATATGTATCAACATAAATAAAAGCGCGGGTACTCATTAAATATTCATGTTATAAAACCGTATTGGCGAAATGGAAGGAAGCGATAAAAACTTTAAATTCCAATTACGTAAGATATGCATTACGTAAAGAGCACCCGCGCTTTTATTTATGTTGATACATATACAGAAATGCTTTGAAGAAATACGTTAAATGTATGTTTAGATTGAAATTAAGATCCAAATGAACTAAGGACTAATATAAATCTTGTTCAAAAATATAAAAAAATTATTTTTTTCCTTTTTAGTAAATTGTTATATTAATATTAAATAAAAGCTTTTTTAAAAAAATTTTTTTACTTTGTTTTTTTGTGTGAATTTATGCATTGAGTTTATCGCCATCGCTATGAGCGATCGCTGGCTGTTGTGCGTTAGTTCGCTCGCTATTTGAGTGGTTATACGTTTTTCTTTGAACATTTGTTTGTGATTTGAGAATAATGTATTTTTGAGCGTTCGTGAGTGAGTTTTTCCGTACCCTGCAAGCTTGTTACTTATTGGCTTGTATACGGGAATGAATTGAAATTCATAGAGGCTATTTTGAAGAAATAGCTGTGGTGCAGTTGGTAGAGTGCTCGCCTGCTATACCAGAGGTCTCGGGTTCAAACCACGGTCCGAGCAAAACACCAAAAATTTTTCTAATTAGTAAAAATCCAATTATTGGATTTTTTAAGAGCAGCGGTCACCTCTCGGCAGTGGGCCGCATACCCTCCGAGTGTATTTCTGCCATGAAAAAGCTTCTCACAAAAAATGCATTCGCCGTTCGGAGCCGGCATAAAACTGTAGGTCCACCCAATTAGTAGGAAAAACAAAAAGGAGCACACCTCGAATTGGGAGAGAAGCTCGGCCATAAAACTCGTCAGAGTTATAATAGCGCCATTGTATTATTATTATTATTATTAACATAAAAGCCGCAATGAAGCATAAAATGTAATGTTGAATGTCCTATTATATGATGCCGTTGGGCTGTTGATGTACGATTTTTAAAAGAATGAGTCCTTTATGATTTTTCGGTCATAGATTTCTCTCATTTTCCGAGAACAATTTTTATTTTCGACAATCTTCAGATGGGCTGTTTTGGTCTAATATGCGTCAGTGCGAAGGTTTGTCTAAAATTGTCAAATTTTCTCAGCTTATGCTATAATTTTTATTTTCATTTTAAAAGGTTTTTCTCTGAACGAATACGAAACAGCACGGTTATAAAAATGATGGTTATTATATGACCGCTTTCATATCTATCTGTAAATAACAGATATTTAATGAGTCCCGAAGATAGCTGTTGGGATCTCTGATAAAAGGAAAATTGAAAAAATAAAACCGTCAAATATCTCATGGTGGATAAACACTGGGAGCTGTAGTACTACTCAACTGGATTGGGAAAATTCAATTAATACGCAATGGTAGTATAAGGTGGCAATAAATGATTTTCTTTTTAATGTGAAATTCCCCAAAGGTTATATTTAGCAAAAAATTACTATAATAAGAAATGAAAGCAAATAAAAATTAATACAGTTAATCAATGAATGAATTTAATCGTATGCTTTTAATTCAAAAATTTAATGGCACCAATTTGACAACGTTGCTTTTATTTAATTTAAAGCAGCCGTACTCCATATATACATACTTAGTCAAATAACATACATACTATTATGTAGCTACACTGAGGGAAAAGGGCAATTGTAAAAATAACTCCCAACGGTGACAATGTTACATTTTTCAATGTCGACTAATTTCTTGTTGAATCACATTTTTTTTATTGTTAAAGTAAATATTTTTCTGTTAGTTTAAATATAAAATAGTCAATTTAGCTATAATTCGTAGTTAAAAATAATCTAAC
Organism: Urophora cardui; assembly: GCA_960531455.1. Classification (NCBI taxonomy): domain Eukaryota; kingdom Metazoa; phylum Arthropoda; class Insecta; order Diptera; family Tephritidae; genus Urophora; species Urophora cardui. The sequence goes on along the minus strand of OY482673.1, from coordinate 71,375,320 downwards.
AATATAAGCAATTTCATTACAACATCAACATTTCCAATTTGGCATGGCAACATTGTCAACTTAAAGTTGGCATTGTTGATCTGACGTTCAGAAATTTTACTCGGGTGTGGCTACATTGTCAGCTTAAAGTGGGCATTCTCGATTAGACGTTGAAAAATTTTAATTCGATATGGCTACATTTTCAACTTAAATAGGGCATTGTTGATCTGACAAATTTCAAATGCAAACGTGTATAAAATTTGTAGACGAAATTGAACGGCGTGTGTAAAAAGCAAACTCGACTCCGAATTTTTGTTTTGCGTGACAGTGGAATTTAGATTGTTTACAAAAAATTAAGCACTTCCTTTCGATATCGTGTGTGTTATATATTCTACAAAATAACAAAGTTTCCTCGGATTTTCTATCTTGCTCCGGCAATAAGTGAGGTGGAGAATCATGCGGCGGATGCCAAGGGAAAACTAAAAGGCATATTAATACAGATTGGTGGCATATTATTGGGTGGATTTAAAGTGTTGGCGATTGCTGTGAATGAGCATGCGTTGGTGGAGCTTTTTAAATGAATTCTAGAAGGCCTAACAAAAGGGTCGGCTTTACATTAAAGAACCACGTTCAGAGAAAAATGACTTTTTCAGAGGGCTCTCACAGATATCAAAACCGAAATCAAAATTTGTAAATTTTTATAAATATGTTGTCTGTGTAATGTATTAAAATAACAGAAATGTTACATTTGTGTTTATCTAAATTAAAAAGAAATGAATTCTACATCAAACACTCTGCGTTTTTAAATTGAAAATAGATTTATATTTCATATTAGGTAACCTAGTCAACAATGCCGTTTGTTAACCCATCAATAAAAGAGCTTTCACCTAACATCACAATAATTTCAAATTGACATTTTAATGTTGTTTCAAATAATCTTCACTTTGAAATAACTCCGATATTTACTTTGCATCGACCAATAAAACGTTGAATTAAAATTTTAGTTGTTCTTTCATAATGGAATGTGTTTAAATTGTCAATGTCCTGATGCATTTCCACTCATATGATATGCAAAATTGACAATCGTCACAGTCATATTAAATATAAATGCGGTTGCGTTCATTGTAATATTTGTAAAATGGGAAAATAAGAATTATTATAGTCGATGCAACAATTTTCAAGGTAGGCTGACTATCATGACTGTTTTTTGTTCAGTTGACGTCGTTTTTGTTGGATATACGTTGTTTTTTCCCTCAGTGTGTGTGTGTATGTATGTATGTATATATAGGCCAAAAAAATAAATAAATTTTAAATAAAACTTGCTTATTTTCAACTCTTTTCCGTTTCATTCAATAAAATTAAATTGAGTACATACTTTTTTCAAGTTAAAAACAACTAATGCAAGCGTATGTAAAAATGTACACTCAAAAAAACCCCTCGATCAAAGACATATTTTTCCTTATTTTGAATACGCGTTCCAGTAGAAAATTTTCTTTGTTTTGAGTAAATTTTCTCAAAAATGTGGAAAAACATCCAGAAACATTCAAACAAATTCGTTGCCATGGTGATTTATATGGGAATTTAGTTTATCAAAATTAAAGAAATCAAATCTTCAATACATGGACAAGTTGGGAATGGAATAGCGCTTAAGAAATTTTTGCTTATTTTGATGTATGAATTTCTTTAAAACAGGTATATGAAACCATGATAGCGCACGTAAACAACTTTATTTAATAAGCCTTTTAACATGTTTTAGGGAAAATTTACTCAAAACAAAGAAAATATTGTTCAATATAGGGGAACAATTTCTTTGACCCCTCCATATAACTTTTTATCTCAGTGTACAAACATGTGCCTTTACAAACATGTGTATGTACCCTGCAGCAAATCACGTTAGTTCAAGGTATCGCAGAGCTAGATCGTAAGGAGACGGGGTTAGTTCTCTCTCGATCTATTCCAACGCAATGCTTTCTACTATTTTTTTTAACACAGCGATGTACTCTGCAGAACTGTAGAACGCGTTCTAAACTGTCTCTGATATGGAGTCTTCTACACACAGAGAATAAACTATAGTAAATCCAACATAGTTGACTTTGTTAAAAAAAATTTGTATGGGGCCCATGAAACTTATACAACTCACCAAATTACTTACACAATTTATACCCGGCCTTGGAAAACAAACAGTGAGAAAAGAATCAACCAAAAATTGGTTAATAGTACTATTTTTATATTTAAAATGAAATCAACCAGAGTTTTGTTTGAAATGAAATTTGTGATTTTATGCAATATTTCGTTTTAGAAATAAAAAAATAACCCAAAATTGGTTCATATGGAATAAGTTCAGTTAAATATTACATAGTTAATTTATTCAAGATTTTGATTTTAATATAAAAAAATCAACATTGTAATATTTACCAAAAATCTGGTTGATTCTTTTTACATGTGAAATAGTACTTTTTTCTCAGTGAAGCTTAGTTGATTTATTACCTAAGTACTGTGGCTACCAAAAAAGGGGCTGTTTGGACTAAGTTAGCCTTGGTATTTTTTTATATGAACTTTGAAAACTATGTGAAAATCAACAAGTTTTTTTTTTTGAAACTTACATACGATCGGCGGAATCAAAGCTTGGGAAATGTATAAAAGTTTTATTGTGTAATTCTTGTTAGTACATGACATAGTGTAATTCAACAGTTTGTTTTGTTAGGTTTTATAAGTTCTCTGCAGTTATGCACTCATTCTCTGCTCCAAACGTTTTAACACATGTGGTTGATTTTATTGATAAACCATATGTATTTGCAAATACAGCAGATCCTCTCTCAATTCGTGTCCACTATGAAATATCAAACTTGTTAATTTTTGCTTTGCATACGTGAGTGAGTTATAATTCAAGGGTTCTTCTACCAAAAAATGTAAGCATAAAAGCATCAAGGAAGCAAGAAATATAATGTTGAATCTCCCACTATATGATGTCGGTGGACTGAATTCCATGTCATGGTTCGAATCCGGAGGATAATATAAAATAATAGACAACACAAATTATAGCAAGCAGTGAAGGCGAAGAGAAAGAAGGTGCTGCAATGGACAGCAAGCGAAAGTGAAGCTACATATTAGAATTGTATTTGATTGATACAATGTTTTACATATGTATAATCATAATTAGGAATTCACAAAGGGTCATAGAGTCATATGTCATATTAAAATATTGTACGGAAATAGTTATAAAAAGCTTTTCCGAAGCCCTGCGAAGGAGTAAACAAAAATAGCTGATCAAATACCACGACCCAAAAACATATCGTGCGGAGTTGTATTTATTTAGTACACATACAGCCAGAATGCAACAACAAAATATTTCGACTTATGACTATATGACGGTAATGGTAATGAATCCCCTAAATATGTATGTATGTATAAAAAATATTTACAGCCTTATTTTGGCGTGATAAAAATATTTTGTTTGCCGGGAACTGTCAAATTTTAGTCTGTCGCTCGCTTTGGCTTCGAGGTTGGACGGGAGTTCATCTGAGGTATATTAGCCTGTAGATAAACCATCGCAAATAAGTATACAACCGAAAAAATACTTTCATAGGTTGAGTAGAAAAAATGTAATTATGACCAGAGCATAGTTGGTACAAACATTCATTCCAACTGTCCCCGTTCTACATCCCATGAACACGAGTTCAGAGGCAGTAATGAACTCTATAATATGAAATTATCGCTTTGCATAATTGTCCCCAATATATTTGCTGCAGCGTATGTATGTATGTATGTATGTATATACATATGTACATATGTATGTATTAAAGTAACAACTTGTAATCACTTTCCACTGACTGAATGCCGAATTGCAATTTTAATTGAAATTCGATATACATATATCTACTTACATGTGCATAGTGCGACCTCCGATTTACAAAAAAACTTAATCGAAATATAAATTTTATACAAGAAAACTAGAAACCCGGTGTACATACATAGGTATGTATATAGGTATACCTAAATGTGATAAAGGCAAATACTACATCAGCGTTGCCGTTTTGTGGGTAATTCCCCAAATTTGGGGAATTTTTTAATATTTGGGTAATTTTTGGGGAGTGCTATGATTTGGGGAATTTTGGGGAATTATGAATATGAATAATAATACCTATAAAAAATTAATTATTTTCATGAGTTTCTATTACATTCGCATTGTGCGAAAGTCTGCATGAATTTTTGCAGCATTTTTTTAATCTTGAATTACCGGCTGGTCGAACGCCAAAACAGGTTTGTCGGAAGTTCCAAAAGGAGAAAACTTAGACCCACCAAAATATATACCGATATTATCAGAATCATGAGCTAGTTCCTCAGTTGTTAAGATACGCTGCTCATTTGTCGGAATCGGCCAAATTGGACCATTATAACATATAGCTCCCCTACAACCAACCATACATTTTGGGGTAAAACTTCTCCACTTAAATTGCTAATGCCTATATGACACTACATTGTTTCCCTGGTTTTTTTGGTTTTGAAAACCCACCGAAAGTCAAAATACAAAAACAATTCTTCTATAGGTTGAAAAGAGACAAATACTCCCTCAAAAATAATTTGATTGACATTAAACTTCAAACTAAATGAAAATGATATTTATTTCAAAAATTATTTTTTTGGAAATTTGATTTAAATTACTGAAATAAATAAAAATAGGTAAAAAAAACTTTTTAAGTTAAACGGTTTTATGTTATACATACATTGCAATGTTTAAGATAAATGTACTAAAAACCAAAAAATAATAAAATAGATACAGTCGTGGGAATTATAAACATTTGCATAGACTAGACTAAAATAAAACCGTGGGGCACGTCAATTGTCTACAATCGTTGATTAAAATGTTTGTTTTGTAATGTTACACTATAATTAGGCAGTTGTTCAACCGACAACGATGGACGTGTGATAAGTAGGGCTAGAATGTGGAAAAAAAGCTAGCAAGCTCGATTATAAGCGAGTTTTAGGGTTTCATAGTGGTGAGCGAGTAGTACTTTTATCATATGTTTTGTCGATTAAAGACAAACTACGAGCAGTGAAACGATTCCTCGTGTGAATGTCCAACGATAAACTAGTTGAAACATCTCTTTTATTAACATGGAGTGTATAACTATTGGAATTTCCATGAGCAAGAAAATAGTAAGTATTTTCCTCACCGTCTGCGGGCCAACTGCCTAACGACGAATTAAACGATTCTTCTATCGCACATTAAGTCGATAATTTGTAGACAATTGACGTGCCCCCCGGTTTTATTTTAGTCTAGTCTATGCAAATGTTTATAATTCCCACGACTGTATCTATTTTATTATTTTTTGGTTTTTAGTACATTTATCTTAAACATTGCAATGTATGTATAACATAAAACCGTTTAACTTAAAAAGTTTTTTTTACCTATTTTTATTTTCTAGTTTTTAGTTTTTATTTCGCATTCTGTTTAATTCATTTAGTGCTTCATTATTGCAAGGTTTCTTGCCCGTTAGTTTATTGCAGTCCAACGCCTCTATAGCGACCCACGCGCCACCTATCGGAAGTTTTTTTTAGGAAAATATTTCCTTTCAAGGTAGTAATACATGTTCCGAATTTCAGCCAAATCGGACCATAAATGCGATTTTTGTAAATATAGCGACCCACGCGCCACCTAGCGGAATTTTTTTTTTTAAGAAAATATTTCTTTTCAAGGTAGTAATACATGTTCCGAATTTCAGCCAAATCGGACCATAAATGCGATTTTTGTAAATATAGCGACCCACGCGCCACCTAGCGGAATTTTTTTTTTAAGAAAATATTTCTTTTCAAGGTAGTAATACATGTTCCGAATTTCAGCCAAATCGGACCATAAATGCGATTTTTGTAAATATAGCGACCCACGCGCCACCTAGCGGAATTTTTTTTTTAAGAAAATATTTCTTTTCAAGGTAGTAATACATGTTCCGAATTTCAGCCAAATCGGACCATAAATGCGATTTTTGTAAATATAGCGACCCACGCGCCACCTAGCGGAATTTTTTTTTCATAATATTGCATTGTCATCGGGGTTATACATGCGTGCAAAATTTCAGATTAATCGGTTGACAGGAAGAGGGTGAAATTTGAATTACTAAATTTGACCCAAGAATAAAGAATAAAACAAACGGGGTGAGCTAAATAAAACCGTTTAAAAAGTTATGAAACCCAAAGGGCAGGATAGCTTTGTATTCCGTGTTATAAAGGGAAGCCAGTACGCAATATAATTTTTCTTGCGAACTTCTTCTTTACCCTTACGGCCAAAGCAGAAGCTTACAAGAGGCAAATTTAAAATTTGTATTTCCATATATTTTTTTATTTTAAATATAATTTATTTTATGGTTGTCAAATTGGAAAAATTGTCAGAAAAAAAGACCGAATGCCAAAAAACCTACCGAAATACAAGCTGGCTCGTTGGTTTTTAATCGCCTAGATGGTATTTTGTTTGGTTTTTTTGTACTCAGCTGTACTAGTACACAGAGTATTATAGTTTTAATCACATAACGGTGGATTGTAACAGAATGAAATAATCGAGATAGATATAGACTTATATATATCAAAATGATCAGGGTGAAAAGAGAAATCGATTGAGCCATGTCCGTCCGTCTGTCCGTCCGTCCGTCTGTCCGTCTGTCCGTCCGTCTGTAAACACTCTAACTCGTGCAAAAATTGAGATATTTCGATGAAATTTGAAATGCAAGTTGGTATCGAGACTGGGACGGTTGGTATTGAAAATGGGCGAACTCGGACCATGACCACGCCCACTTTTCCTATATAGAAAAAGTCGGAAATTTGGTATCTCAGTCACTAATATAGCTGGAGCGAAGAAATTTTACCCACGTGTTGAGCTCAGGCTCATAGGAAGACATTTGATGAAATTTTGGAAAATGGGCGGTGCCACGCCCACTTATTAAGGGTCAAACCTTGAAAGTTTTATATGTCATACCTCAGAAACCATTGAAGATATATCGATCAAATTTGGTACGCGTGATATACTTACTTAGGCAAACGTTTGGACGGAAAATAGCTAAAATCGGTTGACGGCCACGCCCACTTTTATATATGTGTATTATAAAGTGGCCTAATAAAAACATTTTAAGCGATATCTCTGTCAAATATAAAGATATATCATTGAAATTTTATAGCAGGATTCCAACTGCGGACATAAAACGAAAAACACAAAAATTTTGGAAAATGGGCGTGGCACCGCCTCTTTTTAGACAAAGGAATATACGAGATTTCTTAGCCTATAACTCGACAAATAATTGAGATATTATGACGAAACTTGGTTTATACACTTTTATAACTTGTATTAATAGACACGCAAAAATTTATTGAAATCGGTTTATGACCACGCGCACTTTTTAACAAAGATATTTCTGGAACACCCTTTGGGAATTCGTAACGTGACATCTTTGTAACTAGAAGTCATAAGGGAATGAAATGTTGCACAAAGAATAATATTTATATGCTTAGTTGGATGACTGATAAAAATGTTGAAAATGGGCGCGGCTACGCCCACTTTATGCAGCACTCGCTTTATATAAAATACACCGTGTTTCCATCAAACGCAAACAAACAATGAAAGCATACAGCTGAGTATCAAATGTTCGATTCCACTCGAACTTAGGCTTCCTTACTTGTTTCAATATAGCTTGCTCGCTTACACCAACGCAAAACTGTATTTGACCATCTCCTTCACACAAAAAACCTGGTAGAATACCAGAAAAAAAACGTAGTGTCATATGGGCTTAAGATCATTACAATATTTTTTTATAAATATTTGCATAAACAACCCACAGAATTGAAGGTACCTATAAATTAAAGAAAATCGGACTATTTAATGTTTCATTTCTCTCTTACTTGTTTTTCTTTATAACTTTTTTTAACCACAAATATACATACATATATGCACATGAATTTAAAAACACAAACTACCGACAAAAAAATATCCCCGACATTTGATTCCTATGTATTCCTGCTGATTCCAAATATGTAATCAAATGGTTCAAAATTAGAAGACTTTTCGAGATATTTTGAAATTTCAGTTTTCGAGCTAAGAAGAAAAGGAGGATTACTAATCTGTCAATATCTCCACCATTATCGTCTTGAGTTTTATGCTATTTCATTTCATTTTGAGAGGATGAAATACCCATTCCAATTCCACATAAAATCGACGTTAAATCGCTATTGGGAGGTTATAAGTGTAAAGTATGTAGAGTATTGGGCCCATTACACTACCTTGCCAGACGCCTGCTAAATAAGCTCTCGTAAAGCTCAGACTGCTCTATTCCTTCTTTGACGAGAAAGTAACGATTTTTTAGATAAGATTGTATAAATAGAGTGTTCTTTATTTTATAGAGTATTCTTTATTTTATAGAGGAGGCCGTCGCGCCATACGCGATCAAAAGCTTGAGATATGTTTAGAAAGGCAGCTCTACAGTATTGTTTTGCTCAAAGGCAGATTAGATTTTCTCGGTAAGTCTATGTGCTTGTTCAATTGTTCTGTGCCCTCTTCTGAAGCCAAACTGGTGATTAGGTGTAATGTTACGCTCTTCTATTTTGGGTAGGAGTCTTTTAAGGAAAAGAACTTCCAAGACTTTTGAGACAATGGGCTTCCTGGTTTCAGAATAATTTTCATCTGAGCGACTTTCCATTGAGGGGGTATGAATCCAGTTATTAGTACTGCATTAAACACTTGGGTGAGAAATTTTATGCCTTCGTAAGGTAAGCGTGTTAGTACATTGCCATTAATAATGTCGTAGCCAGGAGCTTTCTTTGGGTTGAGTTTCGCTATTACGGTTTTTACTTCCGATATTTCGAATATTTTTATGGGAAGGTCCATTTGAAAGGAATGGCTCAGTGTAGTTTCCACTTCTGTTGTTGTGCTTGTTGAGGGTTCAATATCATGTGGGGTGAATACTGATTTTTTCTAATAATAATAAACCATATTTAAAAAAAAAACAAAAATTGGTATATAAAATCTCGCGCTTTTTCACTAATACACCATATTTAAAAAAAAAAAAAACATCTGCGGGCTTAATTGCCCTTCCGAAAGAGAAATAAAGCCCATACCCAAAACGAAATAACGCCCGCGGGCAGAGAAAGAAATTCGCACTTAAAATCAGTATTCACCCCGCATGATATTGAACCCTCAACAAGCACAACAACAGAAGTGGAAAATACTCTGAGTCATCACTATCAAATGGTTCTCCCCATAAAAATATTCGGAATATCGGAGGTAAAAACCGTAATAGCGAGACTCAACCCAAAGAAAGCTCCTGGCTACGATATTACTATTAATGGCAATGTACTAAAACGCTTACCTTACGAAGGCATACAATTTCTCACCCAACTGTTTAATGTAGTAGGTACTAATAACTGGATTCATACCCCTAGGATCCCTCATAATTTTGGAGTCCTATGTGAGTCCGAAATATGTATGAAAGATCAGTGCAATAGGATTCTTTTATGACTCTTAATCAGGCTCATATGATATATGAAATTAAGCTCATATCGGGCGACCACCTTAAGTTCTATTCTTATTTATATTTCGGACTCCGAAATAGGTCTGCATGCTTCAGTTTATAATTCATTTCTGAATCTTATATGACTTCGAATATTTGCGGGAATCCTCTTCTATCGTCCTTAGCTTAGCCTTCAGCAAATAAAAATAATTTGAGAAAAAAATAATAATAACTCACACGCATTACACCGAGAGAAGAGGAAACCTACGGCGCACACTGGGGCCGAGCGTGCTCAAAATTCAGTTTTTAAATAATGAGTTTTTCAACAAAATAAAAACGCAGTATTGTTCCCTATAAAATTCTACACTTCTGGCCCAATTTTCAGCTTTCTATCGTTTTTCAGTTGGGAGTTATGCTAGAGACACACATCGTAGTATGGTAGAAATATTGCGATCTATACCACATATGTGTCACTCTCATATTGTAGTTTAATTGAAAATTTGCATAGTAAAGCCAAATCATAGTATTGATATTATAATATTCATACCACATATGTGTCTGAGGTATTATCCATACACAAACATGGCAAATTTCCCAAAAAATAATTTTTTTCCAAAGTGTGAAATTTGAATGTGTATTTGAAATAGTTGGTGTAAGGGAAGGATATAAAATTTTATTATTCTGCTTTTTCCATAACATTAAGTGAAGCTTACATAATCGATGAGTGTTTTTTTTTTGGAACTAGATGTTTTAAAAAATTAATTTTTAGTATAAAACTAAATGTACCTCTTTTTTTTAAATATTTTTTTTCAAAATGGATTTTTTTTAATTTGCGCAAAAAAGTAGCAAATGTAAAAATGCAGCAGTAAAATATGGTCCTTTGTGACAAAGAATCCGAGTTTAGAACCAAAAGCAAAGTGCGCATTTTAAAAAAAAGTGAGTTTAAAAATTGCATTCCAATTTTAGTTAAAAAAAAAAAACACCTATATCTGGTTGAATTTGATTCTGTTCTATCTTAAATTTAGTTGATCCATTATTTACTGGTTAGGTACTTTAATTACAAATTGTGGTTAAGGCTACTTGCCAAGCCAGGTTTCTTTAATTTAGACTTGTAAGTTGGATTACAATATGAGTTGTTTGAAGCACAAGTTGTGTTACTCCAATTTTGTTTTTTTTTTATGCCAGGCATGAAAATGTGTGGGGAAATACGTGTTCTGCTTAAAACGCTAACGGTGAAACTCCTAATTCCCATATAAACATACTTGTGACAACAGAAAATTTTTAATATCTCGAAACAAAAAATTGGAGAAAACCATTTTTGTATACATACATACATATGTAGCTGCACCTGCATATTTCATCAATGGGTTAATAAATAGCCGCTAATGGGTTAATACAATACACATTGGCTATTTTTGTACAGACATATTAATATAATAATAATATAATACAATGGCGCTATTATGACTCTGACGAGTTTTATGGCCGAGCTTCTCTCCCAATTCGAGGTGTGCTCCTTTTGTTTTTCCTACCAATTGGGTGGGCCTACAGTTTTATGCCGGCTCCGAACGGCGAATGCATTTTTTGTGAGAAGCTTTTTCATGGGAGAAATACTCTCGGAGGGTATGCCGCCCACTGCCGAGAGGTGACCGCTGCTCTTAAGAAACCAATAATTGGATTTTTACTAATTAGAAAATTTTTTTTGGTGTTTGCTTGGACTGGGGTTTGAACCCGAGACCTATGGCATGGCAGGCGAGCACTCTACCCACTGCACCACAGCGGCCACCATACCACAGACATACTAATTGTGATTTAAATAATTTGTTTACAGATCTTAAAAAAAACTGATCACCAATTGGTTAATTCATGACCGTTTTAATGGGTTAAGATTCCAAAGATTACTAGTTTTAGTGTAGATACAACTAATATGATTTAAATATTTTAATCTAAGAATTAAGTGAAAAAATTTGGTTAAAAATGGGTTAATGCGTGGTCGTTAAGGGGTTAAAATTCTTGGGATTTACTATCTTAGTATCGATATACCGATTATGATTCAAGAAAATTAAACTCGAAACTAAAATAAAAAACATAGGTCACCAACGGGTTAACTCATGACCGTCAATGGGTTAAGATGCTATAGATTAACAACTTTAGTGCAGATAAAGCGATTCTGATGTAAAAAAGTTGATTTCAGAATTTTGAGCGTCCTCATATATATAAGTGGCCCCATTGTGCGGCGGCTCACCTCACACGCAGCGTGAGCGGCTCATTCCTACATCAGTCATTCAAAATGAGCGAAGAAGCAAACAAAACTCTCACTCTGCGTTCTAGATGAGTGAGAAACGCAAACGGCCACTCATAATCACGCCGTGAGGATGATATTCCTCACTCACTCACTCATACTCTGAGTTTCTTCCTACCCTGCTTTCAACAGGCTGCAGAATGCCGTCCCAACCATCTGTTTCATTGCAAACAGTGTTCTGGATAAAGTTACTGAGACAAAGAGCTTGGTTTGATTTTTGACGCAGTGCTATATTTTAAAAGCCGTGCGAATATTATTATTTTGAAAGCGTTCTCGGTGCTAAGTTTGGTACATCTTAATTCTGTCGAGTTTTCCGGCCTTTATACATTTAAGTAAATTACTTTCCTTTTTATTGTTGGATACTGTATGATCAGCACTCGATAAATAAAGTTGAAAGGATCCAAAAAATATTTCTTAAACCTCATTACGGTTCGAGTCCCCTTTTCCGTCGTACTCTTCCCGGTTGCTACTATTAAGCCTAAATTCTTTGGAAAAATGAAGGTCGTTGCTCCTTAAATTTTGCTTTACCTACTAATTGTGTGGACCTGCAGTGTTATGTCGACTCCGAACGGCGAATGCATTATTTGTGAAAGCTTTGTCATGACAGAAATACACTCGGAGAGTGTCAGCTGGGGTATGTGTGCATAATAATAATAATAGGGTATATAGAATTTCGAAAAAGTGGGAGCTTCCCGGGATACAGACCTAAATGTGGACTCAGGTCGACCCAGCAAGTCTTCGAGCAATATTGGTATCAAATGAAGAGCGTTGAACAGGCCTTCAACATAAAGTTATTTTCATTTCGATATTGGTAGCAAATGAAAGGCGTTGAGAAGGGCTTCCACAAACAGTTATTTTCATTAGGGGAATTCGCTATCCATAGCATAGCCCTAGCACGTAGCACGGATTGCACGGATTGCAAAGCTTTACTACGCACAACAACAAAATACAGGCGCACAGAAATATGCTAGACCTCAAAAATATGCTACACTAAAACCTATGTAAATATACATATTTACATATTTGCTATGAAGTGTAGGAAATTAATTGCGACCCTGCGTCAGCTGACATTTGCCAATTGCTAATTTGAATTTCAATTTGAGCATCCGAATTTTGCTTAAAATGTTATGTTTTGTGTGTATTTATTAAATTTACTAAAATAGAATTATTTATTTATTAAAAAGTGAGTAATGAACGCGTCCCTTTGGCAAAAAAGAAAAGCTGCTTCTAAAAATTTCCTACGACTGTGGAATAGGGCGCTCTCGATGTGTGTGATATTTTGGTCAAGGATATTTACAATCCGTGCTATCTTGCAATCGTGCTAGGGATAGTGAATCCCCCTATTGTGATTTCTAAGCCTGTTTCCCAGAGATGGCTAAAGTAGTGGGCCCAGATGGCGATGGACGGTCCCGGTAAGGTAAAGGTAGATAGGTATAGGGATAAGGATAGGGATAGGGTTAGGGATAGAGATTGAGATTGAGATTGAAATAGAAATAGGGATTGAGATTGAGATAGAGATAGAGATCGGGGGAAGTAGGTTTGTCGCGGCGTATATTACTATAACTTTTATTCAGAGAATAGACAATTTTTTATTATTCGAAGTCATTAAGATGGACTCTAAGATAATGGTTAGCAATACGGTATTCAAAGACTTTTCTTTAGGCTTCATAGGAGTAAATTTTGGCAAAACAACGTCTGCCGGGTCAGCTAGCTTTGTATTAACATCATAATTGTTACGGTCTCTGAATCTAATAGCAATAAATTTAGCACGTACGCTTTGTTAAAAAACACACACATACCCAAAGGCTTGAAAAAGAAAAGCAAGCAAGCTAATAAAGGAAGCCAGAGACGTGGTGTAGTACAGTGATGGGCGAGTCCGAGATGTTTAGACAATCGAGAGAATCGCCATCGTTGCAAAATCACAATCGAGTCAAAAGTTGACTCGCTCCACGACTACACAACCGAGATGTTTTTGCGATTGTTCCGAGTCGGCGAGTCGGAGGTTGTTTCGATGACATCTCGACTACACAAGCGAGATGTTTTTGCGATTGTCTCGAGTCGGCGGCCCGGCTGTTGTTTTGATGATTTGTTTTAGTTGATAAAATAAACTGAATGAGTGTTGTTGATGAAGAAAGTAGGATTGTTAATGGAAGTGAGGCAAATACATATGTAAATAAATGCACCAAATTGAAAAATATGCTATATATAGACGCTGCGTTTTTGCAATCACAATTAAAGAGTGTCGTGCTTAATAAATACAATTAATTATTTAAACATTAATACATTAATAAATTTTCTGAAGTGAGACGCTTACGAAACAAATTAATTTTACGAGCAGTAACAACGGCAATAGATTTGTACCACTGTATACTTTTTTAAGCAATTTTGATATTCAAACGGCAACAACAAATGTTATGTATTTTTTGCAGCGAGTCCGAAATGTAGGGTTGCTTTGAAAATGAGAGGAATCATTAGCGAGTCCGAGATGTTTTAGCGATTGTTTCGACTGACGGCCATTTACGACTTGACTCGAACACGAATGAAAACCATCGAGAGCATTCGAGATGTTTCAACAATCGAGAGAATCGAATAAAACATCTCGGACTCGCCCATCACTAGTGTAGTATGAAGAGGAGCGCTCAGTTTTGCTTGCGCGCATGTGCAGGTGCATAACTGCATGCATTTATGGTTCGATATCTGAAAATCTACATGCAATATTTGTATACGTTTTTATGTGCGTGTTTTGTTACTTGGCCATATTCTCCTTTTTCCTTTTTTGTGCTGTTTTGTTTTGATTGCGTATGCACATTTGCGTATCGCGCGCGAACAATTGGTGCGTCATACTCATGAACATGCGTAGAGACGTATGTACATATGTACATACATATATGTATGTAGATTTGAATGCCACATTGCATGCGTAATAATTTGAGCCTGCGCATCGTATTATCACTGCATTGTCACATTGGCACAATGGCGTAATGCCGCCTTTGCCTCATTGCCGAATCTAGATGTGGCACCGAGTAAGGCGTTTTTTAATTGCAGTGACATGCACAGACTGCAAATCCATTGGTGCAATTCGTCGTTCCTCCACCGCAACCAGCGACGTCAAAATTGGCGCGGCGGTAGAGACATAACGACAATTATTCGTTTGTCCGTGTCCAAACACAGCAACTCTGCCGTGAAATTATCAAACGATTATCTTTTGTGACGCTGTACTGTCTTCCATTTTTTCAAAGTCGACGTCCAATCAGAGAGACAAAAAGTTGAGCAACCCGCTGCTTTTGTTCGTTCGTTGGCGAGAAAGAGACGATGAAAAGGAGGAGGGGGAGGGGGGGGGCACCAAGTCGTCGATGCTCGGCCAACACACTTTGTGCTGTCATTCTTATCGCCAGTGACCAATCAGAGCGTTCGAAGAATGTCAGAAGAAAACATAAGGAACAAAATTTGGCTAGCGACGAGTTGATGTGCTTGAACGGTGCAGTGAAATAACGCCCGTGGAATTAACGCCCGTGGAATTAACGCCCGTGGAATTAACGCCCGTGGAATTAACGCCCGTGGAATTAACGCCCGTGGAATTAACGCCCGCGGGCGTTATTTCCCAAAAAAAGGAAATAACGCCCGCGGGCGTTTTTTCTTTTCTTGAAACAGAAATAGCGCCTACGAATAAAACGAAATTAAACCCGTGGGTATTATTTCCACTCAGAAAGGGAAAGAACGCCCGCGCGCCCTATTCGGCGATGTGGGCTTTATTTCCCTTTCGAAAGGGCAATTAAGCCCGCAGACGGGTTTTTTTTTTTTTTAATATGGTGTATTAGTGGGAAAAGCGCCGCAGGCGAAAAATTGGAATAAAAAATCGCGCGATTTTTAATTCCAATTTTTGGTTTTTTTTTTAAATATGGTGTATTATTATTGGAAAAAGCGCCGCAGGCGAAAAATTGGAATACAAAATCGCGCGATTTTTAATTCCAATTTTTGTTTTTGTTTAATATGGTGTATTAGTATTGGAAAAAGCGCCGCAGGCTAATAAAAAGTAGTCCCGAAAATAAGACATCTGACACAGAAGACATTGATGTATCCGAAATGGATTGTTCTGACTATGAAGAAACGGCGACAATTTTTGCGAGTCAAAGCATGTTGTTGTGTGTTATTTGTTTTACCAAGCCACGCGATGTTCTCTTAAGCCCATGCAATCACTTTAAATTGTGTGCGGAGTGCTTTGGAGAGCACAGTAAGGTCGCAATCGTAAATGGCAATAGAAATATTTTGTGCCCGGTTTGTCATCAAATTGTTGAAAACTCTATATGAGTATTTGTTTAGATTGTGGTCTGAAAGTGCCAATATGTATGTAATGAAGTTTTGTTTATTTTGATTGCGGATTTAAATATTTACTTACTTAGAGACCTTGAAAATTGTTACTAATAAATGATTATAGAAATTTACTGAAGCTTTATTTATTTTGATTGAGTATTTGAATATTTAGAAGGGGATTTAAAAAAAAATTTAAAGATTCGAAAAATTGGAATTAAAAATCGCGCTATTTTTTATTCCAATTTTTCCCCTGCGGCGCTTTTTCCCTAATACACCATATTTAAAAAAAGCTCGTCTGCGGGCTTAATTGCCCTTCCGAAAGAGAAATAAAGCCCGTGGATCAAACGTAATAACGCCCGCGGGAATTATTTCCTTTTCAAGAAAGGAAAAAACGTCCGCGGGTGTTATTTCCTTTTTTGGGAAATAACGCCCGCGGGCGTTAATTCCACGGGCGTTATTTCACTGCACCTGCTTGAATAAATGGAAGACAGAACAGCGGCACAAAAGGGAATCGTTGGATAATTTCACAGCAGAGTTGCTGTTTTTGGACAAGGACAATCACATCAACTCGTCGCTAGCCAACTTTTGTTCACTATGTTTTGCTCTGTCATTCTTTGAACGCTCTGATTGGTCGTTGGCGATAAGAATGACAGCACAAAGCGTGTGCCCCCCTCCTTTCCTCCTCGCCTTCTCGCTTACAAATGACGAGTTGCTCAACTCGGTGTCTCCTTGTTTGAACGTCGACTTTGGATTATCACACCGTAAATCGAATCGATAGATGAAATGTTTTACTAAAATGGCATTGAATGCCGGGCAGCAATCGAAATACGATTTTCGCATTCATCGTCGTCATAAGCGACGGATTTGACGCCACTTACGTGCGCGTATGAGTGTGCTGTAGCATAGTGGGTAGAGTGTTCGCCTGCTATGCCAGAGATCCCGTGTTTGCACTTAGCCCTGACCAACACTGAATTCAAAATTACTCGGGATCACAAAATGAAATTTGTTGTCTGCACTTTGGACGCCACTGTCCTATCTATATGTAAAATCAGTCGCTGATTCCGAAAATTGGATTAATTTTGAATTTTATGGGAAGGTGTTTGAGATATCGGCAATTTACCGTTATTTGGCTAATGGCTCCACTTAATCCAGTATGTCTCTTTAACGAATTGAGTTATCTACGTGTATGTATCTAGCTCTTTTTGTATTCGCAGGGACGGTATGTACATTACGCATACAACAAATTTGGACGAAAAATTTGGCATACCACCACGTGGTGGCAAATATTTTACAAGTAATGAATATCACTTTTTTAGGTGATTTCGGTTCAAAAACGTTCCGCGCACAGCTGTGTTATTATTATATTGAATCAGAATTTTCTTAAGAAAAATTAGTTTGGGGTGGGTGGGGCACTTCCCTTTGGTCCATTAAAAGGCGTTTGGAATAATGGGAAGATTATTAGTTAAATAAATAGCTATTATTATGAAAAAAACGTGTACACTGTAAAAAAAACTTTTTGTTTTTTTCAGCAGTTCTGATAAAAAAGTATTTTCGTTTTGCGCGGAAACTTTTTTGCAATTTTGCAAAAAAAAAAAAATAATGCGGTTCATACTTTTTTATGCTCTATTCGACTATGGTATGCCGTTTTTCGTATTTGCAAAAATTGTAAAAAGTTATATGCCTAATGTACATACTTTCCATGCAGTAAATATGGGGACAGGTGTCTCCAAGTTATTATGTATTCTTCAGCGACAACTGCACTAATTCAAATGTTGACAAATTTAGAAGTACAAAATCTGTATAGAAAACTACTGTAGCGTGTTTTTGTATACATACTCGTATCTTCTATTTTTCCAACAAACGAAAAGTAAGCTTTTTTCATTTCATCAAAAAGAAAATTACTCTTTAGAAATCGTTGAAGTTCTTTCTGAAGAAAAATTTAAAGATATCTAGAGCTCTAATACATATATGTATGTATGTACATTTCGCACGTTTTATTCAATAGGGATTTAACTCAAAAAAATTTTTTTTTGGGAAAACGCAATCAAATTTTTATAATTTCAAATAGTTTCCTTCCACGGCTAACTACAAAATCACTTTTATTTCCGCCATTTTTGTCTTTTTGAGTATTTTATAAGACTAGACGCAAAGTCATGACCGAGCTATTGAAATATATGGCAAAATCCCAGAAATCGAAAACTTCGAGTTAAATCCCTATTGCATAAAACGTACGATTTGTTAATATTCAATATAATAAAATACTTTTATTAATATGAGCAAGCACAATTTCGAATATCGTGCAAAGAAGCAATCTTTATTACTAGTTTTATTCTACATACCCAATACCCATACCCTACAATACCCGTCCAACTACGCTGCGACAAATCGCACTATGCCACTCCCTTTCCTATTGGTCTCCCTACTACTCTGCATTTCCCGTTCGATCTACATATGTACATATGTATCTCTTTCTCCCCCTTTACTACTCTCTCCCCCTCCCGTCGGCAACTTTCTATGGCCATCCGGCTCCACAAATCGGTGTACATACATATATCATGATTACTACATACTAGGGTTGCCAGATACCTTTCCCGAAAAATCAGTACATTGCCTTCCAAAAAAAAAAAAAAAAAAATTAATATTATGCGGAGAAAATCGTCTTTATTACTGGCATTTTGTTTTTGTTTCCGTATCGTTAACTGTCAATCATGCTTCTATGACTTTTAACGTTCGCGTTACTTCCTCCTTCCTAAGCGTATTATGCCGTGGTTATGCTTACGAGCAAAACACCGGTGAAATTCGGACACATTTTCGTCATCCATGAGAGGTGTTTACGCTTAAATCGATGATTAGAGCGACCCAGCAAATTTGATCGATGTGAGAGTTCGAAAATTCGCTCACTCGTCGGAGTGCACAACAATTACACGTTGCTCGTCGAGTATTGTCGTAAGCATAACCACGGCATTACAAACGTCAAATGAAAGTAGTTGGAAAATTAAAAACAGTGCAGGGTGATAAAAATGAATAAAAATGAGCAGCACCTTCTATTTGATGCCAATATTCCGCAAAGATATTTGGGGTCATCCGGGTCCACGTTTTGGTCTCTACCTGGAGAACCGACTGGTAAATTGGAATGAAATTAATTCTCTCCTACCTACTTCTTTCTTTCTATTTCTGCTCTTTTATTTCCTCAATTTCTTTCCTACTTATTCTTTTTTTATCACTTCTTATTATTTACTTGACTTTGTGTTTTTGTTGTAGTGCTTTTGCTACTTTTTTATATTTCTACTTCCTTGAAACAATACACCACTTCCAGCCAAACATGTTCACAATTGCATGGTAAGTTTGGTGAACCCACCGAAAAACTCATAATTTTTTTAATTTTAATCTAATACCAGGTGATCATAGTGTCAAAATTTGAATGTGATCTGCCCGGTAGTTTCGGTGTCCATAAACAAACAAACAAACTTTTATCCTTATATCGTCCGTTTTATGCAATAGGGATTTAACTCGAAATTTTCGATTTCTGTGATTTTGCCATATATTTCAATAACTGGGTAGTGCCTTTGAGTCTAGTCTTATAAAATACTCAAAAAGATAAAAATGGCGGAAATAAAAGTGATTTTGTAGTTAGCCGTAGAAGGAAACTATTCGAAATTATAAAACTTTATTTGCGTTTCTCAGATCCTCACTCCGGCACCGGAATATGAAAATAGGGTGTATTAGAGTAAGTAAACTGAAAAAAAATAAACTTTTCCAAAAACTGGATGGAGCTACACCAAAAATCGCGAAAATTTCCAGAATTTCAAGGTATGTTTAGATTTATGTATGGAAAAAGTTAGGATTTTGCACAAGAAAAAAATTATATCTACCCATACGTAGAACTAACCGCTAAAGCGAATGGCGTATTCAGTTTTTGGTACACTCCCCAGGGAAGATAATTTCGCGGCCTAAAGTGATCATTTTCTTTTTTCTCTCATGAATCTTCAACTTCTTGCCCCTACTCTTCTCGAAAGCGGACATTATTTTTTTATTTCTGTATGAAATTAAAATACATACATATGTACATTTAAATGCTGCTGTTCAGTAAATATTTTTCTCATAAGCGAAAGGCAACATCACCTCTGTTTAGTAGTAGTGTGACTTTTTTCGAATAATATTCGAATAAATATTATTCGAATGATAATATTCGTGGGAAAAAATTCGAATAGTAGTATGTATGTATGTACATTAGAGTGCGTTTAAAATTCAAATTAACGATATTTTACTGTATCGCCCCCTCAATCTGTAGTAACATGGTGAACGATATCACACATAAATTTTGGTCCCGATTGGTGGCGGTTAAGGCGTGGCGCATTGAGGTCAAAGTTCAGAAAACTCTATGAAGGGTCAAAAAATCAAAACATTTTTTTTAATTATCTAATACCCAAAATTAATACTTCTATACCCAATGATAACAAATATAAATTTTGGTCCCGATTGATGACGGTTTACTGGTGTTTCAAGGGGGTCAAAGTTCAGATTACCATATGCGACACTAAAAATGTAAGTCTTCTATGGCAATCTGAACATTGACCCCCTTAAAACACCACTAAACCGTCATCAATCGGAACCAAAATTTATATTTGTTATCATTGAGTATAGAAGTACTAATTTTGGGTATTAGATAATTAAAAAAAATATTTTGATTTTTTGACCCTTCATAGAGTTTTCTGAATTTTGACCTCAATGCGCCACGCCTTAACCGCTACCAATCGGGACCAAAATTTATGTGTGATATCTTTGACCATGTTACTACAGATTGAGGGGGCGATACAGTCTTTTTATGAACTTTTAAATTTTTCATACAAATTAAAAGCACCCTAATGTACATGCATAATTTGGAAATTCCACGCCTTCGCTCAAGCCAGAGTACGTATGTATATATATATATATATGTACATACATATGTATGTACTTACAAAAGCAAAAGCATAGTACATACATACATTTAATAGCTATTCGCGCATAGTGGTATTCGAATAGTGATATTCGAATATTATTTATTCGAATATGTATACGAATAAATATTATTCGAATTACGAATACCTTTCGAATAAAAGGATTTTTTATTCGAATAATTTTTATTCGAATAGTACCATCCCTACTGTTTAGCCACCAATTTTACCCACCATGTAGCATATACATATGTATGTACATACACATAACCGGTAATTAACAATTGGCTATCACCGCAACTTGGCAACGGTTGCTGATAAGTGCTACCGTTATCGCCACCATCATCACTTGCATTCAGTGTTGCCAGCAAAATTTTTAAGTTATAGCTAAATTCCTGCTGAAAAATAGCTAGAAAATGTTAAAAAAATAAAATTTGTAGCAAAACAAGTAAGGAAGCCTCCCTGCAAGAATTGTGTGACCGAAAGTACTACCACCATTACAAAAATATAATATTACCAACACATTTGCACTCGTATGTGTTTTAGCCAAGTGCAACACCAATGAGGTAGATAAGGATAGAATGGAATTTGAAAATACACATACGGGAACGTGATGAATGAAACGATCACAAAAGTTCCCGACGCCCTTAAGAATGTGATAGGAAATATCCCAAAACTTTTGATCATGCCTGTCGGTCATATGACCGGTCAAATGACCAGCACTGTTTTTGCAGGGCTAAGTTCGAGTGGAATCGAATTAGACACTCAGCTGTATGCTTTCATTGTTTCTTTGCGCTTGATGGAAACACGGTGTAGGTACTTTCAAAATTTTTATCAGTCATCCAACTAAGCATATGAATATTATTCTTTGTCCAAAATTTCATTCCTTTATGACTTCTAGTTACAAAGATGTCACGTTACAAATTCCCAAAGGGTGTTCCAGAAATATCTTTGTTAAAAAGCAGGGGTGGTCATAAACCGATTTCAATAAATTTTTGCGTGTCTCTTAATACAAGTTATAAAAGTGTATAAACCAAGTTTCGTCATAATATCGCAATTATTTGTCGAGTTATGGGCTCTCAAATCTCGTATATTCCTTTTGTCTAAAAAGAGGCGGGCCACGCCCATTTTCGAAAAAAATTCTTGTGTTTTTTGTTTTATGTCCGTAGTTGGTCTCTAGCCATAGAATTTCAATGATATATCTTTATATTTGACAGAGATGTCGCTTAAACTGTTTTTATTAGGTCACCTTAAAATACCCATATATAAAAGTGGGCGTGGTCGTCAACCGATTTTGGCAATTTTTCGTCCAAACATTTGCCTAAGTAAGTATATCACGCATACCAAATTTCATGGATATATCTGCTACGGTTTCTTTACTATGGCTTATAAAACTTTCAAAGTTTTCCCGTTAATAAGTAGGCGTGACACCGCCCATTTCCCCAAAATTTCGTCAAATTTCTTCATAAGGGCCTGATCTCAATATGTGGGTGAAATTTCATCTCTCCAGCTATATTAGTGGCTGAGATACAAAATTTCCGATTTTGTCTATATAGGAAAAGTAAGCGTGGTCATGGTCAGATTTTGCCCATTTTCAATACCAACCGTCCCAGTCTCGATACCAGCTTGCATTCAAAATTTCATCAAAATATCTCAATTTTTGCGCGAGTTAGAGTTTTTGCAGACGGACGGACGGATATGGCTCACTCGATTTCTCTTTTCAACCTGATCATTTTGATATATGTATGTAAATAAGACCATATCTATCTCGATTATTTAATTCTGTTACAATCCACTCTTATGAAATCAAAATTATAATACTCTGTGTACTGGTACAGCTGAGTATTAAAATAGCTAAGTAAATTATTATTTTAGTTTTATTTTTTTATTCAGCTGTACTAGTACACAGAGTATTATAGTTTTGATTTCCTAACGGTGGATTGTAACAGAATGAAATAATCGAGATAGATATAGACTTATATATATCAAAATGATCAGGGTGAAAAGAGAAATCGATTGAGCCATGTCCGTCCGTCCGTCCGTCTGTCCGTCTGTCCGTCTGTACGCACGATAACTCGCGCAAAAATTGAGATATTTTGATGAAATTTGGAATGCAAGTTGGTATCAAGACAGGAACGGACGGTATTGAAAATGGGCGAAATCGGACCATGACCACGCCCACCTCCCCTATATAGTAAAAATCGGAAATTTTGTATCTCAGTAACTAATAGAGCTGGAGTGATAAAATTTCACCCACGTATTGACCTCAGGCCCTTATGAAGAAATGTGGTGAAATTTTGGAAAATGGGCGGTGCCACGCCCACTTATTAAGGGGCAAACATTGAAAGTTTTATGAGTCATAACTCAGAAACCGTTGAAGGTATATCGATGAAATTTGGTAGGCGTGATATACTTACTTAGACAAATGTTTGGACGAAAAATTGCCAAAATCGGTTGACGACCACGCCCACTTTTATATATGGGTATTATAAAGTGGCCTAATAAAAACATTTTAAGCCATATCTCTGTCAAATATAAAGATATATCATTGAACTTTTATGGCAGGAGTCCAACTATGGACATAAAACAAAAAACACAAAAATTTTGGAAAATGGGCGTGGCACCGCCTCTTTTTAGAAACAGGAATATACGAGATTTCTTAGCCCATAACTCGACAAATAATTTATATATAATGACGAAACTTGGTGTGTACACTTTTATTACTTGTAGTAATACATGTTCAAAATTTTAGCGAAATCGGTTGACGAACACGCCCACTTTTATATATGGGAACTATAAAGGGACCTAATGAAAACATTTTAAGCGATATTTTTGTCAAATATAAAGATAATTCATTGAAATTGTGTGGCATGAGTTCTACAGTAGACCGGAAACAAAAAGTATAAAAATTTTGGAAAATGGGCATGGCACCGCCTCTTTTTAGACAACGGAATCTACGAGATTTCGGAGCCCATACCTCGACAACTAATTGAGATATTATGACGAAACTTGGTTTATACACTTTTATAACTTGTGTTAATAGACACGCAAAAATTTATTGAAATCGGTTTATGACCAC
Organism: Urophora cardui; assembly: GCA_960531455.1. Taxonomy (NCBI): domain Eukaryota; kingdom Metazoa; phylum Arthropoda; class Insecta; order Diptera; family Tephritidae; genus Urophora; species Urophora cardui. Next base: position 71,351,224 of record OY482673.1, on the reverse strand, counting down.
GCCTACTTTTTAACAAAGATATTTCTGGAACACCCTTTGGAAATTTGTAACGTGACATCTTTGTAACTAGAAGTCATAAAGGAATTAAATTTTGCACAAAGAATATTCATATGCTTAGTTGGATGACTTTATGCAGCACTCGCTTATATAAAATACACCGTGTTTCCATCAAACGTAAACAACAATGAAAGCATACAGCTGAGTATCTAATGTTCGATTCCACTCGAACTTAGGCTTCCTTACTTGTTTTATTCAACTTTACAAGTTTCTTTTAATAATTCATTAGAATTGCCAACAATAAATTAGTAGGTATAATAAATTAATATAATTACGTAATTCTATATATTACAAATCATTATTAGTTAGTAAACTTGAAATATACATACATTATTTTCAATTTGTATAAGTTAACGTTAGTTTACATTTCTATATACCTAACTTACAAGATTTAAATTTTTTTATTAGGTCGCTCTAGCCTTCTAGGTCATGGCCACATTCGCCAAGGCTTTTAAGGGAATATCTTATGACAAGTATTGCATTGAACATTGGTAAATTAAGTTGCTTAGTTTTAATCAGATTCATTACTGAGAAAGTTCATTCTATCTCTGCATTACTAAAGGGAAGAATTAAAAAGGATAAAATTACTTAATTCTATAGATGGCTTCTCGCTTATTGCATACCTGTATTCCTTTACCTCTATCCAAATTTCAACTGTTAAACTATCTAGTTGTTTAAGCCACCGTCTTAAAGCAATTTTTTTATGGGCCACACTAATGTTGTGGCAGTACTAATAATAATATTTTAATTTTTTCACTTCTTGATGAAATTACAAGAAAAAAACAATAAAACGGTCCGGCTATTTTTGTTCGCCATACATTTTCTTTGACTTCATCTATCTTTTTTTCTTCAGTTTTCGCTACGTTCCACATTTCATTCCATTCAAGTAAGGTAATCTCGCTGAGATTTGTATTTATTGATTTATACATAACACCAATATACATAAGTAACTTTTATATTAAACTATTTATATATGTACCTACATATATGTAAGGATATAAATGTAGTTTTTTCCATTCAAACTCTCTCTTTTTCGAAAGTATCAAAAATATTCTGCTTCACAGCCGATTCATGGAGCAAGTTGAAGAGCGGAGCAAAGGGACAAAATCATTTTTGACCTAAAACTCTAAATTAGCTAACTTAATTTAAACGAAAGCTAAAAAAAGCTAATAGCTAAATCACATTTTTAATATGTTGCTAAATCAAAAAAAAATAAAAGCTAGATTTAGCTATAAAATAGCTAAACTGGCAACACTGCTTGCATTACTGGCGTTAGACTGCTGATGTTATTACTGCTCTTGTAATTTTTATTTTATTGCTGCTCGTGTAGTATTTATGTACATTTTTTGTTTTAGGACTTGGCGTTTCTTCTTCATTACACATATTTACAGCTGTTCCGCTGCAATTTTACGACCTTTCTTGGAACAAAACCGTACAAAACGGCTTCGGCATCGTAACGATATAAGAAAGGAAATGGTAATTACAAAAAAAGAACTTGCCATTTGAGCAAAATGAGTGAAAATACCATTAGCATAGACGTTAATGTTAAATCATTGGGTGGGATACGCCATAGTATAAAAACACTGGTGGTAAAAAAATAGAACCTATGCCAAATTCTCATTTTCTTACAACAACATAACTACATTTTCTTTTTTGTTGTTTCTAATTTTGGATTATTTCATATCTGTGCTTAAAAAAATAGAGTAATGCCTTGAGGGAATATGCAGTGAATTTTGTGTACCTAATTTTTTATAATACATCGTCGGCCTCCTGCCAGAAACACGAATGTGAAAATTTTTTTAAGTGCGATGTCCCCTCTTTATCGGGTATATCGACGGCTGAGAATAAGATCGCCCTATTTCAAAAATTGTTTCAAAAACGCCCTATTTGAAAAATTTTTTCAATAACGTCCTATTTCAGACAATTATTCAAAAAGGCCCTATTTCAGAGAAATATACATACATGGAATTTTCTCTGAAATAGGGCGTTTTTGAAGCAAAATCTGAAATAGAACGTTATTCAAACAATTTTTCAAATAGGGCGTTCTTGAAGCAAAATCTGAAATAGGACGTTATTGAAACAATTTTTGAAATAGGGCGATCTTATTCTCAGCCGTCGATATATGTATTGATGTAATAACAATTAATATTTGTATAAATGCTTGTATAAATATACATACATAATATGTACGTGTATGTACATAAGCATATGTACAAATATTAATTGTACGTGTATGTACATAAGCATATATACAAATATTAATTGTTATTACATCAATATATACCTGATAAAGGGGAGACATCGCACTTAAAAAAATTTTCACATTCGTGTTTCTGGCAGGAGGCCAACGATATGTATATTAGTGACTGGGGTACCAAATTTCCGATTTTTACTATATAGGGAAAGTGGGCGTGGCCATAGTCCGATTTCGCCCATTTTCAATACCAACCGTCCCAGTCTGGATACCAACTAGCATTCCAAATTTCATCAAAATATTAAAATTTTTGCACAAGTTAGAGTGCGTACAGACAGATAGACGGACGGACAGATGGACAGACATGGCTTAATCCGTTTCTTATTTCATGGCGTTACAATCCACCGTTATGTGATTAGTACTATTATACTCTGTGTACTAGAACAGCTGAGTATAATAATATGTATTAAGTAGAGCTGATGATACCCGTGTGCCCGGGTAATGCCCGGGTTTTTCGGGTATTGCCCAGGTACCCGGCAATCTTGTTGATGCCGGCTAATGCGACAAACGTTGCCTACCACAATAGGCCGCTCGTTTATGGATTAGGCATGGGTAACACTGCGCTGCGCCGCGCAATTGCGCTAGCGCCAACCCTGGTGTTATTGCGCCAACTCCGATTTGGAAAATGCGCCAACTCAGTATAGCGCCAACTCAGTATAGCGGCAACTCAATGTTGCGCTATTGCAATATAACACTGACTCAATTTCGTGCGCTACCCTGTAGGAAATTTAATTAATTTTAAATCACTTTATAAACTACTTTATTTTCAATAACAACTAATTGAAAATGTGACTTTTTCCTTTGCAATGAACTGACTTTTTTAACACGGCGATGTCATAGCAAGCAGTCAATTGCCCTATCCTGCATTTGTTTTCAACTACTTTACTAGTAGTTTAAAATAAATAACTTTATCTTGAGTTTCTTTTCAACTACTTTACTTGTAGTTTAATATAAATAACTTAATCCTGCATTTGATGTCGAAATTCAAGAAATGGTAAAAATGCGAAACAAATTTTCCTCAAATTTCGCAAATTGTTCTCAAGTTGATAAACAATATTTGAGAAACAATTGAATTTATGTTAATTTTCAAATGATAAATATGAAACAATATTTTCTCCGTTTGAGAATTTCGTTTTCAGTGTTTAATGGGAAGTGAAGCTGAAAAACGGTAACCAAAAAAAGGAAAAAACAATCTTGGCATACTTAGATCTGAAAACATGTGTTTACATATAAATATGTACATATACAAGAAACTGTCCCGCGCTGCATTTGTTTAAAGCTACTTTAAAATTAGTTGAATATAAATCACTTTTTAATATATTTATTTTTGCAACTAACTTTTTTTTTCCGTGAGGGTAACACCAGCACAAATGGCACCACCACAAAGCCAATAACAGCACAGCGTATATGACACCGTCGCAATTATGTATGCTAACGCCAATACCGAACCATGGCTAATACGAAAGGGTATTAATATTTTACTTTCACAAAGAAAGAAGACAAAATTGATATTATCTGTGAATAGGAGAGAAAAATATAATACAAAATAAATTAAATAAAATATTTATTAGCATATAGTACACTTTTATTACGCATTGTAAATGGTAAGGAGAAATTTCGATATAATGCGCCCGAGCCCGGAATCTTTCTTTTTAATAGGGTGGAGCCGACCCTCGTATTCCATAATGAAGATGCAGCCAAACGAGATGCCAGCATATTTTCACAAATATACGCAAATGATTTTTAAAATTAAATTTAATTGTGGCACAATTATTGTGCCCGCGTGTATGTAAGCAGAATTGCGCCAAAAGAAATAAAACGGGGATAGTAGACAGTAAGAAGCGAACAAGTGTTATTTATCGATTGTTCCATGGCAATTGCGCTAAAGGTGTTATAAGCCGTGCACAATTGACTTCTACCTCGCTTTGCTTCAGAGTTTTGCTTTGACAGTTCTGTTCAGCATGTGCTTTTTAAAGGGATATGTTCACAATTGAGGTGAAGCGAGTAAAGCAAAGTATAAAGTTAGCCATCTTTCAACTTTTTTCCACTTTGACAAACATCTCCCCTTGTGTGTGTGTGTGTATGTTTGTATATCTACACTTATTTTAGCGATTTCGCGCAATTTCGTGAGAAGTGAGCAGAGAAAAGTAAAAAATAACATTCGAATAAGCAGAAAAAAGCAAATTCCCCAAATATATTACCAAAAATCAGGTTTATAAATTAAAGCAAAGAAGTGAAGTGGAAATTGTCAAAGTGTTAATTGTAGCAAGCATCTGGAATTTCGCTTTGCTTTAAGGTTTTTTCTATCAAAGTTGGAGCAGACAAAGCCAATTGTGCACGGGCTCTTATTGCGCCAGAACCGTGCGCGGCGTCACGGTTGGCGCTGGTGTTATTGTATCAGCGCCAAAATAATTGGGCCATTACCCATGGCTATTATGGATGAACGAGACATGTATGTAGCGATGTTTGGATGTTCAGACATTTGCTTTTGTTCCTCAAAAACGTGAATTTATCAATAACTGAGTTATCGATCAAAATGCGATTTCCCAAAAACCTAATATATTACCCTACAATATGGGTATCAAACGAAAGGGGACGGCCCAAGGTTTCATTTGTAAATCGATATATATCGATAAATTTATCGATAACTGAGTTATCGGTGAAAATGTGATTGCACAAAAACCTTAATATTACCCTACAATATGGGTATCAAACGAAAGGGGATGGCCCCAATATGTTAATGCTAGAAATGAATTTTAGGCGGTATATTACTTTCCTTGCTATATAGTTATGCAATAAAGCAGCTTTTTGTTAACTAGAAATCCACAAACAGAACAAAAGTTCTAACTATTTAATGATAGATCGTGTGCTTTTTATTACTGCTTGCAGCAGTTTTTAACAAACTGTTTGTGGATTTCTAGGTAACAAAAAGTTACTTTATTGCAAAAGATTGTAATATGTCGCCTAAAATTCCTTCAGATTTTCATAATTCCCTACAAGCTTAGGTGCTGAAAGTGCTGAACAGGGTGAGAGATTTCATCAGGACTTAATAGTTTTTGAATGGCGATATCAAGGGTGTTGGTACGAGGATATGATGGGATACAATTTTTTGGCCAATCATACGTGTAACATATGCAGAAAATCACAAAAGATTAGTCAAATGTACTTACTCACATCGCTCATTATTTATCCTCTCTTTAAAATGGCGAAATGCAGATATTTTTTATTCAATTAATTTTTTTTCCTCTTAGTCGCTGTTTTGGAAGATATTGTGCACTTCGAAACACGTAATAAATGGAATAAAATAATCTTGAGTATTACCCCTTAATAAAGTTTTATGAATAAACCCAATTTTGTTGCTGAAATTTTACTCTTCCGGAAAATTTTTGTTTAAGGACTTTCAATAAAAATAGATAAATACAAATAACGGTATATATGATTATTACACAATTAGTCTTAAAATGTTCACAATTAAATTCTCTATAGGATAGGGGGGCTAACTTTTTGTTCCCCATACAATTTTTCTGATTTTAGAACAGTCGAATCTGAAATTTCTTAAAAAAAATTCGATTTTTTTCAAATTTTTTTTCATTATTTTGGCCATTGTAACCAAACTACTTGACCAATTTTGGAGTGTAAAGGCAAAAAATGTTTGTTGGAGCTCCCTCTACCAGCACTTCCTAGATGTAAAACCACGATGTCTAATAAAACTTTTTGATGCACTTATGTGCTGCAATGTCTTGCATATATGGCTTTTTCCACATTTTTACCAATATCTCAAAAACTGGGTCTGCCACAAAAATATGGAGATGATATTCGGTATCAGCGTAAAATTTCGCTTTAGAAAAGTATTATTTTATTCTTGGTGATTTTTGGTGTGGAGTAGTGTAATTGGAGTTTTTGTTTTTTGGACCTTTTTTTGACTTATCGCATAAATACATATATCGCACGTTTTATGCAATAGGGATTTAACTAAAAAAAAATTTTTTTTGGGAAAACGCAAATAAAGTTTTATAATTTCAAATAGTTTCCTTCTACGGCTAACTACAAAAACACTTCTATTTCCGCCATTTTTATCTTTTTGAGTATTTTATAAGACTAGACTCAAAGGCACTAACCAGTTATTGAAATATATGGCAAAATCCCAGAAATCGAAAATTTCGAGTTAAACCCCTATTGCATAAAACATATATTGGATTGTTGCCTTATGTTTTCTCGTTTTTATGAATAAAATTGAGTAAGGCAAAATTTCATTGTAGTTTTTCAATACAAATTGACTTAATTTTAAGGTTTTATTGAAATAAAAAAACCTCCAGGAATTAGAAATTTTCAGAAATTAGAATCAACCTAAAAACAAAGTTGTTCTAATTTGTGAACGTCTACTGTATATATAAGGATGAAAGTTTGTTTGTTTGTTTGTGTGTTTGTTCCTTATGGACGCCGAAACTATCTTGCCGATCACAATAAATTTTTGACACTATGTTCACCTGGCATTAGGTTAAAATTGTGACCACATTTAATTCTGATATCTTAACCACTTCCCGTGATATAGGCCAATATATTTCCCAGATACCTCCGAAATATTTTTGAGCAATATTGGTATCCAAATAAAGGTTTCGATCAGTGCTTTAATAGAGAGTTCATTCCAATCCAACTTTCCAGTCGGTTTTCCAGATAGAGACCAAAACGTTGACCCGGAATATATTTCATTTTGCAGATATGTCATAGTTGGCGTGGAACTGAGTATAAATCCATAGATAAACACATGATCCCATTTGCAGGACGATGTGAGTACCGCCAATATTTGCCAGCTAAGCGAAATCCACTTGCCCTAAAGAACTTTGTGCTGGCTGCTCAAGATGGGCTGGTATTAGATTTTGAGATATATGTTGACAGGCTACTCTCCTCCAGGGGTAATGAAAAGTATGAGAGTGGGAGCAGGTATCGTCGAAAAGCTTGATAGCAACAATTGTCAACAGTTGCGTTTTGTACACAGGTCTTGTTCCAGGACCAGCTCCTCGGCAGAATCTACCCAGAACCATGAAGATGGTATACCACAATGTTCCAGTGGGTCATCTGCAAAGGAACCCACCAGGTGGTGCCACAACCACAACCTGAAACTAGACTGAACAATGTAGGTCATCTGGCTCGCTTCGAAGATAGCAAGTCCGCCTCAAAATGTCGCCATCCAACGTGCTCCTCTCGCTGTTGTATCAAGTGTTTGGAAACAAGAGACACACTTTCCTTAATAAAATAAAGAAAGAAAATAAATCGCAAGGTTTGAGAGGTGTGGTCTTATTTTGATAAGACAAATCGTCGCCTGAGAAAACGAAATTCGTATGTGAAAATCGACGATTTCTAGTTTTTCATGCAGATTAACTAAATCGGACCTGATCTTTTAATTTGTCCAATCCATTTTTTCCCACCTATTTTAGTTTTTGAGTTATTTAGTGTGCATTTGTCGGATGTTACAAAATTACCACCATTTGGGAATGCTTTTATCATATGTCACATATGTACATACGACAAATTTCCATATAAATTCGTTTTTGTTTATTTTAAACATAGTACATATCGACGGCTGAGAATAAGATCGCCCTCTTTCAAAAATTGTTTCAAAAACGCCCTATTCCAAAAATTGTTTGAATAACGTCCTATTTCAGATTTTGCTTCAAGAACGCCCTATTTGAAAAATTGTTTCAATAACGTCCTATTTCAGACAATTTTTCAAAAAACGTTTTTGAAGCAAAATCTGAAATAGGACGTTATTGAAACAATTTTTCAAATAGGGCGTTTTTGAAACAATTTTTGAAATAGGGCGATCTTATTCTCAGCCGTCGATATGTCGTATGTGCTGCTGAGCTACTGAGAATAAAACAATATATTGTGTCGGAGCTATAGGCTATAGTGATCCGATCTGAATAATTTTCACTGACATATTTTATTTTAGTATAACACCAATTACTGCAAAATTTGGTATAATTTGTTTCTTAAATATCTGAACAATCAGTTGTATGGGAGCTATATCTTATATTATTTCGATGTGGCGGATTCCGACAAATAATCAAATGATCATCAAAATCAGTGGCGTAGTAACGGGGGGGGGGGTTTTGGGGACAAACCCCCCCCCCCCCCCCGAAAGATTCGTTTTGACCATAAAACCATCTTTGACTTTATTAGCATACATTTATTTTTCAGGAAAAAATCAATGAGAATAGTAATTTTTCGAAATTGGTAATTCGAAATTTAGCGCTTTTTCACGAAGTTTTACTTATAATTCTAGCGTTTGTTGAGCCGTAGGAAGGTGCAAGAACCGCAGGAATTTTACCACAATTTACATTCTTTGTACTTATATTCGCTCTTTTGTGGTAAAATTCCTACGGTTCCTGCACTCCCTACGGCTCAACAAACGCTACAATTATTAGACGGTATTACTGTTATTAACATGCTAATAACAGAAAAGTAACGCCAATTATTTAAATTTCAAGTTTTCTTTCAATTACTTATCATCTTAATCAAATAATATTAGTATAAACCATGGTAGAAAAATAGAAGGTAAAATCACTTATTGACGTAGGCAGCCATCTTAGCCATTTGACTTTTATTGAATTTATGACATTTCATGTTTTCTTGGGCCGAAATCTGAAGTTTGTGAAAATAAATTAATTTATTTTCAAAAAAGCAATTGTGATTTGTGCAAACTAAATAAATAAATAAATTTACTTTCATACGCGTAATTTGTGAAATAAGATTTGAAAAATGAGCTGCCTCTTCAGGGGATGCGAAAATACCGTGCTCTTTTGCAAAGGCCAAGCGGTGAAGTTTTTTAGGTTTCCAGCAATTCCGTTTATAAGGAATCAATGGCTTCAAGCGTGCCAAATAGAGGAAGTTGATCTTCCAAAGAACTCGTTGATGTGCTCAGTGCATTTCGGTGCTAGCGATATTAGTAGCACAAACAACAAAACGTTACATATACAAATACAAGTGCAATTAGTGGAAAGCTTTGAGAACAAAAATCTCGAAGCTGTAGATACGTTAATTGAAAATATCTCGAAGACATCCTGTTGAAAAAAAAAGATTACAAAAACAAAAAAAAATGAAAAAAATTACAACTTAAATGAGTTTAATAAAGAACTTCAAAATATAGCTTCTTGTTTCTTTTAATCTGAATTCTGCATTTCTGTTCCACCAAATGTTTGCTTGTATTGTACTCCTTCTCTTCCCTTTCTGTAAGATAGAAGTGAAAAAGAACGAGCAAAATGTAAAGAAAAAATTTGTTCGGACATAACGATGACTCCAGCCTTACTTCTTTGTTAAATGCTCTGTCTGTTGTATTGCGTAAGGCTTTGTATTAAATATTCGAGCCAAATACTTTTCACTTTTCACATCCCTTATAATAATATATGACTTTCTTTGATAATTTCTGAGCTTTCTTCAACTAAAACTAAAATTACCAAAATTTTCTTAAAAAATCTCTATTTTTATATTTTTACAATATGGCAGCCTCACTCATGATGTTTACAAAAAAGATACTTCAGAAAAATTCAATAGCCGTCAAAAAGTTTAAAGTGAAATTACCTTCTGAATTTGTATACCATGGTATAAACTACAATGGGAATAAATATGCGATGTATAAGATTTTACTTAATGTCTCAAAATGGAATATTAAAAAACTAAATTATATAAGAAAATTATTATTTATAACCGTAGCACATGGTAGAAATATTTTATTGTGTACATCTATTCGAAATTGCCTGTTTAATGCAAAATTTTAATAATTTGTGTTAAAAGTAGAGCTCTCGATTTTTTTTTGAACATTTTCGAGTAGCCCGAACAGTTGTTGTTCAAATGCTCGAAGAGTTGTTTGTTTGTTTATTACCCGTATTTTGAAGTTTGTTTTTTTTCTTTTGTTTATTATTATTATTTTTTCTTTATATGTAGTTTTTTTATTTTTGTTTTTCCGATACTCATTTTTTTTGTTTGTAAGCTCGAATGCTCGAATGTTTGTACGGGCATTTGAACAACAAACGGGCTTCAAACAAAAACGATCAGATCGAATTGCTCGATACCCGGGTATCTAGGGCTCTAGTTAAAAGTCGATTTTATTGAAAAATATATATAGTGACTCAAAAAAAACATCATAAGCCAGAGTTTTTAAATTTATTTCAAACAGTTCTGTCGAAAATTTGACTCTCTTATGCCTATATGACACTACATCTTTTCCCTGGTTTTTTTGGTTTTGAAAACCCCACCGAAAGTCAAAATACAAAAACAATTCTTCTATAGGTTGAAAAGAGACAAATACTCCCTCAAAAATAATTTGATTGACATTAAACTTCAAACTAAATGAAAATAATATTTATTTCAAAAATTATTTTTTTTTTGGAAATTTGATTTAAATTACTGAAATAAAAAAGTTATGAAACCCAAAGGGCAGGATAGATTTGTATTCCGTGTTATAAAGGGAAGCCAGTACGCAATATAATTTTTCTTGCGGACTTCTTCTTTACCCTTACGGCCAAAGCAGAAGCTTACAAGAGGCAAATTTAAAATTTGTATTTCCATATATTTTTTTTATTTTAAATATAATTTATTTTATGGTTGTCGAGTTGGAAAAATTGTCAGAAAAAATGACCGAATACCAAAAAACCTACCGAAATACTAGCTGGCTCGTTGGTTTTTAATCGCCTAGATGGTATTTTCTTTGGTTTTTTTCAATATAGCTTGCTCGCTTACACCAACGCAAAACTGTATTTGACCATCTCCTTCACACAAAAAACCTGGTAGAATACCAGAAAAAAAACGTAGTGTCATATGGGCTTTATTTTCGTTTAAAAATGTAAACAATTTTTCAATAAAAATCACCTTAAGCAGGATTTCTAAGCTTATGGAAAAATCCGAAAAATCGTAGAAATTTCTAAAAGTGGATTAAAAATTTCAAAGCGCGGCCAGAATTTAGTGTAAAAAGTTCTATTCTCAATGCTGTAAAAATTTCCGTCGATTTTAGTAATTTTTTTCTGTAGGGTGTTTGCGTTATATGTACGTGAGACCGTTCCAATTAAAATTTCCGAAAAGCCAACGAAATTTTTCAAAAAGTTGAATGTTGCATATTATTATATTACAATTGAATGAGCTGCAAAATTGCATACTCAAAAATCTTCTAAAAAATGTAGCTTTATAATTTTTAGCCCCTTTTTGAAAAATTGGAAATACTAAAAATACTGCCAAAAAAGTTAACAATAATCGCTGCTAAATATCTGGGTTACTTTCGAGCATCACCTACATTAACCAAAAAAAAACGATGAATTATTGTTCCCCATTCTATTTCCAATATGTGGGTATGTTTTTTTTCTGTAATTGTAACAATTTTACAAAATTCAATTTTGGGCGCATAAAACTTGAAAATCTACCTATGCGCGTAGATTTCCAGAAGAGAATATAGAGACTTACTTTTGAAGTATAGTTAAAGGCCCTTGGCAACTTACAATGTGGCATGTCAAGCAGTGTGTATGTGTGAGTTTTTTTGTGTGTGTTAGTGCAATCGGCAGTCGTCGTGCTACACGTTCTTGTTCGGGCTCGCGTTGATGAGAATCAAATCTTTTAGATATTTGCGTCAATCACCCGACACTCACACATATGTATACACTTCTTAACATTCCAGATTTTAAGTGGCCAAGGGCCTTAAGAGTTTGATATATATATTATAAGCGATATTTGTGTACTAAAATGTTAAATTGTAGTCTGAAAAAATTACATTTCGCTAGCTTAGAGTGCAAACTGTGTAAGTCCAGTTTTATGAAAAAGTGTATTTTTATGTAGAACGCTAGAAAAATCAAGTACGCACCGCGCAAAACAAGTCTGAGATACTTGTCATATATCTACTCGTTGTTATTCAGTGATACGCAAATTGTGTAAGTCCAAAAAGCGAAAAAAATTGTGTAAGTCCAAAATATTTATATGAACAGAAATTTTTTTCATTTCGATTTTTTTTTTCTTTTTTGTTTTTTGTCTCTCCTGCAAAGTTTTACAAAAGGACTTACACAATTTGCATTCTAAGCTAGCGATTTTTATCATTTGTAAAAAAAATGTAGCTTTTTTTTGGTAATTTTAATTTTGGTAAATTTTTTACATTGGCTGTGACCCCCCCCCCCCCCCGAAAAATTCTCTAGCTACGCCACTGATCAAAATACATATATTCAACAGCCGAATTTCTAGTCGATATCTCAATAAATGTTAGCCTCATGGCCATTCTGCATACTGAATGAAAAGTCGTTTATCTCCCAAAGTTTTAATAATATGCAACTTTTGCTAATTTCAAGTAAAAATATACATATACAACTCGCTACAGCCCTTCCAAATGAAAGAAAAATCTTCTGTATAGTTTTTGAGAGTTTCCAATTTAAATTTTAAAGTCGATTTTCTCGAAACTATGTTTTGTAACATACGAATTTCGCTTTCTCAGGCGACGAAATGACGTGTTAGCTTCAGGCAAACGGTGCTTAAAAGGAGTGAAGCCTTGTGGAAATTAAATATGTACATATATAAAGTAAAAGAATTTATTAAAATGTTTCTTTTTATAGCCTTATTTTCGTATTATTGCAACAGGAAAATTAAGCTACCATTACAAGCCTATTGAGGTGGTAACTTAATTTTCCCGTTGGAATAATACGAAAGTTGTGTTCAAAGTTCCTGACTTTTAGCGGTAAATTAAGTAACCGCTCCAGAATAAGGCTGTTTAATGATTTTCGATACCCATATATACATTTACAATACCCATATATAAAAGTGGGCGTGGCCGTCAACCGACGTGGGTGAAATTTTATCACTCCAGATACATTAGTGACTGAGATACCAAATTTCCGATTTTTACTATGTAGGGATTTCGCCCATTTTGAATACCAGCCGTCCCAGTCCGGATACCAACTTGAATTCTAAATTTTATCAAAATATTTAAATTTTTGCGCGTGTTAGACTGCGTGCAGACGGACGGACGGACGTGGCTCACTCGATTTCCCTTTTCAACCTGATCATTTTGATATATGTAAATAAGACCATATCTCTCTCGATTATTTCTTTCTGTTACAATCCACCGTTAGCAAATCAAAATTATAATATTCTGTGTACTAGTACAGCTGAGTATAAAGGGAGACTTCTGGGTAACTTAAATCTGTAGAATCTACTTTCTTCCACTGGTATAAATACAAATTTTTACATTGCATTTCTATTTCGTCTAAATCGTCAAGAATTAAATTTATTTTTTTCTGCTTGGGAATTTCAATGAAGGTAGGCTGACTATCATGACTGTTTTTTTGTTGAGTTGACGTCATTTTTTTGCATTTACGTTGTTATTTCCCTCAGTGTGGGTAGATTCCCACTCTTATGTCAATTAGCTACCTTTTTTTCATGACAATTATCATTTTCTCTTCTGATTTTTTGATCGTTTGCCCACGCTTGCTCATAAAACTCTGACTTGCTCTATTTCTATTTGAGATGTAAGGACATACCTTATTCCCGCCTTATTTGATCAAATTGCTTAAACCATTTTTTGGAGGGTATATATGTATGTTGGTACATGTGTGACGTTTCCAACACGAAAGCGCACTGGTTTCTACAATGCCAAAGTCCAACTTGTCGTCGGTGACCTTTTGCGTGTTGAACAAACAAGTGCAACAGCACAACCGATCGTTTTAACAAGGGATGGGCAAATTGGAAAAATATATCGATATATATTATATCAATATTTAAAAACATCGATTTACGCAGTGTAAAAACATCGATATATCGAAATTAATATTTGGCCATTTGCAAAGTAGATTTATTGTTGCTTGCATTTTCTGGCAATATTTCTGGGCGTTGCGGACTATTCTTTGCAGTTTTCAGAAACACTTTGCGAAATGGAATCGTTTTATTATAGGGAAAATTTAAGGCCTTTCTATAGATAAAAATATATTGACAACAAAAATTTTGTGGTTTGAACCCGAGGCCTCTGGCATAGCAGGCGAGCACTCTTCCCACTGCACCTCAGCGGCCACTGGCAAAAAAATATCGATTATCAGTGCACGGTAATTCAAAATATTTGATATTATCGGTTGATCTATTTTAAAAATATCGATATATCGATATATCTATCGCCCAACCGCAATTACAACAGTCTATTGCCAACACTTCGCCATAGGTTAGTGCCTTGATGCCACTGAAGGTGCAAAGAAAATAATAACAAAGAAATGCAGCGACGCGACTGTGCAATTGACTACTTGGAATTGCAAATTACAATGTGCTATTAATGTATGTATGACCGAAGCTGGGATTTTAGGCCGAAGCCGAAGCTGTAGGCGAATATTCGGCATAATCCTTTATTCGGCCGAAAACCGAAGCCGAAGCCGAATACCAAAATAAGAAAAATATATACTTAAGTTTGAGATGTTTTTATTTCATAACAATTAATTTTTTTTTGTTTTTTGAATAAGCAAAACACCTTACAAAAATTCATACATAGTAGTGTCCGACCGAATATTCGGCCAAGCTTCGGTATTCGGCCTATTCGGCTGGTATTTTTTATTCGGCTTCGGCTTCGGCCTTCGGCTGAAAAGGCCGAATAGTCGAGGCCGAATAATAGATGTGTTTAATAACAAAAAAAATTGACTGGATTTTACGATTTTTTGATTTTTTATAACCGACACCATATAGTAACTTCCAGTAATACTTTTTTGTTATTGAGCAGGCCTAAGATTTCGAACGATAACTTACGCTAATTATTAAATATCGTCACCGTAGTGTGTCCATCAATTCTTTTAAAGTGTCATTAGATTAAACATATGGGTGATTCACAAAGTGTCATAAAGTCATATGTCATATTAAAATATTGTACGGAAATAGTTATAAAAGACTTTTCCGAAGCCCTGTGAAGAAGTAAACAAAAACAGCTGATCAAATACGACGACTCAAAAACATATCGTGCAGAGTTGTATTTATTTAGTACACATATAGCATAGAATGCAACAACAAAATATTATGACTTATGACGATATGACGCAATATGACAGGTTGTGAATCCCCTAATAGTTTATTACACGAAAAAGTGGTTTATTCACTTATTGGCCATAAAAACAAAGAGATCGTAAGTAAAAATTCAATACCGTTTAAAAAAATATTTTAATGTATGTATAATACTATGTTACAGCCAAAAAATACCAACAAATTCAGGTATTGTTATTGTTTTATGGTTAGGTTTTTGAGATAATGGTAATTTTGTGTTTTCTTGGTTATCACTTCATTCAAAAATTATTTTCGCGGAAGTCGCAGACCGTGATTGGCGGAATACAATTTGAGTATACATATACAACTCCAATCAGGTGTTCGACTAACTTAATCTTAGTTGCTGATCAACTATACACCGATGCAGATAAACTCTTTTTTGGCGTACAACATAAAGCTGTTGAACCTTAAGTATTGAATTTTATTTACCTACAAAAAGGCTGAATTTTTTTATTTCTGTTTACAACTATGTATGTATTTTTGTAAGGTGTTTTGCTTATTCAAAAAACAAAAAAAAAATTAATTGTTATGAAATAAAAACATCTCAAACTTAAGTATATATTTTTCTTATTTTGGTATTCGGCTTCGGTTTTCGGCCGAATAAATGATTATGCCGAATATTCGGCTACGGCTTCGGCCTAAAATTCCAGCTTCGGTCGGACACTAATACATAGTTGTAAACAAAAATAAAAAAATTCAGCCTTTTTGTAGGTAAATAAAATTCAATACTTAAAGTTCAACAGCTTTATGTTGTACGCCAAAAAAGAGTTTATCTGCATCGGTGTATAGTTGATCAGCAACTAAGATTAAGTTAGTCGAACACCTGATTGGAGTTGTATATGTATACTCAAATTGTATTCCGCCAATCACGGTCTGCGACTTCCGCGAAAATTATTTTTGAATGAAGTGATAACCAAGAAAACACAAAATTACCATTATCTCAAAAACCTAACCATAAAACAATAACAATACCTGAATTTGTTGGTATTTTTTGGCTGTAACATAGTATTATACATACATTAAAATATTTTTTTAAACGGTATTGAATTTTTACTTACGATCTCTTTGTTTTTATGGCCAATAAGTGAATAAACCACTTTTTCGTGTAATAAACTATTAGGGGATTCACAACCTGTCATATTGCGTCATATCGTCATAAGTCTTAATATTTTGTTGTTGCATTCTATGCTATATGTGTACTAAATAAATACAACTCTGCACGATATGTTTTTGAGTCGTGGTATTTGATCAGCTGTTTTTGTTTACTTCTTCACAGGGCTTCGGAAAAGTCTTTTATAACTATTTCCGTACAATATTTTAATATGACATATGACTTTATGACACTTTGTGAATCACCCATATGTTTAATTTAATGACACTTTAAAAGAATTGATGAACACACTACGGTGACGATATTTAATAATTAGCGTAAGTTATCGTTCGAAATCTTAGGCCTGCTCAATAACAAAAAAATATTACTGGAAGTTACTATATTCTGTCGGTTATTAAAAATCAAAAAATCGTAAAATCCAGTCAATTTTTTTTTGTTCTTAAACACATCTATTATTCGGCCTCGACTATTCGGCCATTTCAGCCGAAGGCCGAAGCCGAAGCCGAATGAAAAATACCAGCCGAATAGGCCGAATACCGAAGCTTGGCCGAATATTCGGTCGGACACTAATGTTGTACATAATCTCATGTACATACATACATACATATATACAAATTTGAACACCTGCAAACAATGTGCTATTAATCCGGAAAGAGATTTGTCCCGGATTGATCTCTTTCGAGAACAATCGGTCCACAATTACTCCCCGATTGTTCCCTTTCTGGTGTAAATGTAGACTAATTGTAGACCAACTGTTCCCGAACGGGTATAATTGTAGATTAATCGCTTTCATTCCGAACGTGTGCAAATTACAGTGGGGTAAATTATGATCATCTTGGAGATCAATTCGTACGTAGCACAGAGGGGTATTTTTAGAGATGGGTTTTGCCCATAAATACCCTTTCTAGAGTTGAAAAGGGGTATTTTCCCAAATAAATACCCAAATTGAGGGTATATTGAAGAAAATGCGTATAACTTTACAAATTTTACAGTTTTTTTAATTATGAAATAATAATTTTAAGTATCATTTGCTAAAAAATAATTTAAAATGAATTGTTAATAAGAGCTTGTGTTTTAAGATAAGAATATTAAATTAAATTTACATAAAAGGTAAATTGATTAATACTCTTTAATTGTTTACGGTTGATCTATGGGAAGTATGTGGAAGCATATCACATCAAATGGAAGTAACCCATTTCCAGTTACTTGCAGATACGGCATAAATAGCCAATGTTAATTAAATGGCAAAACATTTAAAAATTGCTCTAAGAGCCCTACCGTAGTGAAAAGGGAGATTGGTGAAAATAATCCAACTAACCTTATAACGATTTCACCGGAAAAACTACATAAATCAACACATCGGAGTTTTTTAGCTCATCGAGGTCTATGGAAAAAGCTTCATAAGCAACTTTCTAAGGCTATTATTGTGTCTGGTACTCCATTTTCAGTTGTAGAAAAGTATTTGCGCATCCACAGAATGTTCAATGTCTGCTCCATGCATTTCAGCTGCTACTGAACGGTCCTTCAGTACTCAAAGCTTCATTCATTCAAAAAAGTAGAGCAGGATAACTGCAGATAATGCCGGAAAAATATGTTTTGTATCGCATTATTGGAGTCCATTCAATAAAGATGTAGCAAACAACCATAATTTTTATACCGCTGAGAAGGAAAAAAAAGAATTTTTTGTTGGAAGACGCATCTTCTACTTCCATCGGTATATCCCATAATACACATTATTTTTCGTTTAATTACTATAATCAAAATCAAACTGACAATGAAAACTTCAGCGACACTGACTAAATGCTGGTATCCTTTATATAAAATTGTAGAATACAAGCACTTTAAATTTTTGGATGACGAAAAGTCGCAACTTTGACTTTTGGCTGACGAAATGCAGAAATTTCACTCAAATCACAACAATTTTAATGTATAAACAGTATATAATTATTGCTACTTTTCGTCCGCCAAAGTTAAATGTGCTACTTTTCGTACAGAATTTTTTATTGCCAGCTTTCGTCAGAAATTTTAAATGTACTAGTTTTCGTATGGTACGACCAAATATCAGAATATTCTTAAAATATAAAAAATAGTAATTAACATGTTTGACAGCTGAATTGGTTTTGTGTAAAATTAATAAATAAAATAAATAAATAAATGAGGAGAGCAGAAGAAAATAAAAATAATTTCAAGGCCAAA
Organism: Urophora cardui; assembly: GCA_960531455.1. Taxonomy (NCBI): domain Eukaryota; kingdom Metazoa; phylum Arthropoda; class Insecta; order Diptera; family Tephritidae; genus Urophora; species Urophora cardui. The sequence goes on along the minus strand of OY482673.1, from coordinate 71,332,571 downwards.
TCTTTGAATATATTCAAGGCCCCGAGACATAAATTTCCTATTAAAACATCTATAGTATTAGTAAATTTTTGGATCATTTTACTGCTTCATAGAATTTATTTTCTTAAATATTATATAAGTAATTTAAGCGTCAATTTATTTCTAAATAAATTTAAACAAAATCCACCGAAAAAATTCTTAAATTGAAACTGAAAGTTGGCATCCCTTGTAATAATTCGTGAGATACAGAAAATTAACCCATTAAAGTTTTATTATTTATATCTAAAATAAAGTTTAGTGTGAATTAGTTCAACGAAGCAAAAAACGAAGAAGGGGTCCCGAACATTTACGTGGGTACGGTTTATAGGTCACGAAGGTCGTTCGGTTTGGTTTTTTCCTACATTCAAAAGTCTTTTCAAATCAAGTGATTCCCATCACAACTTAAGGTTTTACTGATTCCAGGTTCACATCCATTGTATAATATTTCTACAATTTTAAACAGCCTATTGACTTTAACCATAACATTCTTATGTGAGGTTCTCGACATGTTTCTATAATATGTACAGCGAGTTGGAAAGATCAATACCATGATAAAAAATTAATTCATTAGTAAAAAATATAATCGAAAATGGATGACTTTTGTGAATTTATCTACACTTATGTTTTTAAAGCTTTTTTGATAAATAGTAGGGAGCGAAGCGAATATTAGACCACATAGGGTTAATTGAAAATTTTGTGAGTAACAAAAAAATTCAATTGTCAATTAATGAATAATTTTTCTCTCATTATTCTCACTAATACAGACACAACTCGCTCAAATTTTCGTCCACCTCCTTTGTTTTGAAATCCCCTCTCACCCAGGAAAGTCTCAGCTGGCAGAATTTTTGAGGGCAAATGGACAACTTTTGCCCATCCCAATAGTAAATCATTAATTGTTGTTAATAAAATTTGCAAAGATACCGACTTATTAACTTCGTTTCGAAAAGTACTTGTTTCTATACAATTATTTATACCCAACTTTTAGGTAAATATTTGGGTATTTATCTTTTTTACCAAAATTTTCCCAATTTACCGGCTATTTGCCTTTTGGGTACTTACCCATTTCCAATCTCTAGGTTTTTTGAGTGATTTTCGATCGAAATAGAAAAATTTAAATTTATCGTACAAAATCGACTTTAATATCATGTTAAAGAGAATAAAATTCTGCATCAACGATAAAAAAAATTACTATCCTGTGCTGTCTGGTACCCAAGTTATGACCCGTCAAAACTATTTTTTTTGCATCTGGTCGTTAGAAGGAAAAAATCACATTTATTTCTGAGTTTTAAAGTGAGTGTTTTTCAACCAAATTGTGTTTTATTACATAAACTAGTAAATACCCGTTGCTTTGCAATGAGGAATAATAGTTAATCAAAGTCAAGTCAAGTCAGTATTTTGACCCATATGTGGGTACCCGGCCTAGGTTCCACTATAAAAATAATTCTGTCCTGAATGCCTGATCAAGATATTTCATTTGATACCAATATCGTAGGTGTAGGTGCAGGCGTTCTTGATATATATTTTTCAATTACAATTACTTGTAAATATAATTGAAAATCTCCAATTACAAGTAATTGTAATGGAATCACACCAATTACATATTTCTTGGGTTGCAGTATTTTTAGTATTTCCAGTTTTTCAAGTCAAGGAAATACTTTTCATAAACAGGGCTAAGACTTCTAAAGCTATATTTTTTATAAGATTTTTGAGTATGCAATTTGTAGCTAATTCAATTTTAATATAATAACATGCAACATTCAACTTTTTGAAAATTTTCATTGGCTTTTCGGAAATTTTAATTGGAAAAATTGGAAAAATCGACGGAATTTTTCAGAGCATTGGTTGGCTATATTACAGTAGACTTAGAAATCTCCTCAAAATCTTCTATAAATTCTGGTCATGCTTTGAAATTTTTAATACATTTTTAGAAATTTCTACGACTTTTCGGTTTTTCTCATAAGTTTAAAAATCCTGCTTAAAACGATTTTTATTTATAAATTATCTACATTTTTAAACGAAAATAAGAAAGTCAAATTTTCTTTGAAATAAAATTAAAAACTCTGGGGTATGATTTTTTTTTTGAGTCACTGTATATATTTTTCAATAAAATGGACTTGTAACACAAATTATTAAAATTTTGCATTAAACAAGCAACTTGAAATAGATGTAGGCAATAAAATATTTTTGAAAATCTACCTATGTGCGTTGCTCTGCCTGGCACGACTGCGACATTGAACACGGCAAATGACCAAACGAATCTGTCTATGCTTGCGCTTTATTAAGTTTTTCGAAATTTAAAACCGGGAAAAGGTATTAAAGTCTCAGAAATGCTCATGTACATGGTTGTCGAGAATTTACCATTTATGACATTTAAAAAAATAATTATTAAAATCGATCCAGTACTTTTTGAGTTATCGCGTTACATACATTTTACATACAATCAATTTTATATAATTAGTATAGATATCGGTGTAGCCTTCTAGCTCAGGTAATGCTTTATTAATCGACATATTGCTTTTTTTTTAAATCGCCATTACTTAAGATTTTTAATTCTTTTTTAATAATGCGTCCGAAAATTTAAATATTTTTGTATATATGTATGTAGAGGAATAATTGTCACTAGTGTGCTTTTGGCGATTTGACATGATTTTATATAAATTTAGATGGCCTTTCGTAAATGCGCATGTTTGGTTCTGCATTTAGACGATATTACACCTTTTGTAGGAGAACTACGGGCGAAATTATATTTTTTTATTTTTGTGTACACATACATATGTATGTATTAGGGATTCCAATTTTTCCGATTTTTACGATCCCGGGATTTTCGAGATTTTCTTTTATAATCCCGGGATCCCGGGATGTTCCCCGGGATTAGGACTTTAATTACACAGGCCGACAAAATTTCCAAAAAATTTTCTAACTCAAATAAAATTCTACTTTTCTTAAGGATTTCGGTGCGCTGATCCTGAATCTGAAGTCGGATTTTCGGTAATACGTGTAGGTTTTGAGATATTCATGTCCAAAGAGGCGAAAAATGCCATTTTTTGCTATATTCACTGCTCAATCTGTTATATTACTTACTTTCATTAAAAGATGATTGCAGCTATTGAAAGAACGATCATTTCTCTTAAAAACAGCGCTTTGCTTTTTCGGGTATCTTATTCAGATATCTACGTTGTAATCAGTTTTAAATGAAAGTGAATAATTTTAAAAATATTGAGGAGTGAACATTGCCACAAACTGCGTTTTTCGCCTCTTTGGACATGAATATCTCAAAAACTACACCGAAATCCTTTTGAAACGTATAATTTTATTTATAATAATAATACAATGGCGCTATTATAACTCTGACGAGTTTTATGGCCGAGCTTCTCTCCCAATTCGAGGTGTGCTCCTTTTTGTTTTTCCTACTAATTGGGTGGACCTACAGTTTTATACCGGCTCCGAACGGCGAATGCATTTTTTGTGAGAAGCTTTTTCATGGCAGAAATACACTCGGAGGGTATGCCGCCCACTGCCGAGAGGTGACCGCTGCTCTTAAAAAATCCAATAATTGGATTTTTACTAATTAGAAAAATTTTTTGGTGTTTTGCTCGAACCGTTGTTTGAACCCGAGACCTCTGGCATAACAGGCCAGCACTCTACCCACTGCACCACAGCGGCCACTAGAATATTATTTATGTTACAAAAATTTTTCGACAATTATTATTTTCCCACATTTGGGGTTGAAAAAAGTAAATACATTTTTACAGAAACGCTACAACTTTAAAATGCAAAGAAAAAATTGATTTTTATTGCCATTTTTATTGTTTCATTACACTGTACAGCACCCGGCTGGGTATTGGACCAAACCAAGTTTTTCGAATAGATTGAGACATAAGAAAAAAATATGTATACGCCATTTTTCGAAGTTAGCCTCCAAAATTTAGTAATGGGCTTTCGAATTTCGAAATTCGACCCTCCCTAATTTGATTGCAATGTTTAAAAAATTGAAAAATAAAAAATGTGGGTGTGATCCGCCTTATTTTCGAACTCGACTGGTATACAACTTTTTTTTTGAAAGCTTATGTAGCAAATGTTATAAGGGGTCAAAGGTCAGATCTTCGAAAAAATTAAAAGTCGAATATCTCCATTTTTTCCCAACCGATTTCGAAAATCTTTATAGCGTTGTAAATGTGATTGAATTCCCTTTCTTTTGATATGCTCACCTTTATCCTTTTTTAAATAAAAATTTTATGAAAAAAGCCCGAAAAAAAGCCCGAAAAAATGTTTTAAGTAGTATATTTCGAACTTTTTGCCAGCGATTTCGAAAACCTTCACGCTGTTATATAGGTGCTGGAATTCCCTTGCCTTTGATATGCACAGCTTTATGGTCGATGAATGAAAATATTATAAAAGCAACACTTAAAAAAATACCAAAAAAACTAAAATATTTGAACACATACTTTTATTCACTGTGCTCACCAACAATTGCAATTGCTGCCGGTCAAGTGTGCCGTGATTTTAAAGTGTGTAAATGCGGACAAGGATATTTAGTATTAAATCAATCGCACCCGATTTTACTCCGAGTTAATATTAGCAGCTTTTTAATTAAAAAAAATGGCGGATTAAGTATGTGAAGCAATTCTGCAATTGAATATTTGTTTTGTTTGTGCTAAATTTAATATAAAAACAAGCTATATTTTGGTATAAACCAGGTAACTCCAAACAACAATTGCTCAATTTCTTTCTTCCACCATTTTTGTAAATGGTTATAACAGGTTCTACATATCTTGTTGGGAACCTAAGACTCACCTTTGATAATGGGCTGATCAAAATAATCTTTATAAATTAATTCCACAACTGGAGTTACATATTAATCAAGCCGAAATCGGTTTGAAAAAAAGGGAGATAATCGACTTTTAATTTTTTCGAAGATCTGACCTTTGACCCCTTATAACATTTGCTACATAAGCTTTCAAAAAAAAAAGATGTATACCAGTCGAGTTCGAAAATAAGGCGGATCACACCCACATTTTTTATTTTTCCATTTTTTAAACATTGCAATCAAATTAGGGAGGGTCGAATTTCGAAATTCGAAAGCCCATTACTAAATTTTGGAGGCTAACTTCGAAAAATGGCGTATACATATTTTTTTCTTATGTCTCAATCTCTTCGAAAAAATTGGTTTGGTCCAATACCCAGAAAAAAAGTTGATTTTGTCGTATAGTGTTAGTAACAAAATAAAATAGGAACGTAAATTCATGCGTATTATTTAATAATACCTAAAAGTTACTTTACACAACCAACAACGAACATTACATACATTTGGTGAACAAAACATTTGCCTTTACAATTGGTACTTTAGGATATTATTAAAAAGGCTTACAATCATTTGATAATTTCCAATAAAAAATTTTTTAAAATTTAACAACGCACTTTGTTTAAGCGAATATTTCCAAGCTTTCCGAAAAATTCAGAAAATTAATGCAACTTCTGAATAGATAAATATCGGAGGCACAAATTTTGACATGAATTCCGAGTATGCAGCTGCGTATTTAATTTTAGTACAGTGTTGTAAGACTATCAAGTCTAATTAATAGTTTGTTTCCATTTTCTTCCGTTATTTACTTTCCATGTGGGAAAATTCCAAAAAAACATTTGAGAAATAAATGACCAAAAAACAGGATATAGAAATTATCAAATGAATTTTGCCACAAGCTAAAAGCTTTAAAAATACTTAACGTACGTTTCCTTACAACGCGTACTTCAACACAAAAAAATTTAATTAAAAAAAAAAAAATCAAAAATTTTAATCTTTACTTTGACTAATGGACTTTTTTATTCTAGCAAAAATGTCGCACTTTCTTCCGGCTGTCACATTTTTTTCTTCTCTTCCACACAGACTCAACATTTTTTAGGGCTGTTTGTAATATTGACAAAATATCAAACTGGCCCGACTACGAGCAACATTTTCTGCTCTTAGCACAAGTAAAGGGTTGCATTATTTTTGTTTCATTTATCACATGAAAAATGCAACATTTTAATAGGGCACAGGACACATGTTGATAATGCTGCAATGTAATGCAACATTTATAAGCTGGAGTTATAGGTACTTAACGTAGCATGAAAAAACTCACTCAAAATTTCTGTTCAATGGGGTTTGAGTACATTTGATTACGCACACTTAGCGTAACATAGAAGTCAGATCAATTTAGATTTTTACGGAGCGCGCATAATGCGACCCGTTTCTCAACTTGCTCCATGCTACGTTAAGTATCTGTAACCCCAGCTTCACTCAGAATAAGAAATGCTATTAGTATATAGAACTGAGACCAATAAAAATTATACGAGTATAAAATATAACTTTTCTTTGCTTTAATAGCGGAATATTTTCTCTTTATCTTATCCCGAAAATCCCGGGTTAAAAATCTAGCTATACCGGGATGTTCGGGGTGTCAAAAAGGGCGGGATCCCGGGATTGGAATCTCTAATATGTATGTACATATTTCTGGGAATAACTTAGGTAAAACTATGAAACTTTGCAGTATTTGTATGTATGTATGTTAAATATATGTAACGCCGCTGTGGTGTAGAGGGTAGAGCGCCCGCCTGCGATACCAGAGGTCTCGGGTTCTGACCCCAGTCTGGACAAACACCAAAAAAAAGTGTTTATAATTAATTAGAACTAGAGCTTCTCTCAGCTGGATAAATGGGTTAATAAAATGGGGTTGGTGGTCACCGAGGACAATACGAAGTACCTCCTGTCATCACACAAAGAAACAGCACGCCTCGAAAGCCACGTCACTGTTAACAGCTACAAATTCGAAACTGTTAAGGACGTCTATTTGGGAACCAGCATTAACACCAAAAATAATGTCAGCATGGAAATCCAACGAAGAATCACTCTTGCCAATAAATGCTACTTTGGACTAAGTACACTCAAAAAAAAAATTTCTCTCGATCAAAGACATAATTTTCCTTATTTTGAACACGCGTCCCAATACAAAATTTTCTTTGTTTTGTGTAAATTTTCTCAAAAATGTGGAAAAAACATAAAAAAACATTCAAACAAATTCGTTGCCATGGGGATTTGTATGGGAATTTAATTTCTCAAAATTAAAGAAATCAAGTCTTCAAAACAAGGAAAGTTGGGAATGGAATGGCGCTTAAAGAATTTTTCATTATTTTAGTGTATGAATTTTTTCAAAACAAGTATATGAAACCATGGTAACGCATGTAACAACAATATTTTATAAACCTTTTAACATGTTTTAAGGAAAATTTACTCAAAACAAAGAAAGTAGTGTTCAAAATAGGTAAACAATTTCTTTGACCCCTCCATATATTTTTTTTCTCTCAGTGTAGGCAACTGTAAAGTAAAGTCCTCTATCGACGAACAAAAATCACACTCTACAGGACGTTCATTGCTCCAGTCCTCATGTACGGCGCAGAAGCATGGACAATATCAAAATAAGATGACATGGCACTTGGAGTTTTCGAAAGGAAAGCTCTTTGGAGGATTTATGGGCCTTTGCGCGTTCGCTAAGGCGAGTATCGACGGAGACTTAACGACGAGCTGTACGCAGACATCGGTATTGTTCAGCGAATAAAGATCCAGCGGCTGCTGGAGCCGGCATAGAACTATAGACCCACCCAATTAGTAGGAAAAACAAAAATTAAGGAACACGCCTCAAATTGGGATCTCTTCCCTTCCTTAAAACTTTTTACAGTTATATCAGCGCTATTGTATTTTTTTTTTTTTTGTAAAATAGTTTCATTGAGTATATTAAGTAGCTATACCATTTTGTTAATATAGATAATCTCTATCTCAGGAGAAAACCAAAAAAATCTAGCTCTGCTCGTTGAATTGATATCGATTTTTGGCCTAAAAACCCCCACTGTGCGTAGGTTTATTTAAAAAAAACTGTTATTGATTTGTATGAAAAGCATCGCATATATGAAAACTACAAAGTTTCATGCTTTTATCTGCTCAAATAGGAAAGTTATACCACAATGTGTAAATATCTGTACAAGCGGTTTTATGGCAGCTATATTTAATAGTCATCTGATTTTAATGATTTTCACTGGAGATGTTTGTTTGTATACTAGAACAAAGTCTGTAAAAACATGTAAATAGAAACATATATCGTCATATATCCAACCGTAAAAAGAATGTTAAACGAAACGAAATGAAGTTTTAATTATGCACATTCAAGTACTTCATTCTTTTACTTTGCAACACTGCTGTTCAGGTTGACAAAGTGCTAAGCGCTCTCAACTCAACTCGCTTAGCCAACTCAACTAGCTTAGTTTTTGCTGTTGCTTTCAGTGTTACTCGTTAAGCTAGCTAAGACCTTATATGCGATATTCAGGAGGCTTATCCCACGATAATTGGCGCGTACTGTGGAGTCTCCTTTTTTGTGGATTGGGCAGAGCACACTTAAGTTCCAATCGTCGGGCATGCGCTCGTCCGACCATATTCTGCATAGGAGTTGATGCATGCTCGTTATCAACTCTTCGCCACCATGTTTGAATAGCTCGGCTGGCAAGCCTTCAGTGCCCGGTGCTTTATTATTCTTAAGCCGAGATACTGCTATTCGCACTTCGTCATGATCGGGTGGTGGAACATGCCTACCATCATCTGCTATTGGGGATTCGGGTCGTACATCTTCTCCTTCAGCAATTTCACTGTTTCCATTATCTAGCGAGGAGGAGAAGTGATCCCTCCACAGCTTAAGTACACTCTGGACATCAGTTACCAGATCGCCGTTATCATTCCGGCAGGAATTTGCCCCGGTCTTGAAATCTTCAGTCATCCGTCTGATTTTTTGATAGAATTTTCGAGCATCGTTCCTACCCGCCAGCATCTCAAGCTCTTCACACTCGCGCCTTTCGGCCTCCCTTTTCTTCTTTCGAAAAAGGCGCCTCTCTTCCTTCCTCGCCGTTGGATAATGCTCCCATCCCTTCGCGTTGCGCCCGCACACAATGCAGCCCTGTAGGCGGCGTTCTTTCTTTGCGAGGCGTAGCGGCATTCCTTATCGTACCAGGTGTTTTTGCGGGCTCGCTTGTATCCTATAGATTCCTCAGCAGCGATACGAAGTTAACGAGCGATGTGTTCCCATTCCTCAGATACATCGTTTGGTGAAGGATTGCTCTCAGGGAGCAGGAGTGAGAGCCGAGTGGTGTATTGATTGGCTGTCTGCGTCATGTGCAGCCTTTCGACTTCAAACTTTCCTTGCTGTCCTGTTGGCACATTCTTTGCTGCACAGAGGAGGGTGCGTACCTTGGCTGCTACAAGACAGTGGTCGGAGTCGACATTGGGACCACGGATTGTGCGCACATCTAGGATGCTGGAGCTGTGTCTACCGTCGATCATGACGTGATCAATTTGATTTCGCGTTTTTCGATCAGGGGACAGCCATGTGGCTTGGTGTATTTTTTTGTGCTGGAGTCTGGTACTGCTAATGACCATGTTTCGTGACCCGGCGAAGTCGATCAGCCTCGTCCCATTGGGACTGGTTACGTCGTGGAGACTGAATTTTCCGACTGTGCTGCCAAAGATACCTTCCTTACCCACCCTGGCATTAAAATCGCCAAGCACAATCTTAATGTCGTGACGGGGGCAGCGGTCGTAGGTATGCTATAACTGCTCATAGAAAGAGTCTTTGATCCCATCGTCTTTCTCTTCCGTCGGGGCGTGGACACAGAACGATAGTACTCGGCGACTGAGTCTCTTTCCCACCACAAAACCAACACCAAATATACGCTCCTCTGCATGGCCACTGTAATATATAGCGCAAGGCCCGCATTTCTTCTTGCCTTGCCCCTTCTACCGTATCTCTTGTATGGCGGTGATGTCAGCTTTCACTCTTCCGAGGACATCAACCAGCTGGGCAGAGGCACCTTCCCAATTAAGGGTCCGGACGTTCCAGGTGCTGACCTCAAATCATAGTCCTTTAAACGTTTGCCATTGTCGTCATCAGAAAGGGGTGGTCTCATCCGAGGCTTTGTTGTTGTTTTCATTGTATTCATTATTCGTAGTACTCAGTAAGTAAAAAAAAATTTCATAAAAAAATAACTAGTCTGTAAAAAATTTAAGTAACTCCCGCTCCCTTAAAGTGCCCAACTTTTTTTTTTTTGCTAATAGTTACTAATGGAATGCCCAACAACATCGCATAAAAGCGCCATCTGACCGCGGCCCAGAACATAAAAATTGCGAATAAAGTTTGGAAAAAAAAATTATTTGCAAAAATAAGAAATGCAGTTTGATAGAAGATATCATCTTTTATATATATATCAAAATTTAGCAAAATCGGTTTGACCAATCGTGAGAAAATCGGTAAAAACTAAGAATTTCGAACTTTGAAAATAGTTCGAATTTCGAAAAATTGTTAAATACTTATTTTTGTTTAAGCGTCACACAGCTTCCATACATTCAGCGGAAAAAAATAGAAGGAGTTGTCGTAGGGCTTTGAAATTTTGCACACAGGTTATATATGAGCTAGTTAAGAAAATTTCCAAAAATGGTTGAAATCGGTCAAGTCCTAGGGGTACCTCCCTTGGACCTATAGTAAAAAATTAAAAAAAAAATTTAAATACAAATTTTAATTTCAGCTCAAAAAAGTAAGATATCTTTACGAAACTTTGCATATCAATTACCCTCATAAAGGGCATTGACAGTACAAACAAGTAAGGAAGCCTAAGTTCGAGTGGAATCGAACATTAGATACTCAGCTGTATGCTTCCATTGTTTGTTTGCGTTTGATGAAAACACGATGTATTTTATATAAAGCGAGTGCTGCATAAAGTGGGCGTAGCCACGCCCATTCTCAATATTTTTATCAGTCATCCAACTAAGCATATGAATATTATTCTTTGTGCAAAATTTCATTCCTTTATGACTTCTAATTACAAAGATGTCACGTTACAAATTCCCAAAGGGTGTTCCAGAAATATCTTTGTTAAAAAGTAGGCGTGGTCATAAACCGATTGGAATAAATTTTTGTGTGTCTATTAACACAAGTTATAAAAGTATATAAACCAAGTTTCGTTATAATATCTCAATTATTTGTCGAGTTATAGGCTAAGAAATCTCGTATATTCCTTTGTCTAAAAAGAGGCGGTGCCACGCCCATCTTCCAAAATTTTTATGTTTTTTGTTTCCGGTCTATTGTGGAACTCATGCCAATTTCTATGAATTATCTCTATATTTGACAAAGATATCGCTTAAAATATTTTTATTAGGCCCCTTTATAGTTCCCATATATAAAAGTAGGCGTGGTCGCCAACCGATTTCGCTAAAATTTTGAACATGTATTACCACAACTAATAAAAGTGTACACTGCAAGTTTCGTCATTATATTTAAACTAGCTGACCCGGCAGCCGTTGTTCTGCTAAAATTTATTCCTATGAAGCCTAAAGAAAAGTCTTTGATTACCGTATTGCTAACCATTATCTTAGAGTCCATCTTAATGACTGCGAATAATGAAAAATTGTCTATTCTCTGAATAAAAGTTATAGTTATATTCGCCGCGACAAACCTACTTCCCCCGATCCCTATCTCTATCCAATCTCTATCTCTATTTCAGTCTCAATCTCAATCTTAATCTCAATGTCAATCTTTATCCCTATCCCTATCCCTATCACTATCACTATCACTATCCCTATCCCTATCCCTATCCCTATCCTTATCCCTATCTTTATCCATACCGCTATCCCTATCCCTACCCCTATCCCTATAGCTACCTACCGGGACCTTCCATCAACATCCGGGCCCACTACTTTAGCCATCTCTGGGAAACAGCCTTAGATATCACAATGAAAATAGCTGTATGTGGAAGCCTGCTTAACGCTTTTCATTTGCTACCAATATCGTTCGAAAACATTCAGGGGTTCACGCTTTGACCCAAATCTTGGAACCCGGCCTAGGCATCACTATTTAAAAAGCTCTTTGTTGAAGTCCTCCTCAACAGCTTTCATTTGATACCAATATCGCTCAGAAACTTTCCATGGCCACTCGGTCCCACGTTTTAACCCATATCTGGGAACCCGGCCTAGGTATCGCAATGAAAATAACTTTATGTTGAAGACCTGTTCAACACCTTTCATTTGATACCAATATTGCTCGAAGACTTGCTGGATCGATCTGGGTCCTCATTTAGGCCTGTATTCCGAGAAGCTTCCTCTTTTTAGAAATTCTCTATACACTACTATGTGCACTAACACCACATGAATATACTGTGAAAATTTCATAAAGAACGGCTGGTTACTTTGGGAGTTTGTAAAGGACACACATCCACAGATGCACACATACACACATACACACCGATTTTTCCAATTTTCGGACTTTTCCGGAGGGATTTCCCAAAATTTTCTTCCGTACGAACCATCTCCTCGAGAATACGAACAACTGACAAAAAAATTTACAGAAATCGGCCCAGCCGTTCTCATCTGATGAGGTTAGTAACATTTTTTACACCATTTTTATATATATAGATTATTTGTCGAGTTATGGGCTCAGAAATCTCGTATATTCCTGCTTCTAAAAAGAGGCGGTGCCACGCCCATTTTCCAAAATTTTTGTGCTTTTCGTTTTATATCCGCAGTTGGACTTCTGCCATAAAATTTCAATGATATACCTTTATATGTGACAGAGATATCGCTTAAAATGTTTTTATTAGGCCACTTTATAATACCCATATATAAAAGTGGGCGTGGTCGTTAACCGATTTTGGCAATTTTTCGTCCAAACATTTATCTAAGTAAGTATATCACGCCTACCAAATTTTATCGATATATCTTCAACGGTTTCTGAGTTATGACATATAAAACTTTCAATGTTTGGCCCTTAATAAGTGGGCGTGGCACCGCCCATTTTTTAAAATCTCACCAAATTACTTCATAAGGGCCTGAGCTCCACACGTGGGTGAAATTTTATCACTCTAGCTCTATTAGTGACTGAGATACAAAATTTCCGATTTTTACTATATAGGGGAAGTGGGCGTGGTCATGGTCCGATTTCGCCCATTTTCAATACCATCCGTTCCAGTCTTGATACCAACTTGCATTCCAAATTTCATCAAAATATTTCAATTTTTGCGCGAGTTATCGTGCGTACAGACAGATAGACGGACAGACGGACAGACGGACGGACATGGCTCAATCGATTTCTTTTTTCACCCTGATCAATTTGATATATATAAGTCAATATCTATCTCGATTATTTTATGGTGTTACAATCCACCGTTATGTGATTAAAACTATAATACTCTGTGTACTAGTACAGCTGAGTATAAAAATAATTGAAATCGGTCACTCCCTAGGGGTACCTCCCTTGGACCTATAGTAAAAAAAAAAAAAAAAAAATTTAAATACAAATTTTAATTTCAGCTCAAAAAAGTAAGATATCTTTACGAAACTTTGCATATCAGTTAACCTCATAAAGGGCATTGACGGTACAAAAAATAATTGAAATCGGCCACTCCCTAGGGGTACCTCCCTTTGACCTATAGTAAAAAATAAAAATAATTTTAAATTCATACCTGTACTTAATTTTGAATAAAAGTGAAACGCGTTCATCGATTGTCATGATTTATGTACCATTTTGTTCATATGTTATGCGACTTTACGTGAGAATATTAGGACATTGAACTTTTTTTACCGTTTTCGATTTTTTATGAATTCAAATACATACATTTATTTATAACTGCGAAACTGTTGCCTATATAGCGAAACGTTATATAAACGGATGAAAGTACTTGTAATTCTTAGTTTTTCTAAATTTGTTTAAATAAAATCCGACTAGTGGTTCTTGAGTTATGTTAAACAAAAAGCCTTATCAGAATTGAGTCGCGAATCAATTAGCTGAAAAATGTTGTACTGTATAATACAATAAATTGAGAGGGGGCACCTGCGGCACTTGAAATTGATTAAAAATGTAAAAACAGATATGAGACAATGTATTAGTAGTAATTTCCAACTGGAGGCAAGTGGAGCTAAAATTGCAGGTCCAAATGTTTGGAGAAAAAAGGGATTTTTGTTATATGTTCATAAAAATCAACAAAAAAAAAACGTAAGTCTCTGCAGAGTTTATTTTTTTCAATTTTAGTAGACTGAAATATCCTACTTTAAATAAAAAATAAAAAGAAAAACGTTAGCTCACATAATAAAAGATTATTCGTTTTGAAATTCTTAGGTTTAAATTAAGTTGGTTCGGTAAAACATACAAGTACTGAGTTTGAGACGGCTATAAAAAAAAACTAGCAGCCAGATCGGAGTAATTCTTTTTGATTTGGTTGTACCATTTAGTCTAAAACTCCAAAATATCACTGCATATTGCAAGAAGAGTATGTTGACAATTTGACTTTTTTCCGCGAAATCCCCAGTGTGCGTCGTGAGCCATACTACCCACTTTCATTAAAATACATGGCCGTCGAAAAAATTGTAGGTGGCTCAGTTCAAAAAATTCAACTCATATGTAAGTTGTTGACTACCTCATTTCTATTTACATTTCCGTTGATTTAGTAAAATTGCAATGCAATTGAATAAGTAAATCAGCGTTGGACAACCGTGCAAGTACATATTTAGGCATTCCAGGTAAAGATGCGGTGAAGAAGAAAAGAGCATTACATTCACATAGGTATTAGAAAGCTTTTAAAAGTCTAAATACTTACATATGTACATATGTATATACATACATACATAGGTAAGTACTTAAGTAGATATTTATTACTTACCCCAAACAATGCTTGTTATTTCGTTGTGATAAATGCATTAATAATAAATTTTTGTTGAGCACACGATTTCTTATTGTAGAAATCACTCCTCACTTGAGGTTTTTTGTTTCGTGGCAGCTTATAATCGCGTTTTCCATTTCATGTGCGGATTATCACACTTCCGTGTTGTCTGCAACTTTTTAATTAATTTATAACATGACATCGTTTTAAAGCAAAGGGTTACACATTTTGGCTTTAGAATTTTACCAGAACTATTTTGCACCAAAGAGTATATACATAATTATTACATATGAATAAGAGGGTGCAATCGGCTGAAATTCAACACTAGATGTCACTTTTCACGCGAGATGGGACCCTCGAAAGTTTTACTCGTTTAAAAACCAATGAGTGAAATTTTTCGAGGGCCCCATCTCGCACGAAAAGTCACATCACAGTTTAGCCAATTCCACCCTCTTATCCATATATGCTCTTTGTTGGCACTACCCCCACCTGTAAGTTTATCTCTCCCTATATCTCTCTCAACCACTCCTTCTCCCGCTCTGTCACCCTGATCCTTACCTTTCATTTGATACCAAAACATTTCAGAATCATCTGCGTCCAATTTTGGTTTATACTTAAGGAACCAAATTTACGCAGAAACATTCCGGGGCTATCCGAGTCCATGTTTTAACCGTTTTTGGACATCGAAATGGGGTGGATTCTCGTTATTACCTTTCATTTGATATCAGCAGATACCAGATTTCAGCATATTTTTTTATACCGGCCTGAGGTCATTGCCTGGATGAAATCTCATTAGTCGAGCTATGTATATATACTTATTAGTTATTGAGATATCACAGTTTGCCCGTTTTTTTAAAGATATGCTATCATCCGATTTCGACCGTTTTCAATACCACCCGTCTCTGTCCCCATACACATTTGCTTATCAAATTTCATTAAAATATGTCTGCGAAAGTTAGAGTGTTTACAGAGGGACGGACGGGAAGACAGACGGGTATGGCTCAAACGATTTCTTTTTTCACTCTGGATCACTAAATCAAAATTTTTTTCTGTACTCTATCGCCACAATCCTATCAACCTATATGTAAAATCGGTCGCTGATTCCGAAAATCGAGGACAATTTTAATTCTATGGGAAGGTTTTTAACACTGTTTGAAAAACTGCCAGCAAAAGAGCAACAGGCTCAAAAATAAGCTGTTGCTGTTCTAAGAAAGTTATCATTATTTTTTGAGAACTTTTGAATTTGATTTCCTTTGAAAATATCTAAAGTCGAAGCATAAAACAGTCGAATATATTTTTTTGTTTTTTTGTGCTGTTGCTTTATGGGGTCTATACACGGTGCTTCTGACTCGCGAGTCATCTGTGTACGTGTTGACTCGCCGTCATTCTGGGCTCACCTGCGTCATTCATTTGTGAATAGTTTTCATTACAGAAGGTTCGAAATGAATATTTCAGACGACCTGTATACTTCGATGAATTCAAGTAAAAAAAATTGTATTTTCCTCCATATCGAACTTATTTTCAAACGGTTTGGCAATTAACTGACAAAATTTGACAGGCGAGTCACAGTAAAATATCAAACTAATTTTGATTTTCTTGAGTCATGCCAGAGTCATGTCGGTGTAACTAATACATGCAACTACTAATACTCCTAAACTGACTCTTGAATCATACGCATCGTGTATAGACCCAATTACTGTGTAATTTCAAACAGTTCAGTCGAAAGCAAAGCAAAGATAAACAAAGTTTCAGTATTCAGTACAGCTTTTTGAAATTTGATTTTACCAGAGTTGTAATTATTATAAGAAAAAAAAATCAAGGACCGTAACGATTATCATTTTTATAAAAAAAAATCATTTTTAATCGTTATAATTTGATTTTTATTTTTTCGATCAAAAATAATTTTTATTTCTGGATTTAAATTTTTCCGATGAAACTTGATCGATATTTTATGATTTTTATTTTTTCGATCAAAAATAATTTTTATTATTGGATTTCAATTTTTCCGATCAGCTTTAATAAATATTTATTTATTATTTTTTCCGATCATAATAAACTCTAAAAACTTGTTTCTTTTGTACCATACGCTATATAATTAATTTTTTTAGTATTTATTTATTTAAAAATTGGTACAATAAGATCCAAAGCGCTAACATAAATTTTGTTCTCAAATAGAACTGCGCCAATTTTCATTAAAATTTGTTGGAAAATGCGTCATTAATCGCCGTTGGAAAATTACTGAATGGGTGTTGTATGCTTTTGAACAGAACGAAACAGAGCTATGGCAATGTGCACGCATAGGTGTGTTCGTATGTGTATTCCAAACTGACCAAGCAATTCTGAACACAACATGCATAATGTTGGCAATCGTCAACTTCAGGCTATCAAATATAGGATTCACTAACGTTTGAAAAAGTTTATTATGATCGGAGAAAAAATAAAAAATTATTGATTAAAGTTGATCGGAAAAATTTAAATCCAATTATAACAATTATTTTTGATCGAAAAAATAAAAATGGTAAAATATCAATCAAATTTGATCGAAAAAATAAAAATCATAAAATATCGATCAAGTTCCATCGGAAAATTTTAAATCCAATAATAAAAATTATTTTTGATCAAAAAAATAAAAATCGTAAATAATGGTTATTTAAAAATTTAAAAAATAAAAATCTTTAGAATAAAGATGAGGTCATATTTGGATAGAATGTGCTAAAATCATTATATCGGCATACTTGCCTTTTATTGTTAACGAAGTTTTCATAATGATTTTTTCATCAGAAGAAATGAAAATAACGATTAAAATCGGTCCCTGAAAAAAATAAAAATCAAAAAATAATGATTATTGAAAGAAACATATTTTAAAAGTCTTTCCATAATAGTTATTTCTGACATATTTTTTTTAAGTCTTTTTGTAGTTATTATAAATGAGAAATTTTGTTTTATATCTTCAAAGACTTTTATATTGAGACAAATTTGAAAAAAGTCTTTGAGTAATTATTATCCGTAACAAATTATTTTTTGAGTCTTCAAAGACTTTTTCATTGAGACGAATTTCAAAAATATCTTTAAGTAATTATTTTGAGTGACAAATTTATTTTTTATATCTTCGATAAAAATCTTTCATACAATTTCAAATTGGAAATTTGCTTGCATTTTGAAGTACTTATATGAAAGCAGACCTGTTATTTAATGATTAAAAATTTTAATGATTATTAATTAAAGCATGTTTTGTTGTTGTAACTATTTAATGATTAATTACGATTATTTTCACCTTTTTAATGATTAAAAGTTAATTAAATTATATAAAAAAAATAATTAATCGATTAATTATTTTTAATTGCACAATTATTTAGATTATTTTCAATTATTTTTAATTGCATGATTAACGCAATTACTTGATTATTTTCAATTATTTTTGATTTTTTTTAATTGCATGATTAATACAATTATATGATTATTTCAAATTATCTATGATTTTTTTAATTGCATGATTAATTAATTAATCGATTAATTATTTTTAATTTTTTGTTTCTTTTCAAATTTGTTTGTGAACAAAACATACATACATATATTCATACATACATATGCACGTGCATACATACATGTGCTGAGAGTATGCTGTGCGTTTACACCGTATCGGATGAGGCCACACTAGTAATTGCCAGTCTATACTGCTGACGCAGTTCCTATCTCTACACGGTTGTTTCAAGGCCCATCTCTTTCGCTTTAAGCACGAGTCGAAACTAACGTGCGATCACTGCGGGAGGCAAGCAATAGACGATGCATACCACGTATTCTTTGAGTGTGCAAGATTTTACGAATCTAGAAACAAGTTCCGTAGAATATTTGGAGGAGACTATACACCTGAGTCGTTCGTGAATCATATGCTAGAAAGCAAGCCAAAATGGACTGCAGCGAGTGATGTAATAGCACATACCATGAAAACACTAAGAAGCCTAGAGAGAATACAGCGAGGCAGTGGCGACTAAATTAGCACTAATTGTATCCCTCTAATCATAGGCACCTCAAGTGGAACGGATACGTAAGTACAGGAGCTCGGCCTCCTGTATCCGTCATTGCGCGTGGTACGGAGCTTTGGCCTCCGCAGACCACGTAACAGTGACCACTTTTATAAAAAATAAATGGGTGAAGCCTTTTAAGGCAGACTGAGGGCAATAACGCGACCATTACGGACTTTCGAGCCTGGTGCTCAACCCACCACCCGATGGTAGCCTGACGGCAGTACCGGGGCGTTCGGTACGATGACAGTAGAACGTTTAGTGCGGTTAGAGTCCCGCACTGAAAGGGTAAAGGCTTTCGATGCTTCCTCCTCGTTTAAAAAAAAAAAAAATATATATATATGTATACACATACATACATACACACTTTCATGCACACATACAAACACACATACATGTATATATGTACATACCTACACATACCTATTTTCAAAAATAATTTAAAATAATCATATTAAAGAAAATAATCGCACAATTGAAAATAATCGAGCAATTAAAAATAATCATACAATTAAAAAAATTTTGGCAATTAAAAATAATCAAACAATTAAAAATAATTGGGCAATTAAAAATAATCATGCGATTAAAAAAAATTATGTGATTATATGATTATTTCCGATTATTTTTTTAATGGTTAGTAATCATGATTTTTTTTACAATTTTTTTAATTTAATCGATTATTAATTGTCCGCTTAATGTACGACAATTAAAATAATCATTAAAATTAAAAAATCCAAAAAAATTAATCATTATTAATTTTAATCGGAATTTAACAGGTCTGTATGAAAGTTATTCTTATTTTATACTTATATGAAAGTTATTGAAAATTTTCCGAGACTTTTTTGAACTTTGTCTCAATGAAAAAGTCTTTGAAGATATAAAAAACAATCTGTTACTGATAATAATTACGCAAAGACTTTTTTCAAATTTGTCTCAATATAAAAGTCTTTGAAGACTTAAAAAAATATATTTGAAATAACCATTATGGAAAGATTTTTAAAATATAAGTTTCTGAATAATAATTATAGAAGATTTTTATCATTTTCATCAGAAAAAAAATATTGACAAAAGACTTTTATGATTCGGAAGGAAATTTGTAAGACTTTTTTATAATTTGAAAATGAAATAATAATTATTCTACATCTCTGGTTTTTACATACAATTTCGATTGTGTTCCCAGCTCATAGGCACTCAAAGCACAATTGTTTTTGTTTTGCTCTGAATCATAGGCACAGATATTTACATACATATATTCACTTCAAAATATAACAAGTAAGGGAGCCTAAGTTCAAGTGGGATCGAACATTAGATACTCAGCTGTATGCCTTCATTGTTCGTTAGCGTGTGATGAAAACATGGTGTATTTTATATGAAACGAGTGCTGCATAAAATGGGCGTAGCCACACCCATTTTCAAAATTTTTATCAGTCATCCAACTACGCATATGAATATTATTCTTTCTGCAAAATTTCATTCGTTTATGACTTCTAGTTACAAAGATGTCACGTTACAAATTCCTAAAGGCTGTTCCAGAAATATCTCTGTTAAAAAGTAGGCGAGGCCATAAACCGATTTCAATAAATTCCTGGGTGTCTATTAACACAAGTTATAAAAGTGTGTAAACCAAGTTTCGTCATTATATATTAATTATTTGTCGAGTTATGGGCTCAGAAATCTCGTATATTCCTGCTTCTAAAAAGAGGTGGTGCCACGCCAATTTTCCAAAATTTTTGTGTTTTCCGTTTTATGTCCACAGTTGGACTCCTGCTATAAAATTTCAATGATATATCTTTATATTTGACAGAGATATCGCTTAAAATGTTTTTATTACGCCACTTTATAATACCCATAAATAAAAGTGGGCGTGGCCGTCAACCGATTTTAACTATTTTCCGTCCAAACGTTTGCCTAAGTAAGTAAATCTCGCCTACTAAATTTTATCGATATATCTTCAATGCTTTCTGATTTATGACATATAAAACTTTCAATGTTTGACCCTTAGTAAGTGGGCGTGGCACCGCCCATTTTCCAAAACTTCATCAAATTTCTTCTTAGGGGCCTGAGCTCAACACGTGGGTAAAATTTCATCGCTCCAGCTATATTAGTGGCTGAGATACCAAATTTCCGATTTTTTCTATATAGGAAATGTGGGTGTGGTCATGGTCCGATTTCGCCCATTTTCAATACCAACCGTCCCAGTCTGCATTCCAAATTTCATCAAAATATCTCAATGTTTGCGAGAGTTAGAGTGTTTACAGACGGACGGACGGACAGACGGACGGACGGACATGGCTGAATCGATTTCTCTTTTCACCCTGATCATTTTGATATACATATATAAGTAGGCTTGCCATAATTTTCTCACCCCGATGCCTGACTAAAGCGAAATGAAAACAGCCTAAAGTTAGAAAACCATAAAATTCATTCAAATATATTTAGCAGTTTAAAAATTACAAGTTACATATATATATATATATATATATATATATGTAAATTTATCACATTTAAAAAACAATTCACTTATGATAAACAAAAAACAAATTAATTAAATTAAATAAAGGTAGATACCGTTGTTTAGTTTCAAAACGACAACACGACAAAATAATACATAGAAGGTACAAAGACAATCGTTTTTCTTAACTTTTAGTATCCCACTCATACTTTTCCGATGAAGCTGCTCTTTTTAGTAGCTGAGTGTTAGTCTTTATTTTATCGTAGAACGCTGAACAGTCCTCGACACTGTTTATTTGAATATTCAAAAGCTCTGCCAGTACAGAAAAAAAAGATTTGCCAATCGCTAATAGTCGCGTTAAATTTGTTCGCGGCGACTTCTTAAGTATATTTTCATTGTATGTTACATTAGCGATTTTTTAATAATAAAAAATGTAATTTGGTGGGAGTATTATATATGTAAATGTTATTTTCATTTCAGCTGAAAATCTTTTCATCATAAAAAGCAATATTGAAAAGAAAGTTTAATTCATTTCATTAAATTTAACCCAGTGTTTAAATTCTAAATATGTACATATACATTTTCTGAAAAAACTGATATTTTTTTGTCAAATATGGGCTATAAATTTGCCTTTTTATGCTTATTAATTCTATTAGATTCTTCTTTTGATGACTTATATAAATTATGTTGAAGTAAATAGCAAAAATGAAAAATAATTGAGACAATTCGAACAAACGGGGTTATATATTGCACCAGAAATTTATCTGGTTTTATTGTCCTAAAATCGTAGTTATTGCATTCGCATGTAAAATTTTTTATCTGGCACAGGATCGGCGTTAAATGAAACACGGCTAAAATAAATTACTCAAAAGCGTGTGTGAACGCACGTAATTTCGGATAGTAATTTCGGCTAATCAACGTAATTTAAAATGTAGTCTGAATGAGCTTTTATGACACGGAATAAGAGATAGAAAAAAGTTATCGATAATCGCACAAGACTTAAATTTACGCCGTGTTTACACTCGACAAGATTACATATCTAATGTTCATACGGCTTTGAATAAAACGGAATAAAATTTACACGAAATATCAATGTATACAAAAAAATTTTCTAAATGCCTGACAAAATTCGTTAGGCGCCTGATTGCCTGACAAAGTATGTAATGCCTGACAATCAGGCCAAATGCCTGACGTATGGCAAGCCTATATATAAGTCCATATCTATCTCGATTATTTTATTGTTACAATCCACCGTTATGTGATTAAAACTATAATACCCTGTGTACTAATACAGCTGAGTACAAATATCTCAAAAATAAATTTTATGGAAAGACTTTTAAATTATGTTTCTTTCATATATATTAGCTCTAATTGGTGTTTTTATGCACATATGTATGCATCAGTGGCGGACCTAGCATAAATTGTATGGGCAAGCCCATGTATGTGTGAAGCATAAACATTAGCCACTTACGTAATTTTCTTTGCTGTATTATCTAAAAGTCTGATTGCGTTCCGTCATTGACTTTGATCTAGAGCTCTCGATTTTTGTTTTTAACATTTGCGAGTAGCCCGAATAAATGCTTTTCAAATGCTCAAACACTCGTTTGTTTGCTTATTACCCGTATGTTTGTACGGGCATTTGAACAATTCGCGTATTTGAGGTTTGTTTTTTCTCGTTTATTTTTTTTTTTTGTCTTCATATGTATTTTTTATTTTTGTTTTCTTGATGCACATTTTTTTGTTTGTACACTCAGAGAAAATGAATCAAAAATAAAATTTTTATTTTGATGAACGTTTTAAACTAGGTCATTTTTATTTTAAAAATAGAAATTTATAAATTAAAAATGAAAATTAAAATGTATTTAGGATTGAAAAAGGAGCTTGTTTAAATTAAAAATGAAAATTAATGGAATAAAACGAAATTTTTTGGTTCAAATTTTCATAGTGCTTAAAATAAAAATTAACATTTTTAAATTTGAAATGTTTTTCTTGATTTTGCCATTTTACAATGAACATCTTTAAAATAAAAATGTTCGTATTTACTAGAGCTCTCAATTTTTTTTGAACATTTTCGAGTAGCCCGAACAATTTTTGTTCAAATGCTCGAACAGTTGTTTGTTTGTTTATTACCCGTATGTTTGTACGGGCATTTGAACAATTCGGGTATTTTGAAGTTTGTTTTTTTTCTTTTATTTATTATTATTTTTTTTTTCTTTACATGTAGTTTTTTTATTTTTGTTTTTCCGATACACATTTTTTTTGTTTGTAAACTCGAAAGCTCGAATGTTTGTACGGGAATTTGAACAACAAACGGGCTTCAAACAAAAACGATCAGATCGAATTGCTCGATACCCGGGTATCTAGAGCCCTAGTATTTACATTATTTTTAAATACGTCTTGACCCATATCTGGGGGCCCGGCCTAGCCCTTACAATTAAAATAGTTCTATCTCGAAGTCTTCATCATTTGATGCCAATATCTCACAGAAACATTCGAGGACCATCTGGGTCCACGTTAGGTCCATATCTGGAGACCCTGCCAAGGCATCACAGTTAAAAGAGTTCTATGTATGTTGGAGTCCTCATCAAGACCAATTGCTACCAATATCGCTCAGAAACATTCGAGGGTCAGCCGGGTTCACGTTTTGATTGATGACGCTAAACTTATAGGGAAATCTCACACAAAAGCGCAGAGGTATTTTTAATTTCCTTATACTGACGGAAATTTCAGCAGTAGCAAGTGTATTTGCTTATTATCTAATATCTAAAAAATGGGTGCTTTAGTGTTTGAAGAACTGAGGTCCAATTACCAAAAGCAAAGAGTGTATATGGATAAGAGGCTGCAGTTTGAAAAAATTCACACTAGATGTCACATTTCGCGCGAGATGGGACCCGCGAAGTGTGACATCTAGTGTGAAGTTTCGCTGACTGCACCCTCATCCATATATGCTCTTTGTCAAACTTCACACTAGATGTCACACTTCGCGGGTCCCATCTCGCGCGAAATGTGACATCTAGTGTGAATTTTTTCAAACTGCAGCCTCTTATCCATATACACTCTTTGCCAAAAGTCGTGAAATGTTTGATTTTATTTGATTTTGATTTCCGTCGCTTTTTAAAATTATCTTGATATTGTGCCAATAGTCGCCAAAAATCACTATCAACGCTTTTATAATCTGGTATTTGATATTTATGTTTGCATGTACATGTACATGTAAGAAATTATGTACATAAGTATGTACATGCAAACGAAAATATCAAATATGCATATGACTGTGAATACTGTTGAATGCCGAAGCCAGCTTCTCATCCCCATACAAATTTCATGTAAAAAATAAAGTGTTTTGCTAGTTTTTTTTTTCAATTTAAGTATGAAAATAAGCAATTGATTTCTCCTTAGAGAAAGGAGAAAACAAGCTATGTTATCCTGTTTTGAAAGCCAGGTAAAAGCCAATGTGTTGAAACGTTAAAGCATGCTCACTGTGTTGTGATTGGCTGTACAAACAAAATACACATTGTGAGGTCAAAGAACGTAAATCTATTTACGTTCTTTGGTGAGGTGGATTGATGGTGTATTTTCGCTATTTTCTTAGCATGCTTTTAGGCACCGGATGTACAGTGGGGGCTATATTATTGAGAACTTAAATAGTAAACGCATTTAAAACGTAAAATAACCAGTTTTAAAGAAATTCGTAAAATGAAATGAACGAAAATATGTACGCAAGCCGGGCTTCTCAGCTTGTATGAAGCGCCCGCCTCTGGTATGTATGTATGTATACCTTTTTCTGCTCACTTAATTTACCTTTTTAGACAAAGGAATCTACGAGATTTGAGAGCCCATAACTCGACAAACACTTGAGACTTTATGACGAA
This sequence comes from Urophora cardui, assembly GCA_960531455.1. NCBI lineage: Eukaryota > Metazoa > Arthropoda > Insecta > Diptera > Tephritidae > Urophora > Urophora cardui. The sequence continues at coordinate 71,307,489 of OY482673.1, read as the reverse complement.
AATTTTTGTATAAACTTTTACCAAAAATTGTTCAAAAATTTTAACGAAATCGATTTATGACTACGCCTAGTTTTTAACCCAAATCCTCTAAAGTGAGCCTCTCAGTCTCACTTTAAAGTTTAAAAGCGAATTATTCCTAAACCAAAAAATTTTTTGTCTGAAATTTTGGGTATTCCTCCGTTTGTGTTCATAAATTATGAAATAATTATGATCTTTGGGCTATTTATTTATTCCATATGTATAAGGGGGTGTAAAGTTGTATTAGTAGCATACTCCCTTGCGATTGATTCCGGGCACGTCCCGGATACATGCATATGTACATACATATGTACACTCATGCCCGTTTTTGCTACCGTTTTAAATTAACAACATCCCAGCTAACAATTTTACCCGAAATCTGTTAGATTTCTATCAGATTGTCGGCAAAAAACTCCGAAATAAATAAGTTTTCTATACGACTTCTTTAAGAGAAATATATGAAGACGTTGACAGGAATTCTTACAGACATGTCTTGGGAAATTCTTTGTTTATAACCGACGACTCGGACAGATATCTAACAGATTTCTGAAGGAACTATGAAGGGAAATTCTATTGTTTTCCGACGAATCTGACTGATATCTAACAGATATCTGAAGAAAAATCCTGAGGATTTCTGATTTAAATGCCGAAGAATCTCATGGATATCTTACAGATATCTGAAGAAAATCGCGCAGAATTCTGCAATATTTGCCGACGACCCTGATGCATATCTTACAGATTTATAAATAAAACTCAGCTAAAATGCGGAGTCACTTACAAATTAATTATGATTTGATATTTCAATAGATAAACATACATATTTAAGTAATTGGGTATCTATTATATTAATAAGGCATAGAGACGGTCGAATATTTCAATGGCTTTGCATTAAAACGCATTCGTAATTAAGTACCCCTTAATTAAAACTAACTTAAATAAGTACATGTAATTAATTAATTATGGTCAAAGATTTCAATGGATAAATAACGTAAGTGATTATTTGGTGTATTAATACTATTTTAAACAGGGAATTGAAAAACAAGATTTTAAAAAATTATAAACATATAAATTACAACTTTTTTAATTTTGTTTTTGTTAATTTTTTGGTTTTTGTTTTTGCTTTTGGTTTTGATTTTGATTTTTTTGTTTTTTTGCTTTTGAAAAAGAAAAGCTTGTTTCAAAAAGAAAAGGAAAGGAAAAAACAAAAGAAAAAAAGCAAAACGAAAACCCGAAACAAAAAAAAACAAAAAATGCAAAAACAAAAACAAAAAACCAAAGAAAGAAAACAAAAAAGGCAAAAAGGTTTAGTTCCGCGGTGAGTTCAAAGCGAAACTGGAATATAATAAAGGAAATTGGTATAGGTAAAACAAAAGAATTTGCACCTATTCACACCGATGTAAATGATCTAAATAAGCAATTTACAAGACCACCTGCTATATCAGGTAATATATGTTTAGATAACTATAGTGATCGTTTAATTTTCGCTGATAGTCCATTTGAATTTGTTTGTGTAAACGATTGTGATGTTGTCCAAGCCATACTCTCTGTTAAATCTGACGCAGTCGGATTCGACGGAATTCATGCAAAATTTTTTAAATTAATCTGCCCCTTATTTTGTCGCATGTAACTTATTTGGTCAACTCCATCATGACGACTTGTTTGTTTCCAAAGTGCTGGAAGGTCGCTAAGATAATCCCGCTTCACAAGAAGAACAACGAATATAGACCTATAGCTATTCTGCCTTTCTTGTCTAAGATTGTTGAGCGCATACTTCACAAACAAATTATGTTGTATGTGCAAGATCACAGGCTCTGAAATGCCCGTCAGTCTGGTTTTTTTCCAAAGAGAAGCTGCACAACGGCTCTGCTGGATGTGGTAGAAAGTATCCGGGCTAAAATTGATGAAAGCAATATAGCCCTCCTAACTCTTCTTGATCATTCAAAAGCTTTTGATTCAGTTGACCATCAGTTACTATGCCGCAAGCTAGATAATTTATTTAATTTTTCCCATCATGCCACTGCATTGATCCGATCTTATCTTAATGACAGAACTCACAAGGCTCAATTCTTGGTCCTTTGTTGTTCGTGTTGTATGTAAATGACCTGCCTAACGTTCTCAAATATTGCAATGTACATGTTTATGCCGATGATGTCCAACTCTATATTTGTTGTCCTCCTAATCGTAGTAATATTTGTATTAAAAATCTGAATGCCGATTTGTCTAGAGTCAGTCTTTGGGCCTCTAATAACGGCCTATGTCTGAATCCAGATAAATCAAATTGTATAGCTATTCATAGGAAGCCCCTCGTAGCGACCCAACTTGATCCAGTCATGTTGGACAAGTCGGTTATAAAGTATGTAAAACGGCGAAAAGTCTAATCTGGCGAATGTCTAATTTGTTCGCTTTTGCACGTCTGCATTTACATATTTCGGTAAAAAAGTAGAAACTATTTAAAGACAGTAAAAAAATTATTAAATTAAAGAAGTGAGTATTTAATAGCATTATGAAACGCACAACACCACAGCAATTCGAAAAAAAAAAAATACATACATATGTATGTTGTAAACAAATCAAAACATATGTAGTAAGCAAGGCTAATTTATAGAAGGTTAACCTACTAAACAGCTGATTGCTAACTTTTTTCTACTTTTTATACCTTTCATGAGAATGAAATGGTATTATAACTTAGTGCCAAAAAATTTTTGTCGAAAGTACCAAAAGGAAGCGTGGGGGACCCACCAAAATATATACCGATATGATCAGAATCACGAGCTGAGTCGATTAAGCCATGTCCGTCTGTCCGTCTGTCCGTCCGTCCGTCTGTGTGAACGCAAACTAGTCCCTCAGTTTTTGAGATATCTGAATGAAATTCGGAATACAGGTATGTTGTTATATGCAGCTGATCATTTGTCGGAACCGGCCGAATCGGACCACTATAACATATAGAAAACAACCGATTATTCAGATATACATGCAATTTTTGGAAGTAATTTGTGCATAACTTCCCCATTTAAACAGCTAAGGACATGAAACTTTGAAGTAGACGTGCCCATTTTGGCCCAAACAAGGTAACCGAAAATTGTCTAGATCGGACCACTATAACATATAGTTCCACAACATCCGATTATTCAGATATACACATTTTGGTGTATAACTCCCCCATTTTAACAGCTAACGGCGTGAAATTTTGAAGTATTTGTACCCATATGGGCCCAAACAGGGTTACCGAAAATTGTCAAGATCGGACCACTATAACATATAGCTCCCATACAACCGATTGTTCAGGTATGGACATTTTGGTTTATAACTCCTCCATTTTAACAGCTAACGGCGTGAAATTTTGAAGTATTTGTACCCATATGGGCCCAAACGGGATTACCGAAAATTTTCAAGATCGGACCACTATAACATATAGCTCCCATACAACCGATTGTTCAGATATGCACATTTTGGTGTATAACTCCTCCATTTTAACAGCTAACGGTGTGAAATTTTGAAGTATTTGTACACATATGGGCCCAAACGGGATTACCGAAAATTGTTAAGATCGGACCACTATAACATATAGCTTCCCTACAACCGATTGTTCAGATATGGACATTTTGGTGTATAACTCCTCCATTTTAACAGCTAACGGCGTGAAATTTTGCAGTATTTGTACCCATATGGGCCCAAACGGGATTACAGAAAATTGTCAAGATCGGACCACTATAACATATAGCTCCCATACAACCGATTGTTCAGATATGCACATTTTGGTGTATAACTCCTCCATTTAAATAGTAAAGACACCATTTTTTCTAATAAATCTTTCCATAAATAACCCACAGAATTAAAATTATAAATTAAACTTAATCCGGCTATGTACATACATAGGTAACTTTTCATTTCCCCACTCATGAAAGGTATGAAGTCTTCGGTACGGCCGAAGACAGCCGCGCTTTTACTTGTTTTAATTCATATTGTGGTGCTTATGTCAAACTTATGTCAATTTCGATCTTGTTGCAATATGATTTCTACAATGGCGGGTTATGATTTTGACAGAAGCACCACAGAATACACAAACAATTTACATAGTGTGTATGTATGTATATACGTATGACGGACTGCGAAAACCTATTATTGAACCATGGTAGTAAGTGACAGAAACGTCAAATTCGGATGAACTTATTCAATTTGTATGAATGACAACATCACAAGGCTGGCGAAAAAGTTCATTCGCCACTCACAATGCAAATTTTAGATGTGTTCGCTAACCTGTTCGACTCGCCAAATATATTCGCTTCGCAAGTGACAATATGCGTATAAAACACTTGTAACATTGCATAGAATCATTTACTCAAAAGAACCTATGTATTTTCATCAAAGACTTCAGTTTCTGACTTCTTCGAGGTCTGTACTTCTAGTGCATACTAAATATCGGTTTCTGTTATCTGAGCGTCAGTTCTTCATAAGCTCTATCCGTCTATGGAACTCGTTACCTATTCGACTAAGATCATTAAACAATACACTGCAGTTCAAAAATGAGCTAACCAGCTTTTATAATAACTCATAATCTATGTTTATATGTATATGCTATTCTATAAACACACTTGTTCGAACGTATTTCTTTACCCTTTACCTTCTTATTCTCTGTTCTTCCGTATACTTTCATATTTCATTTTAACGTAAATTTAATTTAGAGTTAAGTTTCATTTTTTGTTCTTAAATGTAATACAACATGTACACTGGCTAGCACTATAATATAATCTTTCCGATTGTTGTGCTAGGATGAGAATAACAATAAAATACAAATACAAATACAAAAACCAAGAAAAAACCAAAAAAGCAAAAACAAAAAAAAAACAAAAACAAAAAAAGCAAAACGAAAACCCGAAACAAAAAAAAAACAAAAAATGCAAAACAAAGCACAAAACAAAAAAACAGAAACGAAACCAAAAAAAAGCAAAAACAAAAACCAAAACAAAAAAAAACAAAAAAGGCAAAAACAAAAAACAAAACAAAAACAAAAAAAAAACAAAAAAGGCTAAAATAAAAAACAAAACAAAAACAAAAACAAAAAGAGAAACGAAACCAAGAAAAAAAACAAAAACAAAACCCGAAACAAAAAAAAACAAAAATTGCAAAAACAAAACACAAAACACAAAACAAAAAAAAAAAAGAAACGTAACCAAAAAAATCAAAAACAAAAACCAAAACAAAAACAAAAAAGGCAAAAACAAAACACAAAATACAAAAACAAAAAAAAAACAAAAACCGAAACAGAAACGAAACCAAAAAAAAATCTGTAAAAAAAACAAAAGCAAAAAATTAATACATATACACATATATATGTACAAAAAACTAATAGGTACAATTGATGTATGTAAATATTTGTATATTCAATGCATATCCGCGCCGCTTTTCCTCTTTTCCGCCTTATTTTTCCTGTATTTTGACACTGTAAAAATTTTTTTATTAAATATTCCACGTGGGAAGTTGTAGTCTGCGGAATGTTTTCCAAAGCCAAATCTATTGAAAGGAAATAAATTAACAACATAATTTTACAAAATAACGTTTGTACCTTTAAGAATTTTAATTAATGTAAAATCTTTTACTGCGATGTTGTTTTTCGCCGCACTACGAAAATTTTGCAATTATAGTGTCATCCTTAAAAATTAACTTTAGGTTTTCAAACACGAATTTATTAATATTATCATGGCTTGGTTTGCTGAATCGTGATATCTAAAGTTAATCATCATATTAGTAATATTATGAATGGTATTAAGGGATTCACTATTTATCATAAATCATTGCAAAATCGTAAAATTAAAAATTTTTCTCTGAAATTGATATGGTTTACAATTTTCCAATGAGTTACGATAAGTTGCGAATACATAAATTTAAAAATTTTAATCTTTATATACTTACTAAATTATTCTTTTTTCTTCATCTTCTTTTAATTCACTATCGAACGTAATAATATCATTCGGCGATTCTAGATTTATATCACACCGTCCAATAAGTACTTTTTGCGCTTTCAATTCGATTAGTCCGCTTTCCACGTGTCTCCTGAGGGCTATAAATTCTTCAGTAAAATGAACCAAAATCTTACGGTTCTCGTCTTTTAATTTTTCTATTTTTTGTATTTTACCAATTGATATTTTCACGCACGAAACAAATCAAAATATTTTGCACGAAATCGTTCAGATATCTATAAGATTTGTCGGATGGGAAAAAAGTAAATTTCCCCAAATATATCTGATAGAAATCTATAAAAAATCCCAGAGACATAACTGTTATAAGAAATATTCAAAAAAATTGCCTCATAACAATTAAAAAATTCAAAAATCTTTTTCTTTCATTTCATAAGAGTTATTTCAAGCAGAAAAAAAAATATTTTTCAGTCATAACTATTATTTTTGAAAATTTTGTTTTTCTGTTGCTCATAACGATTATGTTCAGATTTTTATTTTTTCAATTGCCTCATAACTGTTATTCATGAGAAAAAATTTTTTCCGTTGCTCGTAACTTTTATTTTAAAATTTTTATTTTTTCCGTTGCCTCATAACTTCTACATTTCAAATTTTTTAATTTTTTCGTTATATTTTGAATATTATTTTGCAGAATATGTTTTTTTTTTGGTTATAGGACTTTATTTTTCGGTGAATAATATGAGATATGTACACATGTACGCGAATGTACAATTAGATGGCTTAGTGTGGTAGGAATTTGTTATCCATGCTAAAGATCTTCGGTTATGATTTTTAAAAACAGCGTTTACTCCTCGCAAGTGATTTTTAGATAAGCGTTCGTGTAAAATTTAATATGGTAGACAGAAAAGACCCCCTACTTTCCTTCCCCTTCAGTAGAAGTCCTTAAAATCCTTATAACTCGGAGTCTACTTGCGTAAATCAATGATATTTGGTATATGGGCCACTACATCGAGCTTAGACAACTTTGGAAAAGTGTGCGTTGTCACCCATCCTTCTTAGCCCATCTGACTTTTTAGCTAAGGAAAGTTAAAAAAGATTGAGATAAGGATAGTTAAAGATTGAGGGGTAGAGAGAGGGAATAGGAAGAGGAAGGAGAGAGGAAGAGGGAGAACTGAAGCTTGGTGGAAGATGGAAGATCATAAATTAATTCGATTTTAATTTAGGTTTCGAATGGATTTCGCTTGGATTTTTATTTTGGTGTATTGCCAATTTTACTTTAAATATTTTATAATTTAAAAAAAATCAACATTTTAATTTTCTTCCGCGGAAGACTTCGCGGGTATGGATTAGTCAATAAATATAATAGAAAGTTATATGTATATACATTAGAGTGCGTTTAATTTGTATGAAAAAATTAAAAGTTCATAAAAAGACTGTATCGCCCCTCAATCGGTAGTAGCATGCTCAAAGATATCACACATAAATTTTGGTCCCGATTGATCATGGTTTAGTGAAGTGTCACAGGGGTAAAAAAATGTAAGTTCTATGGCCATCTGAAATTTGACCCCCGTGAAAGACCACTAAACCTTTATCAATCGGAACCAAAATTTATATTTGTTATCCTTGGGTATAGAAGTATTGATTTTGGGTATTAGATAATTTACAAAAATATTTTGGTTTTTTTAACATTCATAGATTTTTCACCACAATGCACCGCGCCTTAACCGCCACCAATCTGGACCAAAATATATCCGTGATTTCTTTAACCATGTTGAGGGGGCGATACAGTAAAATATCGTTAATTTGAATTTTAAACGCACTCTAATGTACATACATATCGACGCTTCCGGACAATATCATGCTAAGTCTGACTACCACAATGATTTGTTTTCATTTTGCTATCGATTTTTATCACGAGATCGATTATTTTATTTTCGAAAAATCGTTTGCGCGGAAAAAATCCTACGGATTATTCTAAGTAACTTTGCATATGAAACCATGGGCCTAAACCGATTTCTAATCAGCATTTTTTAATTTTAGTTAGGATATATTTACAGCTAATATCAATTGAAACATTCTAGCTTCGGGTTTGGGAATAAAATAAATATACTGTATTACATAGCACCATCCAATTACATACACTAGATACCGAAAGATGAAGTCCTATGAGCAAAAAAAGGAACCAATTCCACAAAATAATACTCACAATACAAAGTAAAAATCAAAAATCTGAAATAGAAATTAGCTATAAGCAACAGAAAAAATTTATTTTCATGAATAACTGTTATGAGGCAACGGAAAAAATAAAAATTTCAAAATAAACGTTATGAGCAACGGAAAAAATTTTTTCTCATGAATAACAGTTATGAGGCAATTGAAAAAATAAAAATCTGAATATAATCGTTACGAGCAACAGAAAAATTTTTCTTTCCCATAATAACTTTTAAATGTAAGGGAAAATTTTTTTCATTGAAATGTGCCCAACGTTTTTGATTTCAAAAAATTCAATAAGAGTTATTTTTCGTCTCTGAAAAATCCATAAGATATGTCTACATAGTCAACCTTGTACTCAGGTTTTTTTCAGAATTGTCTGAATCAGAAATTGTCCTGTAAAATTGTTTGCGGGGATTTTACCTAGTTACCCAGCTAACAAATTTACCCGAAATCTTTTAGATATCTATCAGATTTTCGGCAAAAAACTCCGAAATCAATAAGTTTTCTGTACGACTTATTCAAGAGAAATGTATGAAGACGTTGACAGGAATTCTCACAGACATGTCTGGGGAAATTCTTTGTTTTTTACCGACGATTCGTGCAGATATCTAACAGATTTCTGAACGAACAATGTAGGGAAATTCTTTTGTTTTCCGACGAATCTGATTGATATCTTACAGATATCTGAAGAAAATCGTGCAGAATTCTGCAATATTCGCCGACTAATCTGATCGATATCTAACAGATATCTGAAGAAAAATCGTGAGGATTTCTGATTAATTTGAAGAAGAATCTGATGGATATCTTACAGATATTTTAAGAATTTTCAACTAAAATTCGCATATACATGTAGTGGCAAATTAATTAATTTGTAATTATTTATTATATGAAAAGTAATTTGCATAGAATATATACATAAATATATATATATATATATGTATACATCGGTACTTAGTCTAAGATCTATTATATTTAAAATGCCACCATTAACCCAAAGCTGCACCTTTGTTTTCGATAAATGACACAATCGTTTCGAACTCAGCCAAACTGAAATTAACTGCACGCAAGTATGGCAATTTTTCATGCGGCCATTGGGTGGCATGAATTTAGCATTGGCACTCACACGCACTTCGAATGGAAGTTTGCACATTTTCAGGTACATATATTTTAACGGACAAGCAACTGGCTAGTTCGGGTAGCAGGATTTGTGCTTCTTCGTAGGGTTGATATAGGACAGCATCGTCTGGTCATGGTTCGGCGTTCATATCCTGTTCGGATTTTAATAGTTTTAGTAATTGAAATTTTATTGCAATTTTCCTTATTTTCTTACACAACAATTTTTATTATTTACATACTAGATGACCCCGCAGGCGTTGCCCTGCGTTAAATTATGTCTTTGAAATCAAACTTTCTATAACTTATAATTTGTTAATCCGTTATTTATTTTTTAACAATATAAAAACGCATTCACTTTTTTTTATTCATTAACTGAATGCTCAAAACAAAAAAATTTAATATTTAAATTAAGTGTCGGCAATCTTTTCAAATTTCATAAAATCTGTGGTCATTTGTTGATACACACACCGCCATCTACTGGCAATACATGAACCAGCATTTATGTTACAATGCGTTCGCAATGCAATTAACTTTTACAAACTTTTTTCGTGGTAGATTGGCTTTCGCGACGTATTGATAGAGCGAAATTACATTTAATTTTTTTTGTAAGCTGATAATTTTTGCGAGACACATTTGGTCCATTTAGCGAGAATACTTAAAAATTGAGAATAGAGTCGTTGCTGGAAAGCTTGTCACAACGCACCGCAAACATAAACGTCATTGATCATCAAGAACGCTTTATAAACAATGTATAAGAAAATAACCATATCGCGCACATGTTCGATTTTTATTATAATCCACAGAGCTATTATGGAGCTTTTTTTACAAAAAAATATCATAAAAATTCTCACCATAAGTACAAAATGTATGGGAAAATAAATTTTTTTTTTTAATTTTTCGAGAATTTTATTGGATATTCTCCTATTCTGACCAGAGAACAATCTGAATTTGCGTCAATCATCCAGATCGGTGCAGGCGTTCTTGAGTTATAGGCGTTTGTACTAACGCCACTTCCTTTTATATATATATAGATGTACATACATATGTATGTAGGTATATTTTCAGCAGATAAGCTCAGCTCACAAATTTTTTTTTCTAAATTGAAGTGATGACAAATATAAATTTTCTGGTAGGAAAACAATTTAAAATATTTTGGCATATCTGCACGAAATCGGTCCGATATCTGTAAGATTTGTCTGATGAGAAAAAAATTAATTTCCCCAGACATTTCTGATAGAAATACCTAAGAAATCGGAAAGACTTGTCCAAATACTCAAATTTTTACTCAGAATATTTTCAGAATTGTCTGAATCAGAAATTGTCTGGTAAAATTGTTTGCGGGGTATGTACATTAAGCCGTATCACGTTATATGGACAAAAAAAAAGTTTAGTGTGTGTCAGTTTTATTTGAACACTTATGTCGAAAAAATATTTTTAGTGTAAAAATTTTTTTTTTAGGCCCGCGTTAAAAACAGCTAAATCGCGTTTTTTGTAATAACTTCCTTATTTGATGTCGGATCTCTATGATCTTAATGTCGCAGAAAAGGTCTCGCTCAGCACTATATTTGGCCCATATAAAGTTTCGACCTCAAAGGTTGTCCTGAGTTTTACCTTTAAAAATTTTGGAGTTACTATCCCTAGATTTTTTTATTTTTATCACTAATACAAAGCTCTCAAAAAACCATGAGGAATCCCCCAAAGAAATTCTAGCCTTTATTCGCAAACAAAAAAGTTATAACGTTGTAAAATGAAACACTTGTTTTTTTTATAAAAAATTACCACAGAGGAACGGCGAAACACGTCAACTTAATTTTTGGCTCCAGATTACGATGGCGTTTTTAGAAGTGCAGTGTATGCACTCCCATTTTCGAGATATTTAAGAAAACATTTTCAGTTTTCACATACAAAGCGATCCGATGTGGGGGCGTATGAGTAACTATTGTTGAGGTAATAAAAATAAAGAAAAGGGGAAAAAACTATACGTACATATATGTATATAAAATGCATATGAGAAGGAAGAGAATTCCCTGCACATAAATTCCAATTTGTTTTAAACGTTCGAAACCTGCACTGAAAAAACAACTTACCCAGATTATGGAAAAATGGGAATGTTTCGGCGCTTAAGACACATTTTCATTGTTTTGATGTACAATTTTCTTTAAATCAAGGAATAAAAACAAGAAAATTTTATTCAAAACAATGAAAATATGTCATTGGCGAATCATTCTCATTTTTCCATAATCTGAGTAATTTTTTTTTTGAGTGTGAGCAAAGTAATATAAGCGACGAAGAATTCACTTTCAGAGCTCTGAAACTGCTTTCATAAATATCTCTAAATTTGGAGGACATCGTCATTTTTGGTCTCGGTTATCATAGATAAGAAGATGTTTTGGGGATTAAAGTAAAGTGCGTTGTTTTCAATTGTAGGCTGAATAATTAACTGCATTTCTAGGGGCAGATGACGCATCCAGCGCAAGTATTGATAATACATTTAGACTTCCGTTGTCTCTTCTTAGGCGCGTATAATTTTACAACGAACTATAGCAGTTTTTCTAAATAACTTGGATGATTTTACGATACGCACGGATGCAGAAATCGTGAAGCCGTTGTAAGCCAGCGCGTTGTGCTTAGAGATCCCACTTGAATACTTACCAAATCTTCACTACAGCCATTATCATTCAATATAAATAACGTTGATCAGCACGAATAGTCCAATCATCAATAATTTTTGGCATATCATGTATCCAGTATTGGTAGCTGTTCCATCGCGGTACAAGATTCTCAAGTCAAGCGAGGACTTAGAATACTTTTTAATCAAAAACTCATACTATATGGCGTTACTGCCTCATATAAATAAGAACTTGGGATAATTTTTCAAAAAACAGGTTCTCTGATTTTAAAACGGTATAACTTTTTTGTTTGTGAGTAAAGGCTACAACTTTTTTAGCGGAGTCCTCATGATTTTTTGAGAGCTTTGTATTAGTGATAAAAATAAAAAAATCTAGGGATAGTAACTCCAAAATTTTTAAAGGTAAAACTCAGAACAACCTTTGAGGTCGAAACTTTATATGGGCCAAATATAGTGCTGAGCGAGACCTTTTCTGCGACATTAAGATCATAGAGATCGGACATCAAATAAGGAAGTTATGACAAAAAACGCGATTTAGCTGTTTTTAACGCGGGCTTAAAAAAAAAATTTTTACACCATAAATATTTTTTCGACGTAAGTGTTCAAATAAAACTGACACACGTAAACTTTATTTTCGTGATACGGCTTAATGTACATAGTTATGTATGTGTGTAGTTACATTAGGGTAGTCCACAAATAAAATTTATTCTTCGGCCTCACCCCCTCATCGGTAACAGAGCAATCAAAGATATCACATTTTGGTCCGGATCGAAGACGCTTGAGAGGTGTCGCAAAAGCGTCAAAGTACCCTGCAGCGAAAGTGACCAGTTGCAAACTAGAATTATACCAGTCTACCGTAAGCAGTCAACTACTTGCCCGACTGTAAATTACCCATGTAAACGTCTGGTATTTTTCGTGTGTTAATGTCCTACGAAATGGCAATTGTCTGCCTCTGCATAAGCCCATACCAGTTAAATACCAGTTTGTATGGGTGAAAAAAATACTAGTAGCATCTTCATCAGCGAATAAAAGTTTAGGTATGCAAAAAAAATAAATTTTCAAGTCTATTTATTTGATATGTAATTCATTATATTCATTCATTCAATAAAAATAAATATTGGTTATATCTGTGGCCACAAGCCATAACCGCCTAAGTCGACTTAAGACAAAATTGAGTTATATGTATATACCACGTTATTATACATTAGAAACTCTATATTTCTGTAAAACCCCCATACCTATAACTTATTCCAATCAAAAGATATTAATAAAAACATTTTGGCTTAACCCACAATAGAGGTATATTAAATTTGCTACAACAGTCAAAATTTATATATGTATATACTTAATGAAATTTCTTCATAACATTTTGTTTTATATAGAAAATTTAATCGTAGCATCGTGGATGGTTCATCGATTTGGCATTCATAGTTTTTAATCAACTTTTATGATTTTTAAAATACACACGCGAATATAAAAATCAATTTATCTCGAAATCATATTATACGACTTAGGCGATTATGGCTTGTGGCCACAGATATATACATAGGTGGCAGTTCAGTTTTATAAGCAAAAATAAAACGTAAGTTACATATTCAGTAATTAAAAAACAAAAATAGACACATTGGGCCGTATTACTTTTACCCAAAATTTCAGAAATTTGACATTAATTTGTATGAACCAAATTTCAAAATTTGAGTAAAAGGTCTGAAATTTTGAGCAAAAGCAAATGCTTGGCTTTTATTAATATGACCCATGGTATAAAATTCAGGCACTCAGGGATCTTAAAAATATTTCTTAAATTAAATAACTAACCATTTCAGTTTAAAAACAAAAAACTTAAGCCACATATTCAGTAATTAAAAAAAAACTCATTGTATAAAAATTTAGGCAGTTTTTTCAATTCCTATGCTTTTTTTGAAAATACCCCTTTTTGTTCAATTGCAATGCTTTTCCTAGCTGGACTTCATCAAATTTCTTTACACTGGATAAAATAAACTGGTATGATGCTGCCTTTTGGATACAGTTGATAAACTAGTATTTTAATAACTAGTTTGTGGTTCAACTGCCTTTAACTGGTATAATACTAGACAAAATAAAATGGTATGGTATTGCCATACGAATACCAGTTAATATACTACAATTTTGGCATACTAGTTGTTTCGCTGCGGGGTACATATACATATGTAGTAGGTACTCTCCCTGCAGCGAAAACGTGAACTGGTATGCAAGTAAACTAGCTGATCAACTGGTAGGAGACGGAAAAAAACATACCAGTTTGCTTTCTATTAGTTGTTCACCTGATATGAAAAAGATAAATTGCATGTGTTTCCTCCGTTCGTCAATTTCACTACGGCTTTGCATATTTCTACAATTCTCAAACGATTAGTGAAGCACTGGGTATAAAGAGTTTATTATGTTCATCTTAACTTATATGAAATGAAATGTTGCCCTTTATCTTAATAAGTCCGTTTACCGATCCCTCAGGTTTTTTATTTTTCATTTTTATTTATTTATTTTACTTATAAAATATTTTTTACATTTTTATAAAAAAAAATTTAATTAAAAAAAACAACATTAGTTACCTTGACTCCGACGAGATTCGAAGCCAGATGCGTTACCAGTGCACCATCGCACCACTTGTGTTGAGCATGTCAAATCCTGCACTTCAACTGTATTTACTTCAACTGTATATGTGAATTAACTTGTTTTTGGTATATGTTCGACTGGTATTTAACTGGTATGAGCTTATGCAGAGGAAGATAATTGCCATTTCTTAGGACATTAACACACGAAAAATACCATATGTTTACATGGAAAATTTACAGTTGGGCAGGTAGTTGACTGTACCCTGCAAACTGGTATAATTCTAGTTTGCAACTGGATACTTTCGCTACAGGGCTAATATACAAATTTACGTACATACATACATACATCAACACATCAATCGCCGGCATACACAGGATTACATGCACGCTTAAAGCAGGTGTGGAAATTTATTTTTAAACGATGCCATTTGGTAAATTTATAATGACCAAATAAATGCGCATGTGGCCGCATCAAGACGGTGATAAGTAAGTGAATAAAACACCGAAAAGAAAAGACGTCGAAATTCAAAAGCCGTATAACCGCTATAAGAGTAGAACAACATAAATCATCAAATTGTTAGGAGGCCTCATTATGGGCCATTATTAACGCCAACAATGGTAATAATAACAACAAAACAACAGCAACGGCCATAACATTGCCGATAAGCCAGGGAACAGCAATCGATCAGACAAGAGAGAACGGGCAAAAATGAACAGTGGTAGCACCTGAATTAATTATCTACGAACTCCAGCGACTTCAACAATATACATATGTACAATGTATGTACATACATACATACATACATAAAGAAATTTATTTTTTTTTATTCAAATACCGTTTTGTTTAACTTGTTTTATTGCTTTTCGGAATTTCGGCCACGTAAAATAAGCGAAACGAAATCTGTATATACAGAGAATATTAGAAAGGTGGTAGGTACGTAACTGCTCAGAGGAAGCTAGATAAATACTTATGTATAAAGAATTTTTCACCATGCCTTGAGTCACAATTGAAATACTACTTATGTTTTTGAACGAAGGCGGTATAAACTAATTACCGGTGGAAGTGACCCCAATGTCGCACATAGGGTTAATACGATTATAAAGTAGAAACCCTCCCCTCAACCCAAAGACATTGGTGTATCGAACTTAGGGATGGGACAATAAACACCGAAAATATGAAAAAATGCATTTTAGCGACATCTAGCGGCGCCCAAAAAATATGAAAAAATGTTATGGAAATGTCCAAAAATACATAATATGGAGGGAGTACGATGGACTAGTTTTTGGTCCATAATGTACATACCGCAAAAATCCCCAACTGAACCCTTCGAGGGGGTGCCGACTGGTAATGACCACCACTAGGAACACGAATTTCGATACGATACGATAGCATATCGATATTTTTTGCATTTGATACCGATACTTTTTACCCGATTCTTTTGCAACGATATTTTTTGGTATCGAGTACGTCAACCACGGTATCGAATCGAATGAGTGCATACAGTGGTGGAAAATTAAAATTGTGTCAAAGTGGTCCAAAAAATTGTGCAACGCAAAATAGTGCCGAAAATCGGTCGAGTGTGCATAAGTGCCAAGCTGCTTTCCAAAGGGCCGAAAAATGCAAAACCATAAGTAATTTTCCATCACTGGTCCATGTCTAAAATAGATCTGATCCACATGCTGTAATAAAGATGACATTAAATACAAATATATAGTTTGCGAGCGTCATCGCTAATTTTAAACCCGTTTTTTTAACTTTATAACTTATAAGCAGGGAAGCTAAAAATATGCCCGAAAAATAATTGATATATGCTCGTAAATATGCACGAAAAAGTCTCATTATTTATTTATTTATTTATTTGTTATAGTCTAAATATTTACAGACCATGTAAGATAGGTAAATACATACATATATGAGTATTATAAATTTCATTACTTAAATCTAAACCTTATTATAATATAGTAAAAAAGTCTTGAGGTTTTTACTCAAGACAATTTTCGAGAGGGAGGGATCCAGGTCTATAGAACTTGAGAACTTATTAATTTCTAATAGAGTTCTTCTAATAGGAGCATTGGAGCTATAAACAGTTTTGCTATAGCTGATATAGAACAATTCGAAATGCATATATGCCTAAAAAATACCTGAAAATGTATTTCATTTCAAGCTTACATTTTTATTTAACGAATTTTGCAAAATAATAATAATATAAGAACTGAAACGTACAATTCACATTTTCAACATTTAAAAAATTTGTTTTTAAATACTATAAAATACTTTAAATTAATTTTAGATTTGTATACATGAGATCTTTTTACAAAGCAAACGAAACTATTCCATTAATATTGCGCCGGGTTGCATTGAACTACCGTGTGTTTTGCTATATTTTCCAGTGTGAATTTTTGGCTGTTTTCCGAGAAAAAAATCTCTTGTATGGGAAAACGATTAATATTGACCGTGTAGCATCGAGTATTGATGGATCGCGATTATGGATCGCAAAATATTTAGAAATTTTGAAATCCGTGATCTGGAACGAAATATTGGTAATAAACGAATTGAAAGTAAAAGTGTGAAAAGGACGGAAGTAAAATATTTTAAACCTCAGAGCGAGAAAAATATCGCAATATTCATATTGAACGTGTAGCACTAGTTTGCGATTCATCATACCATCGCGATTCATATTGACAGTGTAACGTATTCCTATGTATGTCGATACATATTGCATATTATTGTTCCCTTCAAATTTTCACACTATAGTTGTTTTCTATCAATAACAGGGCATCGGAGCAAAGTTTTTTTTTACTCTGGGTTTGCTTTGAGGCTCTGATCAGCATACAAGAACTTAAGGTGAGTTCCCGTGGCAGTGATCCAGATCCGGAAACAAATTTTGCAAGCAAATTCAACCACAATTTTGTGATCCTGGTATTTATCTGGATCAAAAAAATCTGTTACAATATATACGGATCCGAAATTGATACAGATAAACACCAGGATCACAAAATTCTTGTTGCATTTGCATGCAAACCTCTTATCCGGATCTGGATCGCAGCCACGGGAACTCGCCTTTAGTGTTTGTCGTGGTGAATTTTTATAAGGGAAAATGCTCCGCCCCGGGGCCCAAATCAATAGTTAAATAGCCTTGTTTGTATGTATACGCAACTATCTGAATTAACCACAGATAAGATGTTTCCAGCTGAATATTTTTCGATATTGCTCGATTAAGTGCCAAAATATGCCAAAATAAGCACGAAATGCATTTTGACCGTAAATATGCATTTTAGGTCTAAATATGCATTTGCATATGCAATATGCATTTGCATATTTTTAGCTTCCCTACTTATAAGCAGGGCCGTAGCCAGCCATTTTTTTCGTGGGGGATTTTATCGTTGTGGATTTATTATTATTTTTTTTTTTGAGAAAAATATATAACCTATTTCGTGCACTAAATAAAAATAACAAAAAAAATTCTGGTTTCTAGTGCCATTTAGGAGAAAATTTTTTTTTCAAAACTTTTGATTTTCAAATTAGGGCTTTTTATAAGAAGTTTTAAAAATCAGGAAACTTTTATCCATTTACTTTATTTTTGGTGATTTTATCCAAGTGAAAAAAATAATATTTTATGGACGAAAAACTTGGTTGGATTATCCAGCTGTTTTCAGCTGTAAAAGTCCGCCCCAAGATTTTTAGCTTATGTTCTGACTCTAACTTGTTTTTTTTTTGCAACTTTGTTATTTGACATCCGATTTTTAAAATTGATAGATATGTCATTATTTTAGTCTTTTGAGTATATGCGCTGGTAAAAGGGTATACAGACTTTCGGAAAAGTGAGAACTTCCCGGAATATAGGCCCAAATGTGGATCCAGAGTGACCCAGCAAATCTTTGAGCAATATTGGCATCAACTGAAAGGTGCTGATCAGGCCTTCAACATAGAGTTATTTTGATTGCGATGCCTAGGCCGGGTCCCGATATATGGGTCAAAACGTAGACCCGGATGACTCCTGAATATTTCCGAGCGATATTGGTAGCAAAGGAAAGCTGTTGAGGAGGACTTCAACAAAAAGCTCTTTAAATATTTATACCTAGGCTGCTTTCCAAGATATGTGTCAAAGCATGGACCGGGATGACCCCTGAATGCTTCCGAGCGATATTGGTAGCAAATAAAGGCGTTGAGCAGGGCTTCAACCTACAGCTTTCCCAGAAATGGCTCAAATAGTGGTTCCAGATGGTGATAGATGGTCTCGGTAATGTAAAGATAAAGGTAAAGTTAAAGGTAAAGGTAAAGGTAAAGGTAAAATTAAGGGAAAGGGAAAGAGAAAGGGAAATGTAGAGGGAAACCCTCATCTATATATATAAAAATAATTTGGTGTTTAATTGTAACGCTAAAACTTGAAAACGGCTGAACTAAATCAAATACTTCCTTCGGGGGGTTTGTTTGTTGTTACCCCGCGAAGGTTTAGTCGAAGAAAAAATTAAAAGATATTAGGGGGCCGTGGCACCTCCCATACAATCTTAATTTTTAAAGCTGATTATCTCTAAAAGAGTTCAAGGTAGGGAGCTGAAAATTGGTATAGAGGTAGGTGATATCAACACCCTTCTTACGCAGAAAAGTGGGGGCTTTCATGCTGAATATCTCTTTATTTAGGATAGGGACTTGGAAATTGGTGTGGAGATAAACGATAACAATTCTATAGGAGTGTTTTATTGGGCACTTCTCTACTCGCTTATATTTGCTTCTGCTCTCTTGGCTGACAGTTTCCATACAAAATGTTAGAGACTTTAAGAGACCTTTAGAGAGTATGCCAGCTACTTATTAAACTTTACTGAGTATGCCAATTGTACAATATTGTACAATATACATTCTTTGTCCGTACTTTAACAAACGGTGTTCGAAGATAGGGGAGACATCTGTCGATAAAAAGTTGAAGAAACTTCATCAAATAAACACACCCTTTTCCAATTCCTTTACTTTAACGAACGGTCGTATAATTTTCACTTATTTTTATACCAGTGGTTGTTTTTTTCGCAAGTTTCTAACTATTGCCGAAACGAATACGGCTTATATAAACGCAAATTAATAAGAGTTATACGAAAAGGCGGCGTGGCACCTCCCATACATACTTAGCGTTGGAAGCTGAATATATCAGAAAGAATAAATGGCAGGATCCTGAAAATTGCTATAGAGCTAAATGACATTAAAACCACTATCCCTCATAAAATTGGAGGTCATCGGAAAAGGAGGCGTGGCACCTGCCATATAATCTTAATTTTTTAAGCTTATTATCTCTAAAGGAGTTCGAGGTAGAGAGCTGAAAATTGGCATAGAGCTAAATGATATCAAAGCCATTCCCACGCATAAAAGTGGGGGTTATCTGAAAAGGTGGCGTGGCACCTCCCATACAAACTTAATTTTTCAAGCTGGATATGTATTTATAAAAGCGTTTAAGGTTGGAACCTGAAAATTGATCAGGAGATTAACGATATCAATAGCATGCTTATGAAAAAAAAAGTTGTTTTGGGAAAAGGGGGCGTAGCACCTCCCATGCGATCTTAATTTTTAAGGCCAAATGTCCCTAAAAGCGTTCATGACGAGCGTGCTTACGATATAACTCACTTGCAACAACAAGTACAAACAAATTTTCCACTGTTGAATGAACAGCAGGGCAGTGCGTACAATCAACTAATAAACTCTGTGGATAATGGAAACGGTGGCATATTTTTTCTCGATGCGCCCGTGGTATTGAATTAGCTCTTGCATCTACCGGAATTGCTGCAACACTGTAGGAATGTGGAAGAAAATCACATTCAGCATTAAAGCTTCCATTATACTTACAAATATACGAAAGTCCTGTTTACGATATTTCAAAGCAATCAGCAATGACACAAGTTTTCAAAAACTGTAAATTGATCATATGGGATGAGTGCACAATGGTCCACAAACGATCATTAGAAGCACTCGACCGAACATTGAGAGATTCGCGCAATAATGATCGTTGCTTTGGAGGAGTGGGCGACTTCAGACAAACACTACCCGTGATTCCAAAATCAACAGCGGTGGATGAGATAAACGCATGTCTGAAGTCATCGCATTTGTGGAGGTTTGTTAAAACCATTTCATTGACCATCAATATGCGAGTTTTGCTGCAACACGATAGCAATGCAGACGCTCTTTCAAAAGAGCTGCTGCGAGTCGGCAATGGACAAATTTCGATAGATCCTTGCAGAGGATTAATATCGATTCCAACTGCGATTTACCAATTCCCTTCAAGTAAGGATGAACTAATTAGCAGTGTATATCCAAATATCGCTCAAAATTATGGCAACTACGAATGGTTAGCCGCACGCGCAATTTTAGCAGCAAAAAATATTGATGTCAACGTCTTGAATTGGACGATTCAAAATCAAATTCCGGGAGATCTGCGTTCTTATAAATCTATTGATCGCGTTGAAAATGAAGACGAAGTAGTAAATTACCCAGTGGAGTTATTAAACTCTCTGGATTTGCCTGCAATGCCTCCTCATCACTTGCGTCTCAAAGTTGGGCCTGTTGTTATTATGCTACGTAATCTTCATGCTTCCAAACTGTGCAATGGTACACGACTGATTGTTACGAAGCTAATGGACAATTTAATAGTGGCAAGCATTTTGAAAGGTCCGCTCAAGAAATGCTTACTTCCCCGGATTTCCTTATCTTCAACAGATTTGCCCTTCCAATTCAAACGTATGCAGTTCCCAGTGAAACTTTCATTTGCGATAACAATTAACAAGTCACAAGGGCAGTCGTTGGAAGTATGCGGCATAAACCTAGAAATGCCATGCTTTTCACATGGTCAGCTCTATATGTCGTGTTCCCGTGTGGGAAAACCGTCCTCGCTATTTATTTACGCTCCGGGATAGAAAACTAAAAATGTTGTGTATCGTGCAGCCTTAAACTGAATAAAATTATATATTTTTGAAGTTGTATACACAATGAAGTAGTGAAGAATCGTTAATTTTCTATTAAAAATAATACCGGTGTAATAACAATTTTTGAAATGAAATTAATAAAAAATCTGTTTTGGGCAGAACGAAGTTTGCCGGGTCAGTTAGTATACATATACTAGCTGAACCGGCAGACGTTGTTCTGCCTAAAATTTATTCCTATAAAGCTATAAAACTGTCAATTCTCTGAACAGAAGAGGTATAAACCCTGCAAGAACTGTGCAGGTCATTTGACCGGTCATATGATCGGCAGGCATGACCAAAAGTTTTGGGATATTTCATATCACATTCTTAAGGGCATCGGGAACTTTTGTGACCGTTTCATTCATCACGTTCCCGTATGTGTATTTTCAAATTCCATTCTATTCTTATCTATCATCCCTATCTCTATCCCTATTCCTATCCATATCTATTGGATTTTGGCTGAGAACTTTCTATTTTTTCATTTGAAAATCCATTAAGGAATAATTTCAAACCCAATTTCATACAAAAACTCCATTTTCGATTTTTCCAATTTTCCGCCCTTTGCAGAGAGGTTTTCCAAAATTTTCCTCCATAAGAACCTTCTCTGAAAAAAAATTTTACAGAAATCGGGCCTGCCGTTCTCATTTGATTAAGTACTATGTATAAATTTTTTATACCATTATTATATATAGATATACAATGGTGCATACATACATATGTATATATATATATATATATGTATATATATATATATATATATATATATATATATATGCAGGATCTCGAAAACGGCTCCAACGATTTTCATGAAATATCGTGCTAAGCACTTAAACTCTTTCAAGTAAAAATTGTTAACGTTGTTTGGTTTAATAAAAAATTAAAAAAAAATAAATAATAGCTTAAAAAACTAAAAAACACACTTTAATCTTAAAAATCGTACTAAAAATTGAGAAATAATTTTATTAGAAACAAAATGATGAACGAAAATATAAGTATTTAAGGAAAAGCGTGGGGTGCTCAGTATGTCAAAAAATATTTAAAATCGGTATTTTTATACCTTTCATGAGAATGAAATGGTATTATAACTTAGTGCCAAAAAATTTTTGTCGAAAGTACCAGAAGGAAGCGTGGGGGACCCACCAAAATATATACCGATATGATCAGAATCACGAGCTGAGTCGATTAAGCCATGTCCGTCTGTCCGTCTGTCCGTCTGTCCGTCCGTCCGTCTGTGTGAACGCAAACTAGTCCCTCAGTTTTTGAGATATCTGAATGAAATTCGGAATACAGGTATGTTGTTATATGCAGCTGATCATTTGTCGGAACCGGCCGAATCGGACCACTATAACATATAGAAAACAACCGATTATTCAGATATACATGAAATTTTTGGATGTAATTTGTGCATAACTTCCCCATTTAAACAGCTAAGGACATGAAACTTTGAAGTAGACGTGCCCATTTTGGCCCAAACAAGGTTACCGAAAATTGTCAAGATCGGACCACTATAACATATAGTTCCACAACATCCGATTATTCAGATATACACATTTTGGTGTATAACTCCTCCATTTTAACAGCTAACGGCCTGAAATTTTGAAGTATTTGTACCCATATGGACCCAAACGGGATTGCTGAAAAATGTTAAGATCGGACCACTATAACCTATAGCTCCCCTACAACCGATTGTTCAGATATGGACATTTTGGTGTATAACTCCTCCATTTTAACAGCTAACGGCGTAAAATTTTGAAGTATTTGTACCCATATGGGCCCAAACGGGATTACCGAAAATTGTTAAGATCGGCCACTATAACCTATAGCTCCCCTACAACCGATTGTTCAGATATGGACATTTTGGTGTATAACTCCTCCATTTTAACAGCTAACGGCGTGAAATTTTGAAGTATTTGTACCCATATGGGCCCAAACGGGATTACCGAAAATTGTTAAGATCGGCGACTATAACCTATAGCTCCCCTACAACCGATTGTTCAGATATGGACATTTTGGTGTATAACTTCTCCATTTTAACAGCTAACGGCGTGAAAGTTTTAAGTATTTGTACCCATATGGGCCCAAACGGGGTTACCGAAAATTGTCAAGATCGGACCATTATAACATATAGCTCCCATACAACCGATTGTTCAGATATGGACATTTTGGTGTATAACTCCTCCATTTAAATAGCCAAGACACCATTTTTTCTAATAAATCTTTCCATAAATAACCCACAGAATTAAAATTATAAATTAAACTTAATCCGGCTATGTACATACAGAGGTAACTTTTCATTTCCCCACTCATGAAAGGTATGAAGTCTTCGGTACAGCCGAAGACAGCCGCGCTTTTACTTGTTTTACTAATAATTTTATTTTGACTTTTTTGAGATTTCATATATCGTACTCTTTAATTTCGCAACTAGGTATATTTTTGTACTAGTTGTACGAATCGAATATTTTCATGTTCAAATATTATTGAGCAGCCCCACGTTTCTAATTAAATTATTTCTCAATTTTTAGTACGATTTTTAAGATTAAAGCGTGTTTTTTAGTTTTTTAAGCTATTATTTATTTTTGAATTTTTAGTGAAATTTTTCATTAAAGGACGTTTTATGCGGACGCAAGAATAAAAGTAAAAAAAGAAGTCTGATGGGATGTGGTGTTCTCCGAAATAGATCTACATACATATGTATGTACTTATAACTTCTACCAAAAGTCCCAATATGCAGTGAAGTAAACTAGCTTATTATGCAATATTTTCCAAACCCTTTTATTCAAGGTTTTCCAAACTAGTTTGGAAATACAAAATTTCCCAAACGTTTTGTTATATTTCACAATCAGAAAGTGAAGAGAAGTTGAGGTGAAGCATTTGAAAAGAACAAAAAAAAAAAAGGAAACCTGATTGAATAAATTCGAATTTAGACAATAAAGCTCCGAATACGTTTGTAGCGTAATGGTGAGGTATGCTGCCTACGGACCAAGGAGCTCAGGTTCGAGTCCCGAGTGGCGCATTTTTTTTTTTCTTTTTTATTTTTATTTTTTATTTTTTTTTTTTAGAGAAATTTTTTTCACCTCACGTTTACAAAACATTGTATAAAAATGTATGTATAACTCCTCCATTTTAACAGCTAACGGCCTGAAATTTTGAAGTATTTGTACCCATATGGACCCAAACGGGATTGCCGGAAATTGTTAAGATCGGACCACTATAACCTATAGCTCCCCTACAACCGATTGTTCAGATATGGACATTTTGGTGTATAACTCCTCCATTTTAACAGCTAACGGCGTAAAATTTTGAAGTATTTGTACCCATATGGGCCCAAACGGGATTACCGAAAATTGTTAAGATCGGCCACTATAACCTATAGCTCCCCTACAACCGATTGTTCAGATATGGACATTTTGGTGTATAACTTCTCCATTTTAACAGCTAACGGCGTGAAAGTTTTAAGTATTTGTACCCATATGGGCCCAAACGGGGTTACCGAAAATTGTCAAGATCGGACCATTATAACATATAGCTCCCATACAACCGATTGTTCAGATATGGACATTTTGGTGTATAACTCCTCCATTTTAACAGCTAACGGCGTGAAATTTTGAAGTATTTGTACCCATATGGGCCCAAACGGGATTACCGAAAATTGTTAAGATCGGCCACTATAACCTATAGCTCCCCTACAACCGATTGTTCAGATATGGACATTTTGGTGTATAACTCCTCCATTTTAACAGCTAACGGCGTGAAAGTTTTAAGTATTTGTACCCATATGGGCCCAAACGGGGTTACCGAAAATTGTCAAGATCGGACCATTATAACATATAGCTCCCATACAACCGATTGTTCAGATATGGACATTTTGGTGTATAACTCCTCCATTTAAATAGCCAAGACACCATTTTTTCTAATAAATCTTTCCATAAATAACCCACAGAATTAAAATTATAAATTAAACTTAATCCGGCTATGTACATACAGAGGTAACTTTTCATTTCCCCACTCATGAAAGGTATGAAGTCTTCGGTACAGCCGAAGACAGCCGCGCTTTTACTTGTTTTACTAATAATTTTATTTTGACTTTTTTGAGATTTCATATATCGTACTCTTTAATTTCGCAACTAGGTATATTTTTGTACTAGTTGTACGAATCGAATATTTTCATGTTCAAATATTATTGAGCAGCCCCACGTTTCTAATTAAATTATTTCTCAATTTTTAGTACGATTTTTAAGATTAAAGCGTGTTTTTTAGTTTTTTAAGCTATTATTTATTTTTGAATTTTTAGTGAAATTTTTCATTAAAGGACGTTTTATGCGGACGCAAGAATAAAAGTAAAAAGAAGTCTGATGGGATGTGGTGTTCTCCGAAATAGATCTACATACATATGTATGTACTTATAACTTCTACCAAAAGTCCCAATATGCAGTGAAGTAAACTAGCTTATTATGCAATATTTTCCAAACCCTTTTATTCAAGGTTTTCCAAACTAGTTTGGAAATACAAAATTTCCCAAACGTTTTGTTATATTTCACAATCAGAAAGTGAAGAGAAGTTGAGGTGAAGCATTTGAAAAGAACAAAAAAAAAAAAGAAACCTGATTGAATAAATTCGAATTTAGACAATAAAGCTCCGAATACGTTTGTAGCGTAATGGTGAGGTATGCTGCCTACGGACCAAGGAGCTCAGGTTCGAGTCCCGAGTGGCGCATTTTTTTTTTTCTTTTTTATTTTAATTTTTTATTTTTTTTTTTAGAGAAATTTTTTTCACCTCACGTTTACAAAACATTGTATAAAAATGTATGTATAACTCCTCCATTTTAACAGCTAACGGCCTGAAATTTTGAAGTATTTGTACCCATATGGGCCCAAACGGGATTACCGAAAATTGTTAAGATCGGCCACTATAACCTATAGCTCCCCTACAACCGATTGTTCAGATATGGACATTTTGGTGTATAACTCCTCCATTTAAATAGCCAAGACACCATTTTTTCTAATAAATCTTTCCATAAATAACCCACAGAATTAAAATTATAAATTAAACTTAATCCGGCTATGTACATTAGAGCGTATCGCGAAAAAAAAAGTTCGCCGTACGCCCCCCCATATGTTTTCTTTTTCGAAAACATTTCTGGAAAAAATTTTTATTTTTTTTTTTGGACGTCGCTAGATGTCGCTAAAATTCATTTTTTTCATATCTTCGGTATTTATGGTCCGATCGCTAAGATTGATACACCAATCTCTTTGGGTTGAGAGGAGGGTTTCTACTTTATAATTGTATTAACCCTATATGCGTCATTGGGGTCACTTCCACCCAGTACTTAGTTTATACCACCTTAATGTAATTTTTTTTTGTCGGCATGTTAAACGTCGTCAAAAAACATTAATCTTTTGCAAAAGAAGTATTTCGGTCGATTCAATAGAACCGGAATAAAACACATTTAACATTCCGAGGAATATAAGTTTTTCGCTTCCTGTGGTCTTTTAGGTTCATTTTACAAAGATTTTTTCTGAAGAGACTCCTACTGAAATTTTATGCCGAATAATTTTCGAGAACATTTTAATAACCTAGCACCCCTACAAAAGGGGTTATTTTGACCCACTTTTATACAGTCAGGAAATAGAGTATAGTCAGGAAATAGTATTTTAAAGGTCGCTAGAGGGTTAACATGTTCTAGAAAATTATTCGGCATAAAATTTCAGTAGGAGTCTCTTCAGAAAAAATCTTTGTAAAATGAACCTAAAAGACTACAGGAAGCGAAAAACTTATATTCCTGGGAATGTTAAATGTGTTTTATTTCCGGTTCTACTGAATCGACCGAAATACTTCTTTCGCAAAGAATTAATGTTTTTTGACGACGTTTAACATGCCGACAAAAAAAATTACATTAAGGTGGTATAAACTAAGTACTGGGTGGAAGTGAACCCAATGGCGCATATGGGGTTAATACAATTATAAAGTTGAAACCCTCCTCTCAACCCAAAGAGATTGGTGTATCAATCTTAGCGATCGGACCATAAATACCGAAGATATGAAAAAAATGAATTTTAGCGACATCTAGCGGCGTCCAAAAAAAAAATAAAAATTTTTTCCAGAAATGTTTTCGAAAGAGAAATCATATGGGGGGGCGTACGGTGGACTTTTTTTTTTGGTCCATATAAGGCGAGACGGTCTAATGTACATACAGATTTACTTTTCATTTCCCCACTCATGAAAGGTATGAAGTCTTCGGTACAGCCGAAGACAGCCGCGCTTTTACTTGTTTTTGAGTGAATTTATGCATTGAGTTTATCGCCATCGCTATGAGCGATCGCTGGCTGTTGTGCGTTAGTTCGCTCGCTATTTGAGTGGTTATACGTTTTTCTTTGAACATTTGTTTGTGATTTGAGTAGAATGTATTTTTGAGCGTTCGTGAGTGAGTTTTTCCGTACCCTGCAAGCTTGTTACTTATTGGCCTGTATACGGAAGTGAATTGAAATTCATTGAGGCTATTTTGAAGAAAGGTAACATAAAAGCCGCAATGAAGCATAAAACATAATGTTGAATGTCCTACTATATGATGCCGTTGGGCTGTTGATGTCATGTTTCGAATCCGGAGGAGAATAGAAATAATAAAGAGAACACAAAAAAGTGAATGTTTGAAAGATATAATAATTTAGTTAATTTAGTTAAATGTTTACAACTTTTAGGATGGGATGAAGTTACATACATACATACATACATACATACAGGTGAAACTAATAAAAGCGTGTTAAAAAAGGGACATTTTGTTGTCGTCCATATAAAAAAGGGATTTTTTGGTTGCAGAACTGTTTACATACCTACATATGTATAATTTATAGTATAACTTAATATAAGGACATCTCACACTGAAAAACTCCCATCCAGTTTATGAATCGCTTTCGCGTTAACTTATGCAATGCAAAAAGGAGTCGGTTACATACATATGTACATGCGTACAAGTAAACATACAGTGAACTACACTGCGTAGACGTAACTTGTTTAAATAAACACATACATACAAGCATACAGGTGAAACTAATAAAAGCGTGTTAATAATCGCCACTCTTAGGTAATTTATTTTTCATTGTGCACATTCGTAATGTATTTTTAATAACACTGCTCCACAGCCAAAAAATACTCTAAACGCGACCATCCTATCTATATGTAGAATCGGTCGCTGATTCCGAAAATCGGGTTCATTTTTAATTCTATGGGAAGGTTTTTGAGATATCGGCAATTTACCGTTATTTGGCCAATGGCTCCACTTAATCCTGTATATCTCTTTACCGCAGTGAGATATCTTCCTTGAGGTAAAACCAAACGAAAGAAAATTAAATTTCCTTTTCATGGCTCCTATAACATTTTTCTCTAACTCTTATATTTTCTGAAATATTTATATTGATTCAATTTGAATTTTTTCGATTTTTTACGATTTTTTGAAGAAAAAATTGACTTTGTCAGGCAATATAGCATTTTCAGGTCAAATGAAACCTTTTTCAAGTCAAGTGAAACTTTTTTCAAGTCAAGTGAAACCTTTTTCAAATTAAGTGAAACCTTTTTCAAATAAAATGAAACCTTTTTCAATTTAAGTGAAACTTTTTTCATTTCAAATGAAACTTTTTTCAAATTAAATGAAACCTTGTTTAGTAAATACAATAATATTCTTATATGAATTTTTTGAACACGGCTTTTTTTTCGAAAGTTAACAATTCAAAATATTTTAAACAATTTGCACTCTAAGCTAGCAATATGTATAAAAGTTCGACATCACCTCAGAACTTTTTGCATTTCAATGTTTTTGTTGTTTTATTGTTTGTATCCCAGCAAACATTCGGACTCATATAAGCGTCAGTAAACATTTCTTAAGCTTATATACCACATAAGCCGCTGTGGTGCTGTGGGTAGAGTGCTCGCCTGCTATGCCAGAAGTCTCGGGTTCAAACCACAGTCCGAGCAAACACCAAAAAAATTTTCTAATTAGTAAAAATCCAATTGTTACCTAGTGGGTATTACATCATTATCAACCCGGCTTTCCTAGTGGGCGCATAAGCAAAATATTTTAGTACGGTATCTTTCCAAATAAACATATGTACATAGTATGTAACGTGTAAAAAATATGCGTTTAAGAATACGGTAAAATGAATTCCGAGAAAAACATATAAATTGAAGTACAATATAATATGAGGAGTTAGTTCGCATATAAATTTCAGACAAATTGTTTTAAAGTAGTCGAGAAATACAATACATATCTACTCTTAAAAGTTGTTTTATTTTTGAAAGCGAACTCGCTCAACATTTCTTTAAAACAATTTGCTTACTACGCGGTGCGCGTAAAGAAAAACACAAACCTTAAAATAAAGATCGAACAGTCCCAATCCTAAAAATGTATGAAAACTCTGTAAGCGATCAGCACAACTGTCAGCATTGCAGCGAAGTAGACGATGACCGTATGGTTCAATGTGATAAATGCGACAGGTGGGCCCATTTCGATTGTGTCGGAGTTAATAGCGGAATAGAGGAAATAAGCTGGTGCTGCGCCAGATGCGTCCCACTTACCCCCACCGTAACAACGAGTGCTGCAGCTCCTCCGACCGAACCACCAATCGATATTGGATCGTCCAATAATCCATCGTGTCCGCAATCAACATCCTCGCCTGCACAAGACGCCCCGTTAACAAGCGCTCCAACCTTTATTACTTGGAGTACAGCAGATGGACGTGGCGAGGCCATTACCAAAACGGTAAGCGCGGCCAACAAGGTCATCACAGTCACCCATAATGGCAAATCGAACAATACGATGGGCTCCACATCTGTGGACAATCTGGGAGCACCATATATGTATTCCAATTTTGCGCTAAATATCGCACAACAGTCCAACGCCACCAAAACTAACACGCTTCCATTCAGCCATCCACGTTCCGAACCCGTGAAACAACAACTATCGAACACTGATGAACTTCAGCTACGCTTAGCCATGTTAGAGGAGGAGAAGATAATTAATCAAACTTACCTACAGAAAAAATATGAATTACTCTCGCAGTCCCAAAACGGTGCCGTCATGAACGCCACTGGGCTCGGTATTAGACAAACTCCGACCCCAGCGCAAATAGCAGCTCGCCAAGCGATCCCTAAGGAGCTTCCTCATTTTCACGGCCCCTCTTCATTAGCAGCTTCGAAACCAGCACGGAAGTTGCAGGCTATTCAAACGCTGAAAATTTGATGCGTTTGCAAGCCTGCTTGAAAGGTAAAGCGCGTGAAATGGTGAGAAGCAAATTGCTGCTCCCAGCAATGGTGCCCGAGATTATAGCAACTCTACGCATGTGTTTCGGTAGACCCGAAATCATAATTGAGGATTTAATAGAAAAGGTGCAAAAGGTCCCGCCAATAGACGCACTTATCGATTTCGCGCTCTGTGTACGCAATGTTTATTCCACCATGGACGCATGCCGAATGGATGCATATATGAACAACCCGGTCTTAGTCAAAGGCTTAATCGACAAACTTCCGTGCCATCACAAGCTTGCATGGGCCATGCACCCAAAGGAACAGGAACCAATAGTTAAGACGTTTAGTGATTGGCTTTATAAACTTGCCGAGGCAGCCAGTCAGGTGGTCGGAGTATCGTGTTCGAAGAAAAGCGGGGTCGTTAGCACACACACACGTTCATCTACCACCGATCGTATCGTAAGTTGCGTTTACTGTAAGGCTGATGGACATCGAGTTGCGCAATGCGAAGACTTCAAGAAGCTGAGTTCTGACTCCAAATGGAAAATCGTTCGTGATCTCAAATTGTGCCGACAGTGCCTAAACGCCCACCGACGCCGATGCTTCGTGAATAGGACTTGCGGCGTAGACAACTGTAATGCCAAACATCATCCATCGTTGCACGAAAAGGCGACAACAGCCACTCGGGGTTCGCAACCTGGCTCTAATCAGACTGCCATTGGCAACGTGAATTCGCATATCGCATCTTGCCGGTTCGTATATATGGTAATAATACTTATATTGATACCTTTGCCTTTTTAGATGAAGGTTCGTCGGTCACTCTTATGGAGGAAGAGGTATTTAAAAAGCTCGACTTAAACGGAGTACCCGACCCGCTGTGCCTCCGCTGGACAGGCGATAACACTCGCAACGAAGACACATCTGTTAGAACCTCACTGAAAATCAGTGGACTGCATAGCAGTAAAGTATTTAACGTAAACGCGGTGCACACTGTGCTCCACCTTGGTCTCCCACGACAAACTGTCGACATGGCAAGACTCGTCAACGACTACCCATATATGCGTGGACTTCCCATACATTCATACGTCGACGCGAAACCAACAATACTTATTGGAACCGACAACTGGCAAATAGCTGTTCCCCTTAAAATTCGAGAGGGTGGTTGGAATCAACCAATAGCTACGAAAACGAGATTAGGTTGGTCAATACAGGGTGGTCGCGGTGGCATACCATCTAACACACATCTGAATGTACACGCGTGCATGTGCAAAAACGAATATGAAAAATTACATCAGCTAGTAAAAGAGCATTTCAAATTAGAAGCTGTGGACCAAAAAACGTTGCTCTCATCAGACGACAGAAAAGCACTCGCAATACTTGAATCTTCGTGTAAAAAGGTCGACGGTAGATACTCAACCGACTTACTTTGGCGACATGAGGGACGTACTTTACCGGAAGGCTACGAGATGGCTCGCAAACGTTTGTCATGCCTTTATAAAAAATTCGCCAAAAATCCTCACCTCAGAGAAGCTATGCAAAAGCAAATCGAAAATCTTTTATTCAAAGGATACGCTAAGAAATTGGCAGCCACAGAATTAGCGGCGACCAATAGCTACGTCTGGTATCTGCCAACATTAATACGCAGAACGTTAACAAACCAAATAAGGTACGTCTCGTGTGGGATGCGGCAGCAAAAAGCCATGGCACGTCACTTAATGACGCTATTTTACAAGGCCCAGATCTACTGGTGCCTTTGGTCGATATATTATTGGAGTTTCGCATTGGAAGGGTGGCAATCTGCGGCGACATCGCTGAGATGTTCCATCAAATCTACGTCTCAGAGCAAGATATGCACGCACAAAGATTTCTTTGGTTGGACGAAGGCGACGACATTTCCAGACCAAGCGTATACGTTATGCGCGCTCTCACATTCGGTATCAGTTGTGCGCCATGCATTGCGCATTATGACGAGACCATAACGCAGCCACGTTCGCCACAAAATTTCCGAAGGCTGTCGACGCCATTAAAACATATCATTACGTAGACGATTTTATTTTTAGCGAAAAAGACGAGCGCGAAGCCATCCAAATCGCAAAAACAGTGAAATTTATTCACGCATCAGCGGGTTTTCACATGCGAAACTGGGTGTCGAATTCACAGGTAGCCCTGGCGGAGCTGGAGGGCGGCGACTTCCGAGCCCAAACGCCCTTGGGGTTGAACTCAAGCGAGAAGATTCTGGGAATTATCTGGGACCCCAAAAAGGACGTGTTTAAATACGCATTTAGATTCGCCAGATTGAAGCGAAATGTTGTAAGTGGTGACATAACACCCACGAAACGCGAGATCCTCCAGGTCTTAATGTCAATTTTTGATCCGCTTGGGTTTCTATTACACTATACAATAACCTTGAAAATACTACTCCAAGACATATGGCGTTCGCGACTGGATTGGGATAGCGAAATTGACACCATAATGAATTTGAAGTGGTGCCAATGGAAGAACAACCTAACGGATATGTCCAAGATAGAAATACCCAGGTGTTACTCAGTCAACCTCTTCGACGCAGACGACGTCCAACTACACGTATTCGTCGATGCAAGCGAGTGCGGTTATGCAGCGGTATGCTACCTACGAGTCAAAATAGGTACCCGTAAAGACGTGTCCATAATAGCCGCTAAGTCTAAGGTAGCGCCCTTAAATCCGGTATCCATTCCACGTCTAGAGCTTCAGGCAGCGGTACTCGGAGCACGACTGTCGGCAAAAATCTTAAGTATGCCGCGACTTCAAATAAAAAGCACATTCTTGTGGACCGACTCTACTACGGTAATAAAATGGTTAAAAATGGACCCGCGACAGTTTCGCCAATTTGTTATGTTTAGAGTCGCCGAAATTTTGGAGCGCACGAACCTAAGTCAATGGAAATGGGTTCCATCCCCATCAAACCCCGCAGATCTGGCGACCAAAGTCGACAGCAAGGCCGATAAGAGTATTTGGTTCAACGGACCCGCATTTATAAAAGACGAGGAAGACGAATGGCCATGCCGGGTTGACTTCGGCCCCACCGATGATACGGAGATAAAAACTCATGTTATAAATATTCACAAATTAGACAAGAAGAAACTCGCCGTAAACGTCGAATACTTTTCAAACTGGAAAAGGTTATACCGTGCAATGGCTACGTTTATTCTTTATATTAAAAAACTGAAATCGAAGATTCACTCAACACGAACTCCCGGCATGGTCGACTACGAAATGATTCAAGCAGCAAAGACAGTTTTAATGCACCAGGCGCAACTAAGCGAGTTTGATGATGATCTCATCTGCCTGAAAAGCGGTAAGAGTCTCGACAAAAACAGTAAATTAAAAACGTTAAATTTATTTGCAGATGCATCCGATATTATACGGGTTAAGGGAAGAGATGAGTTTTTATCGGCTCGCAACGCCATCGTTCTACCTAGTAAACATCATACCACTTATTTGATAGTTAAAGATGCTCACGAACGATTCCACCACCTATCCCATGAAACCTGTATCAACGAAATAAAAGGTTCGTTTCATATACCCCGATTGCGTGTACTATACCGAGCGGTTCGACGGAAATGTAAAAACAAATCCGCAGCTCCTCGACCTCCACAAATGGCTCCCTTACCGGCCGCTAGACTAGCCAGCTTTGAACGACCATTTAGTTACGTGGGAATCGACTACTTTGGGCCTATAGCCGTCAGTGTTGGTAGGCGTCGAGAAAAACGCTGGGGTGTCATATTTACTTGTTTGACGGTTCGGGCCGTACACATCGAGATCGCATACCATTTGGATACCAACTCTTGCGTCCATTGTCTTCGAAATTTCATCTCTCGACGTGGGGTGCCGAAGGAAATCTACACAGATAATGGCACGAACTTCCGATCGACGGCAAAAGTCATACGCGCAGATACAAAGCACGTAAACCACACAGAAATGCAAACCAAATTCGATGACATAAAATGGAGATTCAATCCGCCTGCAGCACCACATATGGGCGGAGCCTGGGAGCGTCTGATAAGATCAATTAAATCAGGACTGAATGCAATAAACCCTGGTCAGAACTTCAACGATGAGACACTTCGCAGCGCACTAATGGAGGTAGAGTTTATAATAAATTCACGACCACTCACCTTCGTCTCTATAGAAGCCAGCGACGATGAGGCAATCACGCCGAACCACCTATTAATAGGCTCATCATCAGGGTACAAACCCATCGGATGTAATGGAGACCTCCGTCAACGCTATCGCCAAACTCAAATTTACGCTGATAAGTTCTGGCAGAGGTGGATCAAGTAATATCGTCCAATTTTAACGCGAAGATCAAAGTGGTTTGACAAGCAGCCTAACATAAAAATAGGGGATGTCGTGATAATCGTGGACGAAAATCTTACTAGGAATTGTTGGCCCAAAGGCGTGATAATCGACACCACTACTGCGAGCGATGGACAGGTACGACGAGTAAAAGTAAAAACAACTCGTGGCATTTTAGAACGACCCGCGACGAAAATAGCAGTGCTCGACGTCGGTAATACAAAGGAGTAAGCTTGGCGACGCCCGCTTACGAGGGGGAGAATGTTACCTAGTGGGTATTACATCATTATCAACCCGGCTTTCCTAGTGGGCGCATAAGCAAAATATTTTAGTACGGTATCTTTCCAAATAAACATATGTACATATGTAACGTGTAAAAAATATGCGTTTAAGAATAAGGTAAAATGAATTCCGAGAAAAACATATAAATTGAAGTACAATATAATATGAGGAGTTAGTTCGCATATAAATTTCAGACAATTTGTTTTAAAGTAGTCGAGAAATACAATACATAGCTACTCTTAAAAGTTGTTTTATTTTTGAAAGCGAACTCGCTCAACACCAATTATTGGGTTTTTAAGAGCAGCAGTCTCCCGGCAGTGGGCGGCATACCCTCCAAATGTATTCCTGCCATGAAAAAGCTTCTCACAAAAAATGCATTCGCCGTTCGGAGCCGGCATAAAACTGTAGGTACACCCAATTGGTAGGAAAAACAAAAGGAGCACACCTCGAATTGGGAGAGAAGCTCGGCCGTAAAACTCGTCAGAGTTATAATAGCGCCATTATATTATATTATTACTAGCTGTACCCGGCCAAGCTTCGCTTTGGCTCACTTTCTATTATAGGTACTTGAAGCGAAAAACGGCACACTTTAAAATATGTTGGAAGTATCTAGAAACCGAAATTACCTCGGGCTGCAGAGCTCAGCACAATTCAGATAAGTTTAAAAAAAATGAAGGAAAAAACTGATATTTTCAAAAGTTTGCCCTCTTCATGTTCTTATCCCATTTTTCTTCGTATTAGTCCCCAACTCCCTTTCTCTCTACTTTTCTCTTTCCATTTATCTTTCCTTTCATTTCCGTTTCCGTTTTCCTTTCCCGTAACATTTGCGCTTCCCTTTCTCTATCGCTCTCTCTTACCTCTCTTTTTCTGTCTTTCTCCTTTTTATTCCCCCTCTTATTCCTTCTCTAATTCCCTGCCTTACTGCCTCTCTCCCCATCCTCTTCATTCCATTTTTATTATATTCTCCTTTTCCGTCCCTTTGCCTTTCCCAGTCTCATTACTCTTCCCCTTTCCCTAGGCAACTGGGTTTAGCATAAAATACCCTGCATTCCACTTCTCATTTCATACCATCATTGCTTAAAAACATTCCGTGGCGTCCGAATCGTCTCTTTTACCAATAATTGGGTATCGGGACTAAGAATCACTATGAAAATATCTCTATATAGCAGACCCAGTCAACACCTTTCATTTTATATCAGTATTGCTCAGAAGCACTTATTGACCCCTATCTGGGAACTTGACCTAGGAACCATAATGGGTACGGTATCTGGAGACTTTACCAAGAAATCGTAATGGATACGGCTCTACATGAGAGTCCGCTCAACACCTTTCATTTGGTACCAATATCCCTAAGATATATCCAGGTGTTATCCGGGTCCACATATTGACCCATATCTTGAGATCCCACATAGGAATCGTCATGCGCCGTGATTAAATAACAATATCGCTAAGAAATTTTCCGGGACCATCCGGATCCACATTTTGACCCACATCTGGGGACCTGACCTAGGAATCATAATGAGTTCATCTCTGTGTAAAAGCCCTGCCTTTCAGTTGACACCAATTTCGTTGAGAAATTTTCCGAGGAAATCCGGGTCCACGTTCATTTGGTACCAATATCCCTGAGAAATATCTCGGTGTTATCCGGGTCCGTGTGCTGACCCACACCTTGGGACCCGACCTAGGAAACGTAATGAGTTCATTTCTATCTAAAATCCCTGCTCAACACCCTTCGTTTGATACCAATATCGCTGAGAAAATTTCCGGGGTCATCCGTGTCCACGTTTTGACCCATATCTGGAGACCCGACCTAGGAATCACAATGAGTAATATTCTATGTAAATTCTCTGCTCAATACTTTTTATTTGATATCTACCAATATCGCTCAGAAACATTCGAGGGTCATCCGGGTCCACGTTTGACCCATATCTGGAGACCCGACCTAGGAATCATAATTAGTACTATTTTATGTAAATTCTCTGCTCAATACCTTTCATTTGATACCAATATCGCTCAGGAACATTCGAGGATCATGCGGGTCCACGTTTTGACCCATATCTGGAGAACCAAACAAGGAATCACAATGAGTACTATTCTATGTAAATTATCTGCTCAATACCTTTCATTTGATACCAATATCACTCAGAAACATTCGAGGGTCATTCGGGTCCACGTTTTGACCCACATCTGGAGACTCGACCTAGGAATCGCAATGAGTACTATTCTATGTAAATTCTCTGCTCAATACCTTTCATTTGATACCCATATCGTCCCAAAATATTCAGGGGAAAGCCGGATCCACGTTTTGACCTTTTGACCTATATCTCGGGAACCGACTTCCGGATTTGAAAAAAATATACATATAAACCATCTAGGGCAAGGTACTAAGTTGGTGTGTAAATTTGGTCCAAATCCCTCCACGCGTTTGGGCGAAAGCCGGCGACAAAGACTCCAAATTATGAGAATTTCAAGAATGTTTGCTGGGCTGAAAGAGCTTGATCTACTTAATTTTAGTACATATATAAATATATCATGTACATATATAAAAATAATGAAACCAATAACAAACTAAACAATTAAATTGTTGTTGGGATTATTTTGCAAATATGTATATATATCGCACGTTTTATGCAATAGGGTTTAACTCAAAAAATTTTTTTTTGGGAAAACGCAAATAAAGTCTTATAATTTCAAATAGTTTCCTTCTACGGCTAACTACAAAATCACTTTTATTTCCGCCATTTTTATCTTTTTGAGTATTTTATAAGACTAGACTCAAAGGCACTAGGTACACTGTTATTGAAATATATGGTAAAATCCCAGAAATCGAAAATTTCGACTTAAATCCATATTGCATAAAACGGGCGATATATAGGTACATATATACTGTTGTACATAGTTACCACTACTAACATTCAAAGTTCAATAACTTTCGATGTGTAAAAGCCGTGTACAAAAAATGTATATAAGAATGTTATTGTACTAACTAAACAAGGTTTCATTTAATTTGAAAAAAGTTTCATTTGAAATAAAAAAAGTTTCATTTGAAATGAAAAAGGTTTCATTTGAAATGAAAAAAGTTTCACCTAAATTGAAAAAGGTTTCATTTTATTTGAAAAAGGTTTCACTTAACTTGAAAAAGGTTTCACTTGACTTGAAAAAAGTTTCACTTGACTTGAAAAAGTTTTCATTTGACCTGAAAATGCTATATCTTTAAAACCAATGTTTTCACCTTCGGTTTTAGATAGTCACGTCCAAAGTACAGACAAAAAATTTCATTTTGTGATCCAGTGTAATCAAAAGAATTTTTTTCGCCTGGCCTGAAGATAAGCGTAAAAAAGCAGAAACTATTTATGAAGAATTGGAAATAACTCAAAGCAAGGCTTATTTTAGATTTTTTAAGTACGTTCTTAACTTCTTCAATGAATTTAACGCATTGTTCCAAAGCCGAAATGTACTTATACACCGACTAGGGCAAGAAGCTAAGACAGTTGTGTTGAAAATTACAAGAAATTTCTTAAAACCCAACTTTTTTACAGTTCCGTGGGTATTACAGCTAAAAGTTTTGGAACTTCGAACTCCATATTTACTTGACGTGCATAACGTTTACGTTGGTTATGAATGCGAAGATATTTTGTCAAATTTAAATTTGGAGGAAAATATTGTATTCAAAAAAAAAAAAAATGTTTGCGCTTTTATGAAGCTCTACTTTTCAGATAATATCACGTTTTCTATTTGACGGTGTTTTCGAAGAATTTCAGTTTTTAGATCCCGATATTGTTTTTGATTTCTCTAAAAACAATCGTTTAAATAGTATAACTAAAGTAAGAGTTGCCTTTCAATCGAAAAATATCAATTGCTTCAACTTTAAAACCAACAAAAATCATATCCACTTGCACAATGCAAATAATTTGTATAACTGATACTTTTAGCTATTAAAAAAACTGTATTGGCTTGTTATATATTCTTATATTGCTGAAATAAATGCTTTAAATTCGGTGGGAATTTCGTGGGATTTTTTTATTTAAAATGTGGGAAATTAGGGATTTTTTTACAATTTTTGTGGGAATTTTAGCGGAGATTATCTGGCATCACTGGTTAGGGTACGCTTTATATAAAACCATGCTACGTTGTTCTTCATGGCAAGCTTTCAAAGTTTTTATTCTGTAACAATCTCGAGTTCTGTTACATGTGCACTTTTGTTTATAACTTTTGATTGGATTGTCCGATTGATACCAAAATTTGACTGTGCAGTGAAATAACGCCCGTGGAAATAACGACCGCGAGCGTTGTTTAACCCTTATCCTGTATTCAAAAAAAGTTACGTACGTGACATAAGTGGGTCAATTTTGCCCAATAGGCGAAATATGAAATTTTGGTTATAATTCCAGTTTTTAAGTATTCTTTTATTTAATAAATATTAAATTCCTTTATGGAAGTACAGAAAAAAGTATTCTTAGGTTTATTTTAAGCCAATAGTACTTCCGAGCAATGTCTCAGAATAAGCTTTTCAAATGAATTTTTTGCAGCTAACGCATTTGTTCGACACCCCCAATATCTTACAAATATAATTATAAGTTACTTTGAGAGATAGTACTAGTCTACAACTCCGATGAGGGCGTCGAGAACTATGCGATAGCCAGTCGAGTTTCGCAAGGATCCATCCTAGTCCCTATCTTGTAGAATGTTATGTACAATGGGGTTCGAGAGCTTTAATATCCTAAATCTGCAGAGCTTCTAGCCTACGCAGATGACCTCATAATAAGAGGAGTTGCAAATCACATAGAAAATCTCAGGCAACCATGGCCCTGTAGCTCGCGGAACGAACAGAGGTAATGCTAGTGAGCGCAAGAAAAGTGTGAAAATATGTGAATCTGGGTTGGGTGGTGCGAGTAAACTTCGTAGCCATCAATAAAATATCTTGGTGTGCTACTGATCAGAGCCTGTGCAACTTGATACAAGCTACCGAAAAGGCGTAAAAAACATGTGGCGATCATGAAACGATGATTACTAATAAAGGTTGTGTGCGGTCAGCTCGTCGACCTCCGCTAGTCAGGGCAACAAACTTCGCCATTCATGGCCATTCTAAGACCGACAAGTGCATTTTGAACATTCTTTGGTGATGCTAGTGGACTTATAGATTGATTACCAATATGAGCAGTTGGGCGGATAGAGAGCAGTGTCAGCCAATATCCACCTTATTCAGTTCCTTAGCCGGCATGGTGTTTTAGGGCCTTGCTTTGTGGAATGAAGCACGTTAGTCCTTCTTGTTCTTTGTGTTGCTACGCAATAGAAGACGTTGAACACGTCTTTTCCCCCGCTTATCAGCTGTGTTCTGTCGTAAGGGGCGACTAATGTACACTGACTTATAAGGTTGATAATGGCCAAAAAATCGTTCGCATGACAGTCGGGCTAGCCTCAGAAAGAACCAGTCGCTGACCGATCCGAATACATCCGGAAAAGACTTACTTGCTCTACATTTTCTGTACTCCTTCGTGGAATGCCTTAGTGGCTATAACAACAACAATAAGTCCCCGGCGCCGATATTAGCCCAAGTGAGATACTGAGAAAACTCCATGTCATACGATGTATTACTTGGGCGGTGATTCCATAGAATCGGCTTCGGGCGGGAGTAGGTTTCGATGCTTCTCGTACTAATAAAAAAATACATAAAGCAACCGTGTGTTCCATTGATATTCATAAATTTCATAAATTATTTACTTCTTTTTCTATTGGGCAATTTTGACCCACTTATACAACATACGTAACTATTTTTGTCCAGCCCATCCAGTGAATGATAAATTTAAACAAAAACATTTTTTAAGTGTAATTTTACTAAATAATAAAAGTCAAAAAGTTTCACCAGAATATATGAATCCTATAAAAAGATATGCAACTTTCAAAGTCGTTTGGGCAATTTTGACCCACTTATACAGGATAAGTGTTAATTTTTGAAAAAGAAATAGCGTTGAATTGAATGTGCTTGTATTCGTCAGCCACAAAAAATCGTATGCTAGTTTTCGTATGGTACGACGATATGTACATAATACGAGTATGTATATTATACCCAGGAATTTGTATTTTTCTGTGCTTTGGACATTTACAGAAATTTATTCTATAGAGTTCGCACGTTTTTCGAGAATTATTTGTTTTGTAAGCAACACAGCGATTAAAAAGCATAAACTAAAAGTAAAATATGTTTATGTTCTTGACGAAAAAATTAAACATACATACAAATGTATATAGGAATGCAAATAAAAAAAAACTGTGCGTACACGAAAGCTTAATACAAAAATAAAACCGCAAAGAAATAAGAATTTAAGAAAAAAGAAAAAAGAACCCCAAAAAAATCAACGAAAATTAGTACCACAACTCGCGACACCACATTTACATATGTTCAATATGTCATTTGTTACTTCAATATCATTAAGGTACATAATATATATAATTATACATATATGTATGTACATACCATGTATGTATAAATCCGATATCTGTGTGTAAAAATAAAATACCCTCCAAAAATATACGCCTTATATGAGGCTGATTTCATATGAGCATAAGGTATTCAATTTAATGCCTCAAATCCCTAAAGAATGTCAGTTGTATAAAGCATTCCTTATATAAAACCTGATATTTCTATATTGAAATGACCAGATCATAAGCAATGCTCTCTCTCTATGAGAGGAAATGTTTTCGCCTATCACCATGGGAGATAAGGCTTACACCATTCCTCATAAAAAGGATTTATATGGCTTATCATAAGGCCACATAAAAGTGTGTACACCGAGTTTTGTTATAATATTTCAATTATTTGTCAAGTCATGGACTCCGAAATCTCGTATATTGCTTTGTCTAAAAAGAGGCAGTGCCATTCCCATATTCAAAACTTTTTATGTTTTTATACTCAGCTGTACTAGTACACAGAGTATTATAGTTTTGATTTCATAACGGTGGATTGTAACAGAATGAAATAATCGATATATGTAGATATAATATAATATAATACAATGGCGCTATTATAACTCTGGTGAATTTTATGGTCGAGCTTCTCTCCCAATTCGAGGTGTGCTCCTTTTGTTTTTCCTACTAGTTGGGTGGACCTACACTTTTATGCCGTCTCCGAACGGCGAATGCAT
Organism: Urophora cardui; assembly: GCA_960531455.1. Lineage (NCBI taxonomy): Eukaryota > Metazoa > Arthropoda > Insecta > Diptera > Tephritidae > Urophora > Urophora cardui. The sequence goes on along the minus strand of OY482673.1, from coordinate 71,265,077 downwards.
TTTTTGTGAGAAGCTTTTTCATGGCAGAAATACTCTCGGAGGCTATGCCGCCCACTGCCGAGAGGTGACCCCTGCTCTTAAAAAATCCCAATAATTGGATTTTTCCTAACTAGAAAAATTTTTTAGGTGTTTGCTCGGACTGGGGTTTGAACCCGATACCTCTGGTATAGCAGGCGAGCATTCTACCCACTGCAGCACAGCGAACATCGTTTGATGGAAATACGGTGTACTTTATATAAAGCGAGTGCCGCATAAAGTGGGCGTAACCACGCCCATTTTCGAAATTTTTATCAGTGATCCAACTAAGCATGTGAATATTATTCTTTGTGCAAAATTTCATTCCTTTATGGCTTCTACTTACAAAGATGTCACGTTACAAATTCCCAAAGGGCGTTCCAGAAATATCTTTGTTAAAAAGTAGTCGTGGTCATAAACCGATTTCAATAAATTTTTGCGTGTCTCTTAACACAAGTTATAAAAGTGTATAAACCAAGTTTCGTCATAATATCTCAGTTATTTGTCGAGTTATGGGCTTCGAAATCTCGTAGATTCCTTTGTCTAAAAAGAGACGGTGCCACGCCCATTTTCCAAATTTTTTGTTTTTTGTTTCCGGTCTATTGTGGAACTCATGCCACAAAATATCAATGAACTATCTTTATATTTGACAAAGATATCGCTTAAAATGTTTTTATTAGGCCATTTTATAATACACATATATAAAAGTGGGCGTGGCACTCAACCGATTTTCACAAAACATTTGTCTAAGTAAGTAAATCACGCATACCAAATTTTATCGATATATCTGCTCCGGTTTCTGAGTTATGGCTTATAAAACTTTCAATGTTGGCCCTTTAGTAAGAGGGCGTGGCACCGCCCATCTTCCAAAATATCATCAAATTTCTTCATAAGCTGAGCTCAATACGTGGGTGAAATTTCATCGCTCCAGCTATATTAGTGGCTGAGATACCAAATTTCCGATTTTTTTCTATATAGGAAAAGTGGGCGTGGTCATAGTCCGATTTCGCCCATTCTCAATACCAACCGTCCCAGTCTCGATACCAACTTACATTCCAAATTTCATCCAAATATCTCAATTTTTGCGCGAGTTAGAGTGCGTACGGATGGACGGACATGGCTCAATCGATTTCGAGTATAAAAATATTGACTGTATTACACTTATGAACAATTTTTCGATCGCATTAAAATTATTATTGGAAAATATATTGACACTAAAAAGTGCCCAGACTAACGCAAAAAAGTGAAAAAACGCTACTGTTTATAATCACTTGTAAACTTCAAGTTTTAAGGCTAATTAAACAAGAGGTGGTCAAATTAAGTATAACTTGTCGTTTATTAAAATTCGATAGGACTGCTGAATTATCAGAAAACAGGGGATGGCAAATGTGCTCCTTTCTACCCTACTCCGATTTCCGCATGACACTCGAGTAATCCATGGAGTACCTACATTGGATTAATTTATGGAGTACTTAAATTAAAGAAATTTAATAATCCCTGAAAAGATTTGTGCCTGCTAAAATAAAAACACGGCTATTAAATTTGTTCTCGACGGTTTCTTTGATATATTCTCATTGTATATTGCATAAGGGACATTCCAGCCAAAAGAGGAAAACGACATAAAATTTAAAATGCTACTAATCATTCCTATTTATTCAGTTACTTGTAACTAAATGTGTATATTTTCCCAATCTGGTAACAGAAATATAGAAAAATGTGTAAAACCCCAAAATTTTTGTCCATAGAACTTTGACTTCACACCTACATAACTATTTTGCGGAAAAAGTTTGGTCATGTTTGCATTGCTATATTAGCTATATTTTCATTTGTAAAAAAAAAAATTTGCAAGTCATTCAAGTAAAGGTTCAGATATTGGTGACTTGTAAGTATTTCTGTATCGTTAACCTTATTCTAACTTTATCTCTATCCATGTGAGCTGTTAGTGGTGCCGTAAATCTGTAAACAACTGACTCTTGTCGAGGCAGATCTTGGAAGGTAGGCGCATAGGCGAATTCAGAAATTTTCCATGTATTTTGTTATTGTAATTGGTAGATTGTAATGTCAAAATAATATTTCTCCTTGTTAAAATCTGAATTCGGTTGGAACTCGCCCATTACTATTTTCCATAATGTGAATTCGTTTTGATTTTGATATTATAATCTACCTTTGTAAATAAAAAAAGAAGTTTCTGAATTCGCCTATGCGCCTACCTTCCTATATCTGCTTTCACAAGTGTCAGCTGTTTACGGATTTAGGGTTGCTAACCAAAATCCAATTGGTCTGTAAGTTAACGATACAGCTACAGAATTACGATAAGGCACCAATGACTAGTAACACAGCTTGTCGTAAGGTTGGTTGAATCAGCTGTTTTATAAGGTTACAGATAAGTCACCAATGTCTGCACTTTAAAGCAGAGAAAAATTTAAATAATTGCATCACAAAAAATTAAAAAAAGATATGTGATTTTTGTGTATATCTTAATATAATTGATTCATATGGGGTGTCCCACGAGCATTGGCGCATTGGGGTTAAAAACCCCCCAAAATTTCACAGCACCATACAAAAAATAATTTTATAAAAGATGGTACATGCACAAATATTTGTATAAATGCATGTTGTAAAATCTATGAATATTCGTGGATGTACATTGCCAATGTTTTTCAATAACTACCTACTGATAATGTTTATAAACAAGCAGTGTGGAGACATTTCCCTAAAAGTATGCGGTGGACATTAGCTGAGGTTTGTTATACTCAGCGGTACTAGTACACAGAGTATTATAGTTTTAATCACATAACGGTGGATTGTAACAGAATGAAATAATCGAGATAGATATAGACATATATATATCAAAATGATCAGGGTGAAAAGGGAAATCGATTGAGCCATGTCCGTCCGTCCATCCGTCTGTAAACACTCTAACTCGCGAAAAAATTGAGATATTTTGATGAAAGTTGGAATGCAAGTTGGTATCGAGACTGGGACGGTTGGTATTGAAAATGGGCGAAATCGGATATTTTGTATCTCAGTCACTAATAGAGCTGGAGTGACAAAATTTCACCTACGTATTCAGCTCAGGCCCTTATGAAGAAATATGGTGAACTTTTGGAAAATGGGCGGTGCCACACCCACTTATTAAGGGGCAAACATTGAAAGTTTTATAGTTCATAACACAGAAGCCGTAGCAGATATATTGATGAAATTTGGTACGCTTACTTAGGCAAATGTTTGGACGAAAAATTGCCAAAATCGGTTGACGACCAAGCCCACTTTTATATATGGGTATTATAAAGTGGCCTAATAAAACATTTTAAGCGATATCTATGTCAAATATAAAGATATGTCATTGAAATTTTGTGTCATGAATCCATCTATAGACATAAAACAAAAAATAGAAAAATGTTGGAAAATGTGTGTGGAACCGCCTCTTTTCAGACAAAGGAATCTACGAGATTTCGGAACTCATAACTCTACAAATAATTAAGATGTTATGACGAAAATAAGTTTGTACACTTTAATAACTTGTGGTAATACATGCTCAAAAATTTAGCGAAGTCGGTTTATGACCACGCCTACTTTTTAACAAAGATATTTCTGGAACACCCTTTGGAAATTTGTAACGTGACATCTTTGTAACTAGAAGTCATAAAGGAATGAAATTTTGCACAAAGAATAACATTTATACCTAAGCTTAGTTTGATGATTGATACAAATTTTGGAAATGGGCGTGGCTGCGCCCACTTTATGCGGCACTCGATTCATATAAAATACACCCTAATCGAACAAACGCAAACAAACAATGAAAGCATACAGCTGAGTATCTAATGTTCGAGTCTCACGAAAAGGCATAAAAATTGGTCCGGTAACCTCAGGTATGACCCTATGAAGCCAGATATTTATGAAAGGATTAAAAGGCTGTTCACCGTCTAAATACATTTTTTAAGTTAACCCTTCTGTTACATTCAAAAAAACTTACGCATGTGACATTAAGGTCACGGAATGACCTTACCTGTGTTTTTCATATATATCGATATGGAAGTATAATTTCAATGGAAATTTTCAAAATGTATTAGTTCAATTGATTATTTATCGGATTATAAACTTATTTAAATGCATATACTTAATATATTTTTAATTTTTATGTTCAAGACCAAAGATTGTGGAAACGGTAACTCTGTACGAGTTTGTCCATACATTGGTTTGTCTTTTGTATGCATATGTTTCAACAAGTTGGTCAGTTGTATGCACTTCTGATTTTGTAGAATTATAGAAGCTGTTTCGGTAAATTATATTTTCTATTGTGGTCCTACCGCTATTCTGCCTAATCGGCTACGTTGACCACTCAATATTTCTATCTGTGGAATAATACACGGGAGTGGGTACTACCTTCATTTTCCAATACAAGGTCAATTAATTCGTCGTTATCACTTCCTGCATATTCGTAAGAAGAACCATCGGGCTCAAACTAATCGACTATATTGTCTTCGCCCTCAACTTCACTACACTCATCAACATCCACATCATTATCAATGATATACTCTATTTGGCTTTGTGTCAGGCGATTTGGCTCTAAACCATACATATATTAATCTGCAAATATATCACAAATAATAAAATATTGGAATTAAAATACTTACCGAAGCTTTCAGTCTTTCATTTTTATACGAATTTAATAAAAATCAGCTCTTGCGCACAAAATAACACTGACGGTCACTGAATGACCTGAAGGGCGCACACGTAACTCTTGATGTTACCACTTATTTGTTAATGCAAAATCCTTCTTTTTGTGCTTTTGCGAAAGGATTTTCCTCAATACAGAAATACATTGAGGGAAATTCTAAAATTTTGTTCATATTAGCATTTATGAGAAAATTAAACAAAAAAAGGTCATCAAATGACCTAAATGTAACAGAAGGGTTAATAGGGTCATACTGTGGTTTCTAGACTATTTTGAAATATGTCCCAGGAGTCACACGATTCTGAACTCTAATGTACTATTAGGGCAAACCTGTACTTAAAATATAAGATTCTGGAACGAAATTTTGAAATGTTTTTAGTTTTTATTATATAGTTTTAAATAATTGTTTCTAGAGATGTTGAATTCGACCTGTTTTAAATAAATATTTAATCAGAACTTTGAAGTAAATATACATAAGTATTATTTTGCATTCACCTTTTTTTCATTTAATTGGCTTGGTTTTAATTCTGCTGGGAGAGATTTATGAATAACTTGGTCAAAAAGGGCTAAAACAATAATAAAACTGATTTCAATATTCTAGTATATTACATATTTCGCACTCGTCCCAGGACTCACAAAAACTTGTCCCAGGAGTCACAATTTTAAATATTGAAAATAGTTAGTTGAATTTGAATATATAAAATATTTTTATAGAATATGGTACTATGCATTATGTTTCTTCGACTATATACAAATTGTAGGTGAAAGTTGAATAGTTGAACTAAAATTCGTAATCGTGCTCATAAAGGTGCAACAAAGGGATTTTTCGGTGTACCAGGAGTCACACTCATTTACTGAGTAGTTACGAAGCTATTTGTTATTATTTAGCCAATTCTTTTAATGTATTTGTTGTATTGGATATTTATCCATGTCGATAAATATATTTCATAGCAATTTAAGTCCCGATGTCAGTTTTATAATTCAAAGTTGATTAAGCTCTGGAGTCAAATGTTCCAGAAGTCACGGGGGAATGTCCCATAAGCGATTCTTTAATTATAAAAAAATTAATTTGGTGGGAGTATTTTATTAATGATATTTTCATTTAAGTTGACCATGTAAAATGTTTATTTGGCGCAGGAACAGCGTAACTGAAACACGACTAAATGAAATTACTCAAAAACGTGTGTGAACGCACGTGATTTCGGAAAGTAATTTCGGCTAATAAACGTAATTTCAAATGCAATCTGAATAGGCTTTAAAAAAACTAAAATTTTCGAGAGTTCACCCCTGAAGCTCCCGGCATACCAAATTTTACGAAAATCGTTGGAGCTGTTTCCGAGATCCTGATTATATATATACATATATACAAGAATTGCTCGTTTAAAGACATTAGATTATTAAAGTAAAAAAGTAGAAAAAAGTTAAAAATCAGCTGTTTAGTAAGTTAACCTGTATCAATTAGCCTTGCGTGCAACCCTCCGCACGCCAACACACACACATTCGTGTTGCCAAATGTCAAATCGGATGGAACATAACACTAAGCCGCTATGCGTTGAGTAATCGATTACACGGAAAGCCCATTCAACAGATTTCGTATGTGACAGTTCTTACGTTGTGCGCTGCTGTGCTATGCAAGTATAAGGCACTCTGCACACGAGGCGTATCGTCATAGACGCGTACGAGACATTTTATGTAGCGTCGATTTCCCCACGCCTCAATATCTGCACACGAAGCGACATGAAACTTCGCTGCACAAAACAAACAAACAAATTAATAATACGGCATTTGCTTTAAATTTCGAAGCTTTAAATAGAAAAGATGAAAAATTTTACGGAATCTTCAATTTTCTTTCATTATACACTCTTTTTTTCCGATTTTTTACACAAATTTTACTGCTTTCATAAATTCCACCAAGTGGAAAAATGTAAACAAACATCTTCTTCTTCCTGTTTTCTAAGCGTAGTACGCCTAGCTACCAGCACTGCTTTACGCCAAGCGACATGTAGCTAGCATACTTTGACGAATGCATGAAGCTGACGACTCGTGTGCAGCCCTCAATTGAAATATACGTGCGCGATATCAAAGCGTACAGCTTTCGTCTGTAGTATCTAATACGCGTCTAAAGCAGTACGCTCCGTGTGCAGAGTGCCTAACCGGACCTTTATCTTATTTCGATATACATAGATATAATTACATACATATATGTATGTACATGTACATATATAAATGCATGAATAATAACGTTTCAACCCTATATATATAGTGGAATATGCATATTTTTTATTATTAAGGCTTTGTTCAGAAACTCAGTTTGAAGCGCAACCTGCTTTTGTAGTAGAAGCAGAGCGTTCATAAACGTAAAATTTGCATGAAGCGTCGCTCATCACAATCATCAAAAAAATAATTACTGCCGCTGTTGCGTTTCATGCTGCGTTTCTGAACATAGCCTATATAGCCGCAACGTTAAATCGCGGAAAATATTTTAATTATGCAGCTGAGCAAAAAAACACCTTATTGTTAACACATTTATAAGGTATAAATACACTAGAAAATACCTAATTTTCGGGCCATAATAACACATTAAATAAACCTTATTTTCCTTACGGTTAAGCCTTACAAATAAGGTGAGCTCTCAGAAAGATAGGAGGTATTCCTTATGGCCTGATGACATCAACACAGGAAAATCAGCCTTATTTTAAGCCTTACGCTATACAACTTTGCTTCTCTTATAATTTTCAGGCCTTATTTCAGTAGCCTTAAAATCTACTTTAATAATTCTTAACTAAGGCGTAGATTTTTTTGCTGGGTAATAATGGTAAGATAGGCGGCGTTGATTGCCGAAAAGTTTGCTCACCCACTGGGGGCAACCGTGTCAGCTACTTTAGTTTGATCGGTTGAACTTGATATGAGGCCGCTTGTCCAAAGGGTAGCCGAAATGTACGTACATATGTAAATATGTAATTAATTTAAAATTCCTAATATGTACATAGAACTCACATATATAATTACATACATATGTATGTATGTACATATCCCTACCAGACAGGGGAGCATATTATAAGAGCACTAGCAAATACCCGTCCCGCTTCGCAATAACGAATAATAGAATGTTCAACACCTATTATTCGATACTAATATCGTTCAAAAATATTCTGGAGCCATCCCATAGAAGATTTACCACATACATTTTTAGTGTCGCATATGGTAATCTGAACTTTGACCTACGTGAAACACCACTAAACTGTCATCAATCGGGACCAAAATTTATATTTGTTATCCTTGGGTATAGAACTATCGATTTTGGGTATTAGATAATTAAAAATATATATTGTGATTAATATATCACTCTGGAGTTTTTACCATTTATGACAATTTAAAAAAAAAGAATTGTTAAAATCGGTCCAGTAGTTTTTGAGTTTACCCGTTACAAACATTTTCCATATAACCAATTTTATATAATTAGTAGACTGCGGATCTTTATACAACTGCATATTTTTAAGGAAAAGAGATAGTGATATGGTTCAAAAGAGAAAAATGAATGTTATTAATTAAATATTCTAAATTTTAATATTTATTTCTGCATATTTTGCATATTGCATATAACTTGCATATTTGCATATAACTTGCATATTTACATAAAAATTGAAAATTTGCATATATATTTTATCGTGAGACAGACATTTTGGCGTTTTCATACTCCTATAATTTGTTTCAAATTGAAGAATTCTATGAAATATATTTTGCAATGAGTCATTTCTAATGGCTTAATTTTTAATAATAATTTGTCATTCAGCGTTTAACAAGCTTATCATTTTATTTTTCTGCATTTGCAATGGGAAAAGCAATGAAGAGTAAGTGTTTGAAGCTTCGAAATTGGATTGACAATATTAAAGACCCAAATTTGAGCGTTCATTTTCAGCATATAAACTGATATTGACCGATAAGCGTCACAATTTCGGCATTCAGAATCTGGAGAAAACAATTGTAGTATATTGTGGTCTTAACTACAACTAAAATTATTTCTTTACATTAAAAATTATTATAATAAAAATTAGTTACCATTTACAATTTTGTTTTGGGTGTTAATGGGTTATTTATTTGCATGGAACAAATGTTCCAGCATACAACAAATGATTTTTGCATTCAACTGTATTTACTTACTAGAGGTTACCCGCGGGTTTCACACCACGTGCTTTCAAAAATGTTAGCATATTGAGTTTGTTCTCAAAAGTTACACAGAAAAGATATCACTATTGATGTCGAAGATAGTTTTCTTATATTTTCTTGTCCGTTGACTATATAATTATCTCATATGCCCTCACACCAATTTTCAGTAACCTACTAAAATATTTCCAGAGATATTTGCCGTGAAAGTTTCAGCTTGGGAGGTGCCCATCCCTTCTTTACCAAGATCTAGCGTTTTTATCCGTTTAATACATAATTATCTCATATGCCCTCATACGGATTTTCAGTACTGTACTAAAAATAAGTCAGCAGATATTCGCTGTGAAATTTTCAGTGTGTATGGGAGCTGCCCACCCCTGAGCGTTTTTATCCGCGGAGTACCTAATTATCTCATATCCCTCACACCAATTTTCATTACCCTACTAAAATATTTCCAGAGACATTCGCTGTGAAAGTTTCAGTTTATATGGGAGGTGCCCATCCCTGCTTTACCAAGACCTAGCGCTTTTACCCTTTTAATACATAGTTATTTCACATGCCCTCGCTGCAGTTTTCAGTACTCTACTAAAATATTTCCAGAGGCTTTCGCTGTGAAAGTTTCAGTTTGTATGGGAGGTGCCCATCCCTGCTTTACCAAGACCTAGCGCTTTTACCCTTTTAGTACATAGTTATCTCACATGCCCTCACACCAGTTTTCAGTACCCTACTACAAATATTTCCAGAGATATTCGCTGTGAAAGATTCAGTTTATATGTATGGGAGGTGCCCATCCCTGCTTTACCAAGACCTAGCGTTTTTACCCTTTTAATACATAGTTATCTACATGACCACACACCACTTTTCAGTACCCTACTACAAATATTTCCAGTGAAAGTTTCAGTTTGTATGGAAGGTGCCCATCCCTGCTTTACCAAGACATATCGTTTTTACCCTTTTAATACATAGTTATCTCACATTCCCTCACACCCGTTTTCAGTACCCTACTAAAATATTTCCAGAGACTTCAAAGTCGTGACTTCAAAAAGACTTCAGACTTCTTTTTTTTTTATTCTTTAGTCAAAAAGCTAGTCAATGAGTACACTCGAAATTGGAGTCATTGAATTTGACTTCAACTGATTTCATTCGCATATGAGTGCATTCTTTTACAACCCTCCCTACTATAAATATTTCCAGAGATATTCGCTGTGAAATTTTCACTTTGTATGGGAGGTGCCCATCCCTGCTCTACCAAGACCTAGCGTTATTACCCATTTAATACATAATTATCTCATATGCCCTTACAAAAATTTTCAGTACCCTACTACAAATATTTCCAGAGATATTCGCTGTGAAACTTTCAGTTTGTATGGGAGGTGCCCATCCCTGCTCTACCAAGACCTAGCGTTTTTACCCATTTAATACATAATTATCTCATATGCCCTCACACCAATTTTCAGTACCCTACTACAAATATTTGCAGAGATATTCGCTGTGAAACTTTCAGTTTGTATGGGAGGTGCCCATCCCTGCTCTACCAAGACCTAGCGCTTTTACCCATTTAATACATAATTATCTCATATGCCCTCACACCAATTTTGAGTACCCTACTACAAATGTTTCCAGAGATATTCGCTGTGAAATTTTCAGTTTGTATGGGAGGTGCCCATCCCTGCTCTACCAAGACCTAGCGTTTTTACCCATTTAATACATAATTATCTCATATGCCCTCACACCAATTTTGAGTACCCTACTACAAATATTTCCAGAGATATTCGCTGTGAAACTTTCAGTTTGTATGGGAGGTGCCCATCCCTGCTCTACCAATACCTAGCGCTTTTACCCATTTAATACATAATTATCTCATATGCCCTCACACCAATTTTGAGTACCCTACTACAAATATTTCCAGAGATATTCGCTGTGAAATTTTCAGTTTGTATGAGAGGTGCCCATCCCTGCTCAACCAAGACCTAGCGTTTTTACCCATTTAATACCCATTTTATACACATTTCCAGTTTATATGGAAGGAATGTGCCCATCCCTGCTTTACCAAGACCTAGATTGTTTGTCCGTTGAGTATATAATTATGTATTATTCCTTCACACAAATTTTCATTACTCTAGTACAAATATTTCAAGAGATATTACGAAAAAAAGGAAAATTTTGTATGGGAGGTGCCCATCCCTGCCTTTTAATCAGATTAAAAATATGCCTATAGCAATTACCGGGTGAAAATACCTAGGTGTGCAAAGTTTCGTGAGGATCCGTTCAGAGGTTTTCTCGCCAATTGAGTTTAAACACAATTTCCATTTCACATTTATAATATAAGATTGTGTATATCACTTAAAATTCTATGTTTTATATGAAAAAGGTGTATTTTTAATTTGCATATAACTTGCATATATTTTGCATATTAAAAACAGAGCAAGAAAATTCGTTTTGGAATGCGAATATATAGTTTTGAATCAATATAACACTTAATAAAGCATTTTAAATTTTTTGCATAAAGATCCGCAGTCTAATAACACTGGATCACAAAATGAAATTTTTTGTCTGTACTTTGGACGTGACTATCCTATCTATATGTAAAATCGGTCGCTGATTCCGAAAATCGGGTTCATTTTTAATTCTATGGGAAGGTTTTTGAGATATCGGCAATTTACCGTTATTTGGCCAATGGGTACACTTAATCCAGTATAGCTCTTTAACACAGTGAGTTATCTTCTTTGGGGTGACACCATACGAAAGAAAATTAAATTTCTTTTTCGCGGCTCCTATAACATTTTTCTCTAACTCTTATAGTTTCTGAAATATTGATATTTAAATATAAATATTATACCCGTAAATGGGCTTGTATCTACCGCGCTGCCAATGTGCTGCTACTGCAGATGTGTAGGTATTGGTACAATATGCATAGAATGTACGCGTGCAGAGGCATTGCGCGACCTGGCTGTATTTACTTGATCGCCTATAACTTTTCCATTTTACAATGGATTTTCATCGTTGATAGCTTATTTTTTTGATAATAGAATGGAGCTTCATGAAAAGGAGTAAAACCGAAGGTAAAAATATTGGTTTTAAAGATATTGCCTGACAAAGTCAATTTTTTCTTCAAAAAATCGTAAAAAATCGAAAAAATTAAAATTTAATCGTCAATATTTCAGAAACTATAAGAGTTAGAGAAAAATGTTATGGGAGCCGTGAAAAGGAAATTTAATTTTATTTCGTTTGGTGTCACCCTAAGGAATATAACTCACTGTGTTAAAGAGATATACAGGATTAAGTGGACACATTGGCCAAATAACGGTAAATTGCCGATATCTCAAAAACCTTCCCATAGAATTAAAAATGAACCCGATTTTCGGAATCAGCGACCGATTTTACATATAGAAAGGATGGTTGCGTTCAGAGTATTTTTTGGCTGTAGAGCAGTGTAATTAGTATAGATTGACATTATTGGCGACAGTCCTTAAAAAAGTAATCAATTTTGTTCAGGCCGCGTGAAAAAAGTGAGCACTTCTCCTCGCAAGCTTATACGCCATCTCTTTTTTACTAATTATATATTCACATAACCAACAAAAAAAAAGAAAGCGTGAGTAACGAGTACTCATGAACTTTGATGTGTAAACAGTTTCGAAATCGGATTTTTATTTCCTTCCAATATTGCTTTTTCTCCTGGTTTTCTATGGATTAAAATGCGACAATCGCTTTTATAATTTTTTGTTGTCATTGTCACTGTTACATTTTGTTGTTTTGTTTTGGTGTTTGATTTTAAATTTTTGATTTTTGATTTCCGATTTTGATTTGTTTTGTTTTGTTTTTCTCAGAAACATGCAGCAAGATCATTCGGGTCCACGTTTGACCCATATCTCAGGGCTCAGTGTAGAAGTCCTGCTCAAAACCTTTCATTTGATACCAATATTGCTCAGAAAATTAGAGAGGTATGCATATCATTACATGTTCAAACAGGTTGGTCCCTTTTATTTTGCCTATTTGTCGCATTGTTGCAGAAAACAACAAAAACATATATTTGCATTTACACGGCTATGCATGCAAGCATTTGTAAGTACAGTAGAATCGCACAAAAGTTAACTCGCGACAAAGTTAAACCTTCGGGTAAGTTAACCAAATTTGAGCGTCCACGTACGGCTCTAAAAAGTTAACTCTTGGTTAACTTTTCTGAGCTTATCGAATTTTTGATGTGTAAACATGTTAGCTGTAGCTACGAGTGATTTCGAAAAACAGGTAAAGTTTACGCGTAAACGTAAATGACCTTTGTGTTAGTGCACTGCTGCGTCCGTGTGAATCGCTTGGCACTGTCAGTGGTAGGTAGGCAGATAGACATGTACTTACAAATGCTTGCATGCATAGCCGTGCAAATGCAAATATCAACAACAACAGCAACGAAGCGAAGTGAAGTTGTTGTTGTTTTCTGCAACAATGCGACAAATAGGCAAAATAAAAAGGACCAACCTGTTTGAACATGTATGCAAATGTATGGATATGCACACCTACATCTACCTATCTAATTTTATATGCAATATTGGTATCAAATGAAAGGCTTTGAGCAGTACTTCGATATGAAGCTCTTTTCATTGTGACCCCTAGGCCGGGTCTCCAGATATGGGTCAAAAGGAGGACCCGGATGATCCTTGAATGTTTCTGAGCAATATTGGTAGCGAATGAAAGGTTTTGAGCAGGACTTCGATATGAAGCTCTTTTCATTGTGACCCCTAGGCCGGGTCTCCAGATATGGGTCAAAAGGAGGACCCGGATGATCCTTGAATGTTTCTGAGCAATATTGGTATCGAATGAAAGGTTTTGAGCAGGACTTCGATATGAAGCTCTTTTCATTGTGACCCCTAGGCCGGGTCTCCAGATATGGGTCAAAAGGAGGACCCGGATGATCCTTGAATGTTTCTGAGCAATATTGGTATCGAATGAAAGGGTTTGAGCAGGACTTCGATATGAAGCTCTTTTCATTGTGACCCCTAGGCCGGGTCTCCAGATATGGGTCAAAAGGAGGACCCGGATGATCCTTGAATGTTTCTGAGCAATATTGGTATCGAATGAAAGGTTTTGAGCAGGACTTCGATATGAAGCTCTTTCCATTGTGACCCCTAGGCCGGGTCTCCAGATATGGGTCAAAAGGAGGACCCGGATGATCTTGCATGTTTCTGAGCAATACAAAACAAAACAACATAAAAAATCAAAAGTCAAAAACCAAAACAAACAAAAACAACAAAATAGTAGCAGTCACAATGACAACAAAAACTTACAAAAACGATAGTCGCCTTTTAATCCATAGAAAACCAGGAAAAAAGGAATAAGGAAAAGGGAATAAATATCTGATTTCGAAACAGTTTACACATCAATTTTCATGAATACCCGTTATTCACGCTTTAATTTTTTCGTTCTCAATCCTCTTGCCAAACGCGATGATATCGATGCCTTCTCTAATTTTGTATCGAAAATCTATCGAAATCTCACACAGACCAAAACAAAAACGCAAAAATAAGCAAACATACAAACATATAAGAGGAACAAGAAAGAGAAATGTTAAACTGAATCACGATCAGCCACGTAGAGACGGGTTATTTAGCGAGATGTTTCCCGAGATGTTTCTCTGGCGAATCAAGTTATGTGGAGACGGGCTTTTACGCATTTACGCGTAAACTTTACCTGTTTTAAGAAATAACTCGTAGCTACAGCAAAGATGTTTACACATCAATAATATATCTTACTCGTTCTAACAGAGCATGTAAATCATCATTAATATACTGGCAAAGTACTTTGCGCTAGCAATAAAACTTTTGAATGTTTACATCAAAAACACCATGCACCAAATGAAACAAGTTCTGAAAAAAGTCCCCAAAAATTACTCCCACCGAATGCTAATGGGGTCTATACACAGTGCGTCTGACTCGCGAGTCATCTGTGTACGTGTTGACTCGCCCTGTCACAGCAAAATATTAAACTAATATTGATTTTCTTGAGTCATGTCGGTGTAACTACTACATGCACATTTTCACTAATACACCTAAATTGACTCTTGAATCATATAAAGCAGTGATCTCCACAAAGCCCTTATGGAAGCGCGGGCACCGTTACTTTGAAATAAAAATCATGGCCGGCAATAAGAGCAAAAAAATTGCGACCGCCCACTTCCTCCATTATTAAAAGTACACCCGAAAAATTTCGAAAATTTATAAATTGATATTTTTTTTATGGTGCTGATGTTGTGCGTTTTTATATTTTTCATTGTTAGCGCACGCTTTAATAGTTAAAGTTTAATTTATACTATAAATTTTATAGTGTAAGTTTTATACCTAAAACAGCGCCATCTGATTGAATTAATCTCATTAGCAAATATATTGCGTATTTTTAGGCACAAAGAAATAACTCATATGCATACAGGTGAAGCTAATAAAAATGTGTTAAAAAAAATCTACATAAGTACATACATATCACACTATTGAATTCCGTATTAGATCTTAATTTACAACAATTTGTCTCAGTGTGTAGGCGGCGACTCGCTGTAGCCCGCTTCTGCAGAAAATAAAAAAGAAAAATGGAAGCCAAAAATAGCGTGTACACAAACCACGTCGGAATTGATTGCTTTGAAAATTCAGGTTTCATTAAATACTTTTAAAAGTGTTCAATATAATAAAATAAACCAGGGCTGCTCAGCTCATAGGCACTCAAAGCACAATTGTTTTTGTTTTGTTCCGAATCATAGGCACAGATACATATTTTCACTTCAAATATGAAAATAAAATTTTCTTCGCACTCCCATAAGCGCTCAGATATAAAAAAAATTTATATGAATGTGCCTATGATTCATATTGAATGTGCAGAGCAAAGGCACTTTGTATAGGAGCTCGAGCACTACCGTAAGAAATCGAAATTTACAATAACAAATTTGTAATGAAAAAAAAATTCAAAAAATGAAAGCACTGTAAAAAATTTATATTCAAAAAATTTTCATATAAAAAATAAAAAAAAAATTTATGCATTTGATACTACCATTTGAAAATAAATTCTAAAATAATATTTTATTGGAATTCATAAAAAAAATTAAATGAGCAAAAAAAATTTTCAGTGCATATACAAAATTTGTAGATGTATTGAGTTTTGTACTTTCAATACGAGAGCGTTGAGCAGCCCTGAAATAAACTAACACCATAATTTATCTTCCAGGTCTGATAGTTAAAAAAATTGTTTGATACAAAAAAAATTCCAAAACAGCGCCATCTGATTGAATTAATCTCATTAGCAAATATATTGCGTATTTTTAGGCACAAAGAAATAACTCATATGCATACAGGTGAAGCTAATAAAAATGTGTTAAAAAAATCTACATAAGTACATACATATCACACTATTGAATTCCGTATCAAATCTTAATTTACAACAATTTGTCTCAGTGTGTAGGCGGCGACTCGCTGTAGCCCGCTTCTGCAGAAAATAAAAAAGAAAAATGGAAGCCAAAAATAGCGTGTACATGAACCCCGTCGGAATTGATTGCTTTGAAAATTCAGGTTTCATTAAATACTTTTAAAAGTGTTCAATATAATAAAATAAACTAACACCATAATTTGTCTTCCAGGTCTGATAGTGAAAAAATTGTTTGATACAAAAAAAATTCCAAAATTATTCCTTTATATGTAATTTCACATGAATTAATAGTAATTTTGCGCCGCTGTTCCTAATGAGTATAGCAGAGATCTCCACAAAGCCCTTATGGACGCGCGAGCAACGGTACATTGAAATAAAAATCATGGCCGACAGTAAGAGCAAAAAAATTGCGGCCGCCCACTTCCTCCATTTTTAAAAGTACACCCGAAAAATTTCGAAAATTTATAAATTGATATTTTTTTTTATTTTTAAAGAGAATAAATTTATTTCTGGGTATTTTTTCAAATGTTTTATATAATTTCTAATTTTTTTTTTTAGACTTTTTAATTTTTTTTTTTTAATTTTTTTTTAAGTTTTTTTTTAAATTTTTTTTTTGTCTTGAGAAAAAAAAAGAATAAATTTCACATAATTCAGGGACTGGTAATAGTGCAACATAAAAAACAAAAATAGACTGTTGTCGGAAGAAAATTAGGAGAATGTGAATATGAAGAACAATAAAAAAGGAGATAAAGGAAACGGAGAAAAATGAGATACCTATTTTGAAGAGTTCTCAATTAATTTGTCGATATCTATCTCGATTTTTGTGGTAGATAATTTAAGAAGCGCTTCTAAATGCTTATTTGTTAATCTATTTCTGTGATTTGTTTTTATTTGCTTAAGATACGAAAAGGCGCTTTCACAAATATAAGTACTACCAAACATTGAAAAAATTTTAAAATTTCTTGACGCAGTATTGGATATTTGTCGTTGCTTATAACTTTCCAAAAATCAATGCCCTTTAAATCCAAGAATTTTAGTTCAGGGTCGCATTGTAAGTCGCATAGCTCCATTTGTAATTCTGGCTTCTGCTCATTTATATTGCATGTCATTGGTATAAAAAAAATTGGTAGCATTTTTTTGATAACTTCAAAGTCTTGGAATCTGTTAGAAAAATTATTTTTTAAATCAGCGAAATACGTTATAAACAGGGAGAAATCAAAAGTTAAAATATCAAATTCACTTAGTACTGACTTTAAGAAAGGAAAGTGACAAAGTTTTGTAATATTTAAATCAGCAATAAAAACTTCTATTTTTTTTATAAAGCCTTCAATTATGCTAACCATTTCAAATATCGATTTTTTATTTCCTTGCATACAGGTGAAGCTAATAAAAATGTGTTAAAAAAAAATCTACATAAGTACATACATATCACACTATTGAATTCCGTATCAAATCTTAATTCACAACGTGTTATGGTTGGTATTCGAAGATCGAGTGGAGCAGCAATGCATGGCGGTCGGCATGATCTAGGGTTGCACTGTGGCTAGTCATTGTCGGCTGGGCGGGGTTCTTGCCTACATTGCTGTCCTGCGCCATAAACAGAGAAAAATCATATCATGCCTTTTTTGAAAATAACGAGAAAAATCACACTAAAACAACATCCGGTTTAGCCGGATGCCACGGACGGACCGTTGAAAAATTCGAAAATTCAAAATAACCCGAAAATCCAAATTCAAGAGGCCAGGCATCAGTTAAATTTAAATAAATGCAAACCGAGGGAAAATGTCGTTAAAATTTGAATATGAATTTTGAACGTACATATGTATGTACGTTAAAATCAGACGGACGTTAGCAAAACATTTAAACCGAAATTTAAATCGGACGGAAATGCTGACAATCGACGGAAAAATTTAAAAATAAATGAGCGCACGTTAAATTTAAATGATCGCGGACGGACGAGAAAATAATCGTTGCACCAAAATGTAAATTTGAATGTACGTTGAAATCGATATGCACTGAATTTGAATAACCACTGTCAAAAAAAACTGTCAAAGTGAATTTAAATTTGAATATACATATCGCGAAAAAAAATCGTTAAATTTGAATTTAAATTTGAATCAACCGGAACGACCGATTATTAACAGGCATCTGAAAATATATAAAAGAAAGCTGAAATTTAAAACATATAGAAAATCAAAAAAAGTTAAAGGCCGAACTCACAAGGGGGTGTGGCGTTGCTGATGTTGTTGCAGCGCCGGTGCGTTTTTGTCCCACCCTAATCCATAGTCACTGTCGCACCCGGGTATCAGTGACCCCTTACCTGTGGTGCGCCGCTGGTGTTGTTGCAGCGCTGGTGCTTTTCGAACGCACCCTCATCCATGGTCATCAGTGCACCTATAGTTTGATGACCCCATTATTATTATGCGCTGCTGGTGTTGTTGCAGCGTCGGTGCTTATCGACCCACCCTCATCCATGGCCATCGGTGCACCTTAAATTCGATGACCCCATAATTGAAATCCCTATGCCTTTTAAATGAAGAGAATCAGCATTCCCCTTTTAATTTATAATTTATTCAAAAGTCATAACTTTACAAGTGTTCATCACTAAAAAATATGCGTGTTATATATATAAGGATATATACGCTTCAACATATATATTTTACGTTGCTTATAATTATATCTATACATTTGAAACGTGCTCGAAAATAAAAGTAGATGAAAGCTGCTTAGATGCTAAGTTGAAAGAAAAAAAAATAAAAGGAAACTGCATAATAAATTCCTTTTGTATAGTGTATTGTATATGTATTTTGTAGAAAAGTGAAAAAAAAAGGGGTGAGTGAGGGAAATTACTATTCATCAATTTGGTTATATATCATATCATTTATGGCCTTTATTGATTATTATTAATGTTTAATTTATTGGGTCTTGCTATTTACGTTGGGTTAATCACGTTTCCCTACACAGTTCTCCGCCTCTTTTGTCTAGCCTATCATTAAAAAAAAATTTTTCCTTTTATTTTTTTGCATTTACATTAAGTACATATGTATGTGTATAGCTAAGTGGTTGTATGTGTAATTATTCGCAAAATACAAAATTATTAAATGTTAGCCTTTGAGGCGTATTAGTGTAATCTGATAGAGTAATTTACGAGGGAAATACCAAAGTAGCCGAGTAGCAACTCTCTATTTACATTATATTTTTGTAAAACAGTTTAAGCAAGGCTGCTCGTGAAAATAGACCAAGATTACAATAATTGTAAAAAAAAAAGGTACGAAAAATTTACATTGTTTGGTTGCCTATCAAAAGCAAAATAATCCCGACTTAAGAATTACCGATAAAATCGTATCATAATTAACTTCGCTCATCTGAAAACAAAACGAAATATCAAAAGGAGTTTCGTTCTGTTTATACCTGTTTGTTTGGTGCTCAGCCATATAAAAGCATGCATGTATATATTATGTTCTATTTTTTTTTGTTTAATTTGTTTACCGCTTAAATTATCAGCAAATAAGTTTAGGTAAGCTGAATAACCGTTGTAATTCAAGGTAATCAGAGGAACGAAATTTCACAAATTAAGTTTGCTAAGGTGAGACCCCCTCATTTTTGTTTGTTTGTTTACAAGCTTAAGAAAAAGGATTTTTAGAAAAAAAAAAAGAAAACAAAATTTACGTTTCTCGTCTCCACTCACCACCGTTGCGGTGCACCTTTGGTGGTGGTGTCACCGATCTGCTGCCGTTGTTGGAGTTGCTGGGCCACTATGTGAGATGCTGTCGTTGTTGTTGTGCCAAACCCAATTTGCCGTGGTTGTTGCAGTGGCAAAAAATTTTTGGTGGTTTGCTGTTGTTGTTCCGGCTGTGCCGCTATCGTGTTTTGTTGGGTGGCACTTATGCTGTGCTTGATTGTTGCTGAGGTTGCGGCACCATCGGTGGCTCTTACCGCTGTTGTATGTGCACCATACGTCACACTTCCGGTGGCACTCACGGTTGTTGCTTTTGTTGTGGCTACACTTATGCTGTGCTATGCTGTTGGTGTTGTGATGTCACTACAGATATGTGCATTGTTGTTGTCGTGATGCCGACTATTTGGCGATTTGCTGCGGTGGTAGTGGTGGCAATCATCCGTTGCTGTTGTGGTGCCAATTATTGGTGATTTGCTGTTGCAGTTTAGCAAAAAGTACCGCAGGGTCGAAGTTACGTAAAGCACCAAGTTGCACAAATCTCCACTTTCCGGCGCGTCGAATTTTTTTTTTTCAGTGCCCCTTTATTTCCTATACTGCGATGCATCCTATACATATGCACATGTCTGTTATCGCTTCTTAAACTTCACTTCAAATTTTCTCGATTGTAATATGTAGAATTTGCGGCTGCCTTGCGGATAATTAGCAACACAAAACGTGAAATTAATGCTCAACGTTTTCTTTTCCACGATACGCGCAAGAAAAAAATCTTTAATTTTTGGTTGCCTGCGTTTATACATTTATTAGGTCATTTATATCGTATTGCTCATGCTAATATCGCGAATAAGCCGCCAATAAGCTAATAGCCATATAACACAACCACGCGCGTTTTTTTTTTCCTTCTTTTTGTTTAAACAACCAATCACCCAACTAAATTTGCCAACCGATTTTTCGAATTCTTCGACCGCCTCGTTCAACAGACTTTTCCCAACTAACTGACTCTGTACTAAAATTTTTCTGTTCAAGCGTGCCTTCCACCTTTTTATCTATTCAGTTTGGAAGAGTCCCGTTTTCTTTCCATATAGTCTGCAGTGGTGTAGTGACGTGTGCATAATAGTGGCGTGACTTTACGGTTACCCGAATGTCTATATCATGGTATGACGCTAGCAATGACACAAGCGAGATGGAATGCGATTGCCATGTTACACAAATAAAAATACCAAAACTTTCGGAATAAAATGCCTCAAGCATTTTTCCCATGAAACTATCTCAAATTAATCGATTATATTCGTGCCCTAGTAAATTTGCTACTGTAAAATTCTATTAGTGTACGTTGGGAATATTAATAGACATTGTTGTCTTACGCTCAAATTATAAAAATGGTAAGAAACAGGAAAATCTGATTAATGAAATAGTATGTTTGTTTCTCATTAAACTAGCAGCTAGCTGTCAAGTGAAATGAAAAGAGCAAAACGGAAAGAA
This sequence comes from Urophora cardui, assembly GCA_960531455.1. Lineage (NCBI taxonomy): Eukaryota > Metazoa > Arthropoda > Insecta > Diptera > Tephritidae > Urophora > Urophora cardui. The sequence goes on along the minus strand of OY482673.1, from coordinate 71,243,664 downwards.
TTACGTTCATAAAGAGTGAAATGTACAGAAAATCAAGAAACGTTCTGCCAGCCCAAACCTGGCTAACTATCCATAACTAGCCAATAAGAAACAAACATATTAAAATTATGTGGTAAATAATTATTTAATTTTCTGTGAACTATGTAAAATTTAAATTTGTATGGAGCGCATAAGAACATTTTTTAATAGGTGCATTTGAAAGTACTAAGTACCCGAATAACCACGTGTGGCGTATTTTCACAGTAGCAGGTATTCATGGCAACCCTGAAACAACCAGTTTCTCCATCACTAATACATGTGCATACCCCGCCATTGGAACGATTGTCAAGGTTGAGATGGGAAATTTGAGTTAAGCTTTCCCCATGAAAGGCCTACTTATAGAGGTTGGCTCGAAAGCTTGCCTATTTGCAAATAAGAAAAATTTACGTGCAATCTATATAGATCGAGATCTGGAAATTACAGCAAAACCATATAACCATCTAGAAGAATAAAAAGAAATCAATGTAAATTTCGGATACAATTACTTATTTAAAATTTGTTTAGACTCTTAGTGGAGGAAGAAAAGAATTAATTACAGGGTTTTAAAAAAAAGGTTACATTTAAGATATCTAGTAACTGAATAAGAAAATACAAAACGTTAGAACACCACCAGTGGTGAATGAAATTTACTCGAACAAGGAAATGACTCCTGTCAAAAAAAAAATTGTCAGCTGTTGCCATCGAGACAACCTCATAATCACCCTCGTCTCGCAGTGCGGCCACCTATTACACTAGCCCATAGCTCAAACATACAAGGTCGATGCGAGGGAGAATCGCTCTTCTTCTTCTTGGCATATGTCACTTATTGTCTGTTGATTTGATTTTACAATCTCGCATGCCTTGTTCGCAGAAGTAGAATGCTAAGCTCAAGGTTTATCCAAAGAAGGTTATATTAGTTACGTTTTGATGTGTGTGTTTCCTTTAAAAAAAAAATGTCAACGTAAAAGAGGAGAGAAATTATTTTCAAAGCAAAAAATTTTCCCCAATCGGTTCTATCTGACGTTCGCACTTTTTTTTTTTTTGCACACGTACCCAATTGCAATCAGCTTATCTGCCGCGAAATCCTTCTTTAAACAACCCTTGCTAAGTTGTGTGTTCACTTCTTTTTCCCTGCTTTTGACATTTGAAACAAGCCGCCTAGCGTCAATCGCATATTCTGCCTCCCATGCGACGACCTGTTTAGTTTGGCCACGCGTCAACCATTCTTCTTCACCATGTCAGCACGTCGGCCATTATGAAATGGAAGTTATTGGAAAAGTACTAAAAAAACTACTGAAATAGTGGGGCTGCCACACAGACAGAATCGAGCAACCGAAATTAACCCGTTTATGACCGATATCAGGATTGATATCGATAGCAAACCATAACAGACCTGCTTCGCTTCGAAGACCTGACGAGGGAGCGAACAGGAAAAATGGTTTGCCTGTAAGGTTGTTGCGATAATACTCAACTGTTAACTACGTGGGGCACGACTCACCCCTAGAAAAGAGTCTCAAATTCTACCACAGCCAACCGGGCAACAGAGGCTCCATCAGGTGATACCAAAAAAAAACGTATGCTATATGAACGTGTCCAATCTAGTAATATATGTAAATCCGAGATTAATTGAAAGTCAGGTATATATATAAAAAAATTCATTTGGTAAAAAAAAACCAAAATGCGTAAGTCCGGTGTTGCGGTGTTTCTCTATTGGCTTAGGCCAGAGAAGCCTACTCCCCCCTAGGAGCCCTCCTCCTAGGTGCCGATCTTGGTCGGTCTTAACAACCTGTCCCCCCCGGCTGATCCAACCCCGCACGCTGGACCCAGGACAGGCGGTCTTGAAAAAGACCCTTGGTCCGCTGGTTTCTCGCCCCCCGGAATGGGCTTTACAAAAAAAATTAAATTATTTTGTTTCCTATTTTAAGGCTTCGCGGCCTTAGACATTTTTTTACAGGAGAACGCGTCTAAACTCCGAATACAATCACCCTATCAGCTGGTCTATGGTCCCTAACCTCTCGAAGCTGGACAAAAAAAAACTTTAACAGGAAAATCATCAATACTCCGTTTGAATAGACATTTTTATATTGGAGAACTCGTCAAAACTCCGTAAGGTTGGGCATTTGATATTGGAGAACTCGCCAAAACTCCATAAAACTAGACATTTTAATTTGGGAGAACTCGTCAAAACTCCGTATAAGCAGACCAATTGGAGTATGGACTGCTAGATGGTCCACGGTTCCCGGTGGGAGCGCTTGTGATCCACCTATTATTATAACTGCTCGGGGAAAATACTGGGCGAATTGTCCCCGACCGCCAAGACGCCCAGCGGAGTCTTATTGAGGACGGATATCAGAAGCGTGGAATCGTCCTATTAATCTCCCTGTTAAGTCTTCTAAGTCATACAGTGCATTGCCAACTTTCCCACGAACTCGACACTTAATATATTTTGGCAGGAATTTCGCGTTTATGCCCTGTTTGAAGTTACTCAAGGCAAAATTTCTTCGAAATACTTCTTGACCTTCCCTATAATTCACAAGCCTAGAGCGCTTATTGTAACCCTGCTTGACTTTCTCATTTGCCTGTGCTAAGTTTCTACGGATTTGCTCGTGGATTCCTGATAACTTGTCAGCTTTACTTACTATCGGTACGCGATCTTCTTTGAGGCTATCCAATTTCTCTAATAACTTATACGCGGATGCGTGTTGGACCATATTCTGACCATATAATGCAAAGTACGGAGAGCACTGAATTGACGTATGAAAATCGCTTCTTAGAACTGCTAAAATTTCGGGTATATGTTTGTCCCAGTCCGTATGATCCGGCTTATCTTTTAGGAAAATTCTTATCTTGGAAACTATCTCTCTATTCACGCGTTCGGACGCATTAGCTTGTGGGGAATACACTCCTGTTCTTACATGCGTCACACCGTACTTCTCAAAGAACGCTTTCATTTCTTTTGAGATGAATTGTTTCCCATTGTCGCTGTGGATATATTCTGGGACCCCTATAGCTGGAAAAATCTCTGTACCGAAGTAGTTCATTACATTGATAGTTGTCGCTCTCTGCATTGGCTTCAGCCACACATACTTGGAAAAATGGTCTAAAATAATAAAAAGAAACTGGTTCCTACGTTTGGATCTCGGATAAGGTCCTAAGAAGTCGCAATATAAGCGCTGAAAAGGTCTTTCTGTAACAAAAGCGCTTCCTATAGGTGGTCTTGACTGCTGATTCGTTGTTTTCACGGCCTTGCAAGTATCACAATCCTTTACATAATCTCTAACGTCCCTAGCTTGTTGTGGCCAGAAGTATTTCCACCTAACCCGCTCCAATGTCTTTTGCCAACCTCCATGATAACTCCTAACCGCGTCATGTGCCATTCGTATTGCTTCCTCCCTAAGTCCTTCGGGCAACCACAACCGCCATAACGAGCCTTCTTCACCCTCCACACCCTTCCGAAACTTAACTCTTTTAAAAATCAAACCGTCTCTGACACACAAATCCGGGAGAGCCTCACCGTTTACTGTAATTGTTCTGATAAGATCCAGATACTCATTGGCTCTAAATTCGGATGAGTCTAAGTCTATTTCGTAAGGCGCGGGAGATGAAGTCAACTCGTCGACGTCAAAACGCGACAGAGCGTCCGGTACTACGTTCAGAGCCCCCTTACGATGCTGCATTTCGAAATCATATCTCTGTAGTAACAGTGACCATCTAGCTAACCTACCACTAAGGTCTTTTTGCGTCATCAACCATTTAAGGCTTGAGTGGTCCGTGATTATACGAAATGGCAGCCCCTCAACGTAGGGTCTGAAACGCTTGACGCTGACAATTGCGGCGAGGCATTCCAGCTCGGTGACTGTATAGTTGCGTTGAGCATTATTTAATTTTTTTGAAACGAAAGCTATTGGATGCTCTGCACCATTATCGTCGACCTGGAATAACACGCCTCCTACTCCTATTTTGGAAGCATCACATTGAATGACAAATTCTCGGGAAAAATCAGGTTGAGCTAAGACTGGAGCGGAACTCAGAGCTACTTTAAGTTTTTCGAAGGCTTCTATTGCTTCTGGAGTGAGTTTGAAAGGACCAGGTGACTTACGTAAACAATCTGTCAAAGGGCCTGCTAAATCAGCGAAATTGGTAATAAATGCCCTGTACCAATTTGCCATACCCACGAATCTGCGAACCTGTCGAGGAGATTTGGGAATGGGGAAATTCTGCATTGCCTCAATTTTCTCTGGATTCACTTTCAAACACCCACTGCCTATAACATACCCTAAGTAACGAATTTCTCTCTGGCAAAATTTACTTTTACTCACATTAATTGTAAGGCCTGCACTCTTCAAGCACCTCGCAACATCTGCTAAAAGTTTGATGTGGTCGTCAAAATCCGCACTACATACCAACAGGTCGTCCAAATAAACAAAAACATGTTCTCGCATGTACGAGGGAATTGCTTTGTCCATGAGTCGACTCATTGTTTGCGGCGCGTTACACAGCCCAAAGGGCATGACTTTGTAATGGTACAAGGGTTTACCTGGCACCGCAAACGCTGTCTTCTCTTTTGACGACTCAGTTAGTTTAATTTGGAAGAACGCGTCTTTTAAGTCGATACCACTAATAAAGTGCGTATCCTTTAAACGACTCAATAACCCGTTGATATGCGGCAGCGGATATGAGTCCTTTTTCGTAACGGCGTTTACCTTCCTAGAATCAATGCAGAGCCTAACCTTACCAGGTTTCCGTACTAGGACAACTGGGCTACACCATGGCGAATTCGACTCTTCGATGACTCCCATTTTCAATAATCTATCAATTTCGCTGTAGGCTTCAGCCTGTCTTGGTGGCGAAAGAGGAAAATGTTTGCTTTTAATTGGGACTGCGTCACCCGTGTCAATGTCGTGCTCCACCAGCTGTGTTTGCCCTAGGCCTAATTTTTCAAACGACGGAAACATATCAATAACTTTTTGCAAATCGTACTTCTGGGATGGAGTCAAATCATGAAAATTGGGACCTTCTGTATCTTCCTTTGCTTCTAGACATGATATGCTTGGAAATATTTCGGGAGCTAAAGCAAATGCTTTCCAAAAATCTACTCCGAAATAGGCTTCCTGGAGAAGCGAAGGAACAAGGTAAAAAGATATAGATTTTGTTGTGTTTTTAAAAGTGACAGGCAATGAACTACACCCTATTATCTTCCGTTTGTCGCCGCCTGCCGTATATATACATTCATTCATTTCACGATATTTAAGATTGTTCTCTTCTAGAAATTTCAAACAGTCCTTACCCAGAATAGAGACATTGGCTCCTGAATCCAATAACCCCACAAGTGATCCATTTCCTATCCTCACCCTAATCATTGGTCTTTCATCGTCTGTAAGGACGAGTGTGGTGCTTTCCAAAAGCTTGCGCACCTGGACACGTTTGCTATACCTCTTCCTACGCTGCAAAATTCTTTCGGGTGGATATAGTTGGGAATCATTCGTGAAAATATTTGACCTAACCAATTGATAGTTTTGTTCTCTTTCTTCTAAACTGGGTCGGAAAATGGTCTGACAACTAACATTTCTAACTGAAGCTTTCAAAATACGAACTGGCCGAGAATTTGTTTGTGACGAAGTTGGGCCATCCGAATCTGAACTATTTGAGTTATCCGTACTATCAGGGAAAGTTACTATTGGTGTTGATTGACTACTTGCGGAACTGGCCGAAAATGGACTAGGCTCAGCACTCGCGACGATTGGCTGGGTATTGACTGAAGCGGGGGCTATGGTCCCGAACGAGTTTCCCCCTCTCTCTTCTCGCTCGGATAACGGTTTCCCTGACCACGGTGGTCGTTGGGACACTTCGGAGTCAACACTCCTCTCTGACCGCATTTAAAACAAAACTGAGATTTAATTGGCTCCTCACAGTATATATAGGAGTGACCCATTGTCTGACAATTCCAACACTTAATCCCTGAGTAGTCTGGCTTACCCATTCGACGATAATTCAACGCTTCTACCTGCGGATCTACTATATAATCTTCGTTTTCGACCCTACATTCTGGAGCTATGGCACGTGCTTCGTTTACGCTTGGCCTATGGTAATTTGAGACTAAGGTTCTGCTCTCTTTCAATACTTGTTCACCTCTTCGAGCTACATCGCGAAGGTCATGCAGACTTCTTACATCCGCGTTAAACAACATTAATTTCAAATTACCATTAACGTTGCGTTTGATGATATCTATTAACAAGGCTTCAGACATGGGCTCTCTAAGTCTTGCGTTTAATGCCAGAATGTCCGTGTGGAAAACGTCGTATGTCTCATTCACTTTCTGCTTACGCACAGATATTTCCATCATCAGCTCGTGGTCCGTTTTCATTGTACCGAATTCCCGTTTTAAAGAGTAACTCAAAAATGGATAATTTGCGTTGGAATTTTGTTTGGTAAATAACCAATACCATTCTTCGGCACGGCCTGACAAGAAAAGGTGAAAACTGGCCATAATCTGATCTTCTGAACATTGTGTGCGCTCACGCAAAGTGTACAATTTAAACAAAAAATCTGAAACACTACCAGTACCGTCATAAGATATCTTCCAATCTTGTGGTTTCACAACCGTATTACTGGGCGTGGGAATAATTGAGTTGTTAACAAAAGTCTGCGCTTGGTTCGGCAGCTGTCTAGCGTCATCCCTAGTATCATGTCTAGCGTCACTCCTAACAAAATCCATCGCCGTTCGAGAGGCTGCGACTGCAGCGTTCAGGGTATTCACGTTTTCCCTAATAGCTCTCATCTCTTGGCGTAGCTCTTCTTGTGACGTTTGGAATAGCTGATGCAGAACGTGTACCCACGAATTCAAAGGAGTCACTTCGGGATGGGTCTCATGATTGGAAGCCCTATCGTTGTAAACGTTTGGTTGTAACCGAACCTGTGGTAAAGCGCTAGCCTCGTCTACTGTATTTGTCGCGCATTGCTCAGGCGGATCCGGCATATTCCTAATAAGACTGTCTAGATCGAGGATATTTGCACTAGTCGGTCTATCATATTTTCCCGAAGGGTCATTATTTGGAACATCCCTGAATGGATCCACCGTTGTCCGGCTGACTATTGGGGAATGCATTACTAAAGGTCGGCTCGCTGGGGGTTTCGGAGTTGCACCTCCACTTCCTCTTCCTCTATAATATACCCCGCTACCTCTGTTTTTAGAACCACTACCTCTAGTCGAACTCCTAGTTTGCATCCCTTCAGCTGACTGCTGAGTGTTTTGAGACATTTTCAAAAAAATCGAACGTTTGAGCGCTTCAAAAAAAAACAAGGCACGCTTGAATGGTCGTATGAAATCTTAAGCAATTAACTGTTTGAATAAGTCACGTTTGGTGTTAAAGCTCAAATGCAATTATTTGTACAATTACCGAAATTTAAATCTCATCTCGATTCAAAATTAGATCGCATCGAAAAGAAATTAACAAAACCTTGGTTTTGTGTTTGATCAAGCTTTCAGCGAATATTAATAATGATTACTTGCTATTTAAATCTCTATGCCGGTACAAAATTATGTCACGTCCGAAAAAGTAATAAAACTTTAGTTGTCGCGTTTGGTGGAAAAATCAAGCAATAATTGTAATAATTATTTGCGATTCAAAAAAAAATTATCTTAGATTTTAACTAACAATATCGATTCAAAATGGACTTCGCTTATAAAAAAAAATATTTGTATAAATAAACGTGTTCATATATGTACGTGTATATATAAATGTAAAAAGATATATAATGCAAAATATATATATGTTCGTTATTCAATGGGAATGCTGACCTCCCATTATAAAAGGCACAGGTTACAGAAAAAAAATAAAAAAAATATATAAACCCCCTTGAAAAATAAAAACACAAAAAAGATTAAGACGGTGTGTGCCAACTGGTCTCCAGCGCACCAACCGCAATGCAGGGTTGCTCGGAAGCTAAATCCCTGAGACAGGCTGGCTAACTAAAGATAGTTAGCAATAACAAAAAAAATTTAAATTTTGCGAAATACTAACCTATCTCCGCCGCAATGAAAGGAACGGTTTGAATCCGCTATCCCCAGACTTGCGGAGATAGACAATACATCCTTCGGTCTCAGCTCAGCTCATCGCCATGAAGTGGTGCTAAATGTTCCAAGGCACCCAACTCAGGCATGAGATGAACTGAGGCCTGCATCGCATAACAAAAGAAAAGACAAAACAAAAGAAATTTGCAAAATACCCTCCTAATCTCCGCCGCAATGAAAGGAACAGCTAGAGGCTGCTTTCCCCAGACTTGCGGAGATGAAAAGTACTAACTCAGGTCTCAGACCAACCCATCGCAATGAAAGTGGCGCTAGGTGCAACCAACTCAGCCGCGGAATGGCTGAGGCCTAAATTGCAAAAAAAAAATCACGAACACAAAAAAAATTAAAAGGACGAATTTTCCTTATGACCAACATCCTTGGCTTCGCCGCAATGAAAGGCACGGTTTGAAGCCGCTACCCCAGACTTGCGAAGAAGGATTGCTAGCTTAGGATCCAGCTCAACTCATCGCAATGAAGGCGGTGTTCGAATTACCACCCCAGACGCGAGATGAGCTGGGCCCCAAAAGAAAAAAAAATCCGATACACAAAACTGCACAAAAGACATATTCGGCAAAAAGAATTAAAAATAAATACTGAATCTAGCGGACATGCCCCTCGGACGACAGTGAAAACAAATTTATATTACAAAAAAAAAATAAGTGCGTTCAACACTGCCTCTCCGGGTGAAATGCAAAAAAAAACAGACAAAATGACGTTAAGTCTCGTGGAGCCCTGAGCCACTAACACCAATGACTCTCCAATCAGTCTGATCAATTCCATCTTCCCGCCGCAACGCAGTGGCGGCTACTGAGGCTGCCAATCTGGGACTTGCGGAATAATGAAACTTCACTGAACGACCAGAAAACCACTGAAGCCAGCACCCAAGGCCCCACGTTGGGCGCCATCTGTTATGGTTGGCATTCGATTATCGAGTGCGCTTTGTGGCGCCCTATGCCACCAACAGCGATGACCTCCTCGGACAACCTGATCAGCCCCACCATCTCGCCGCAACGCAGTGGCGGCGCAGGGCCTGCCCATCTGGGACTTGCGAGATAGTAAGGCGTCACTGGCTGATCAAAAAGCCATCGAGCCCCACGTTGGGCGCCATCTGTTATGGTTGGTATTCGAAGATCGAGTGGAGCAGCAATGCATGGCGGTCGGCATGATCTAGGGTTGCACTGTGGCTAGTCATTGTCGGCTGGGCGGGGTTCTTGCCTACATTGCTGTCCTGCGCCATAAACAGAGAAAAATCATATCATGCCTTTTTTGAAAATAACGAGAAAAATCACACTAAAACAACATCCGGTTTAGCCGGATGCCACGGACGGACCGTTGAAAAATTCGAAAATTCAAAATAACCCGAAAATCCAAATTCAAGAGGCCAGGCATCAGTTAAATTTAAATAAATGCAAACCGAGGGAAAATGTCGTTAAAATTTGAATATGAATTTTGAACGTACATATGTATGTACGTTAAAATCAGACGGACGTTAGCAAAACATTTAAATCGGACGGAAATGCTGACAATCGACGGAAAAATTTAAAAATAAATGAGCGCACGTTAAATTTAAATGATCGCGGACGGACGAGAAAATAATCGTTGCACCAAAATGTAAATTTGAATGTACGTTGAAATCGATATGCACTGAATTTGAATAACCACTGTCAAAAAAAACTGTCAAAGTGAATTTAAATTTGAATATACATATCGCGAAAAAAAATCGTTAAATTTGAATTTAAATTTGAATCAACCGGAACGACCGATTATTAACAGGCATCTGAAAATATATAAAAGAAAGCTGAAATTTAAAACATATAGAAAATCAAAAAAAGTTAAAGGCCGAACTCACAAGGGGGTGTGGCGTTGCTGATGTTGTTGCAGCGCCGGTGCGTTTTTGTCCCACCCTAATCCATAGTCACTGTCGCACCCGGGTATCAGTGACCCCTTACCTGTGGTGCGCCGCTGGTGTTGTTGCAGCGCTGGTGCTTTTCGAACGCACCCTCATCCATGGTCATCAGTGCACCTATAGTTTGATGACCCCATTATTATTATGCGCTGCTGGTGTTGTTGCAGCGTCGGTGCTTATCGACCCACCCTCATCCATGGCCATCGGTGCACCTTAAATTCGATGACCCCATAATTGAAATCCCTATGCCTTTTAAATGAAGAGAATCAGCATTCCCCTTTTAATTTATAATTTATTCAAAAGTCATAACTTTACAAGTGTTCATCACTAAAAAATATGCGTGTTATATATATAAGGATATATACGCTTCAACATATATATTTTACGTTGCTTATAATTATATCTATACATTTGAAACGTGCTCGAAAATAAAAGTAGATGAAAGCTGCTTAGATGCTAAGTTGAAAGAAAAAAAAATAAAAGGAAACTGCATAATAAATTCCTTTTGTATAGTGTATTGTATATGTATTTTGTAGAAAAGTGAAAAAAAAAGGGGTGAGTGAGGGAAATTACTATTCATCAATTTGGTTATATATCATATCATTTATGGCCTTTATTGATTATTATTAATGTTTAATTTATTGGGTCTTGCTATTTACGTTGGGTTAATCACGTTTCCCTACACAGTTCTCCGCCTCTTTTGTCTAGCCTATCATTAAAAAAAAATTTTTCCTTTTATTTTTTTGCATTTACATTAAGTACATATGTATGTGTATAGCTAAGTGGTTGTATGTGTAATTATTCGCAAAATACAAAATTATTAAATGTTAGCCTTTGAGGCGTATTAGTGTAATCTGATAGAGTAATTTACGAGGGAAATACCAAAGTAGCCGAGTAGCAACTCTCTATTTACATTATATTTTTGTAAAACAGTTTAAGCAAGGCTGCTCGTGAAAATAGACCAAGATTACAATAATTGTAAAAAAAAAAGGTACGAAAAATTTACATTGTTTGGTTGCCTATCAAAAGCAAAATAATCCCGACTTAAGAATTACCGATAAAATCGTATCATAATTAACTTCGCTCATCTGAAAACAAAACGAAATATCAAAAGGAGTTTCGTTCTGTTTATACCTGTTTGTTTGGTGCTCAGCCATATAAAAGCATGCATGTATATATTATGTTCTATTTTTTTTTGTTTAATTTGTTTACCGCTTAAATTATCAGCAAATAAGTTTAGGTAAGCTGAATAACCGTTGTAATTCAAGGTAATCAGAGGAACGAAATTTCACAAATTAAGTTTGCTAAGGTGAGACCCCCTCATTTTTGTTTGTTTGTTTACAAGCTTAAGAAAAAGGATTTTTAGAAAAAAAAAAAGAAAACAAAATTTACGTTTCTCGTCTCCACTCACCACCGTTGCGGTGCACCTTTGGTGGTGGTGTCACCGATCTGCTGCCGTTGTTGGAGTTGCTGGGCCACTATGTGAGATGCTGTCGTTGTTGTTGTGCCAAACCCAATTTGCCGTGGTTGTTGCAGTGGCAAAAAATTTTTGGTGGTTTGCTGTTGTTGTTCCGGCTGTGCCGCTATCGTGTTTTGTTGGGTGGCACTTATGCTGTGCTTGATTGTTGCTGAGGTTGCGGCACCATCGGTGGCTCTTACCGCTGTTGTATGTGCACCATACGTCACACTTCCGGTGGCACTCACGGTTGTTGCTTTTGTTGTGGCTACACTTATGCTGTGCTATGCTGTTGGTGTTGTGATGTCACTACAGATATGTGCATTGTTGTTGTCGTGATGCCGACTATTTGGCGATTTGCTGCGGTGGTAGTGGTGGCAATCATCCGTTGCTGTTGTGGTGCCAATTATTGGTGATTTGCTGTTGCAGTTTAGCAAAAAGTACCGCAGGGTCGAAGTTACGTAAAGCACCAAGTTGCACAAATCTCCACTTTCCGGCGCGTCGAATTTTTTTTTTTCAGTGCCCCTTTATTTCCTATACTGCGATGCATCCTATACATATGCACATGTCTGTTATCGCTTCTTAAACTTCACTTCAAATTTTCTCGATTGTAATATGTAGAATTTGCGGCTGCCTTGCGGATAATTAGCAACACAAAACGTGAAATTAATGCTCAACGTTTTCTTTTCCACGATACGCGCAAGAAAAAAATCTTTAATTTTTGGTTGCCTGCGTTTATACATTTATTAGGTCATTTATATCGTATTGCTCATGCTAATATCGCGAATAAGCCGCCAATAAGCTAATAGCCATATAACACAACCACGCGCGTTTTTTTTTTCCTTCTTTTTGTTTAAACAACCAATCACCCAACTAAATTTGCCAACCGATTTTTCGAATTCTTCGACCGCCTCGTTCAACAGACTTTTCCCAACTAACTGACTCTGTACTAAAATTTTTCTGTTCAAGCGTGCCTTCCACCTTTTTATCTATTCAGTTTGGAAGAGTCCCGTTTTCTTTCCATATAGTCTGCAGTGGTGTAGTGACGTGTGCATAATAGTGGCGTGACTTTACGGTTACCCGAATGTCTATATCATGGTATGACGCTAGCAATGACACAAGCGAGATGGAATGCGATTGCCATGTTACACAAATAAAAATACCAAAACTTTCGGAATAAAATGCCTCAAGCATTTTTCCCATGAAACTATCTCAAATTAATCGATTATATTCGTGCCCTAGTAAATTTGCTACTGTAAAATTCTATTAGTGTACGTTGGGAATATTAATAGACATTGTTGTCTTACGCTCAAATTATAAAAATGGTAAGAAACAGGAAAATCTGATTAATGAAATAGTATGTTTGTTTCTCATTAAACTAGCAGCTAGCTGTCAAGTGAAATGAAAAGAGCAAAACGGAAAGAATTACGTTCATAAAGAGTGAAATGTACAGAAAATCAAGAAACGTTCTGCCAGCCCAAACCTGGCTAACTATCCATAACTAGCCAATAAGAAACAAACATATTAAAATTATGTGGTAAATAATTATTTAATTTTCTGTGAACTATGTAAAATTTAAATTTGTATGGAGCGCATAAGAACATTTTTTAATAGGTGCATTTGAAAGTACTAAGTACCCGAATAACCACGTGTGGCGTATTTTCACAGTAGCAGGTATTCATGGCAACCCTGAAACAACCAGTTTCTCCATCACTAATACATGTGCATACCCCGCCATTGGAACGATTGTCAAGGTTGAGATGGGAAATTTGAGTTAAGCTTTCCCCATGAAAGGCCTACTAGAGGTTGGCTCGAAAGCTTGCCTATTTGCAAATAAGAAAAATTTACGTGCAATCTATATAGATCGAGATCTGGAAATTACAGCAAAACCATATAACCATCTAGAAGAATAAAAAGAAATCAATGTAAATTTCGGATACAATTACTTATTTAAAATTTGTTTAGACTCTTAGTGGAGGAAGAAAAGAATTAATTACAGGGTTTTAAAAAAAAGGTTACATTTAAGATATCTAGTAACTGAATAAGAAAATACAAAACGTTAGAACACCACCAGTGGTGAATGAAATTTACTCGAACAAGGAAATGACTCCTGTCAAAAAAAAAATTGTCAGCTGTTGCCATCGAGACAACCTCATAATCACCCTCGTCTCGCAGTGCGGCCACCTATTACACTAGCCCATAGCTCAAACATACAAGGTCGATGCGAGGGAGAATCGCTCTTCTTCTTCTTGGCATATGTCACTTATTGTCTGTTGATTTGATTTTACAATCTCGCATGCCTTGTTCGCAGAAGTAGAATGCTAAGCTCAAGGTTTATCCAAAGAAGGTTATATTAGTTACGTTTTGATGTGTGTGTTTCCTTTAAAAAAAAAATGTCAACGTAAAAGAGGAGAGAAATTATTTTCAAAGCAAAAAATTTTCCCCAATCGGTTCTATCTGACGTTCGCACTTTTTTTTTTTTTGCACACGTACCCAATTGCAATCAGCTTATCTGCCGCGAAATCCTTCTTTAAACAACCCTTGCTAAGTTGTGTGTTCACTTCTTTTTCCCTGCTTTTGACATTTGAAACAAGCCGCCTAGCGTCAATCGCATATTCTGCCTCCCATGCGACGACCTGTTTAGTTTGGCCACGCGTCAACCATTCTTCTTCACCATGTCAGCACGTCGGCCATTATGAAATGGAAGTTATTGGAAAAGTACTAAAAAAACTACTGAAATAGTGGGGCTGCCACACAGACAGAATCGAGCAACCGAAATTAACCCGTTTATGACCGATATCAGGATTGATATCGATAGCAAACCATAACAAACGATTTGTCTCAGTGTGTGGGCGGCGACTCGCTGTAGCCCGCTTCTGCAGAAAATAAAAAAGAAAAATGGAAGCCAAAAATGGCGTGTACACAAACCCCGTCGGAATTGATTGCTTTGAAAATTCAGGTTTCATTAAATACTTTTAAAAGTGTTCAATATAATAAAAGAAACTAACACCATAATTTGTCTTCCAGGTCTGATAGTGAAAAAATTGTTTGATACAAAAAATATTCCAAAATTATTCCTTTATATGTAATTTTACATGAATTAATAGTAATTTTGCGCTGCTGTTCCTAATGGGTGTAGTATTAAACTTCGTTTGTAGGCGAGAGGATAGAATGCGCGGTCGCGGTGATTTTCAGCGCGCTTGCCTATGCTTAAGCGCGGCACAAAAACAAAAAGCGCGGAAGCGCGATAGCTGTGAAGACCATTGATATAAAGCTAGTGTGTACACATGAACATGAAAATTTTATGAAATGTAACCAATTTTCTAATTAAAAAAAGTTACTGTTAGAATCGTTTGCCAATTTAAACACTATATACTATTTCACCTGGTAGGTTGTTTCTAATTTAAACCATCAGCTTACCTCGATCGGTGCCATAGGCAATCAAATGAATTTTATTGCACCCTTCCATAGGTTCTACGGCGCAGCATCGGTGTTTGTTTGCTGTTGTGTGAGCACAGCCGTACGATTTAATGCTGGTGAATTTATTGCTCTGGTGGTGGTGAACTATTTTCCGGCGTAATGGGCGGTGTTCTTGTAGTCAATTCTGGCTCAACGATTACCAAAGTTGGCCATTGCTGAAGGATCCATGGACTAGCTGCCGCGGTTGAATGTGATGTGATGTCTGTACAATTTCATGACCATCTTCAAGCTCCGCAATTGAGATTCAAAATTTGAGCATAAATAAAGCCCAAATAGTGTTTACATTGTAACTTTGTTGCAACTTACCTATTAGACCTCTGCACAATACCATTTGCCTCTTCTATATTTTCGAATACTCTATGCATTGTACAATTAGTCACAGCACAATTTCAATGCAGATACGAATATAACCCATACTTTTCATTTGGAATACAAATACTATTTCTATTTGCTCTTTTGGAGCGATTAGTGTACACCAGGGCTGCTCAACGCTCTTGTATTGAAAGTACAAAGCTCAATACATCTACAAATTTTGTATATGCACTGAAAATTTTTTTGCTCATTTAAATTTTTTTATGAATTCCAATAAAATATTATTTTAGAATTTATTTTCAAATGGTAGTATCACATACACACAAATTTCCACGAATTTCGGGAGAACTTTATTTCCTGCATAAAACCACCTTAATATGCCAATAAGTTTCCTATTTAATGCCGAAAAAATCAAAAGAATCGAAGTATTGGTTACCGAGTTATTTTAAAATATATAGAACAGTTGGAAATATGTAGATCGTAAAAAGCTCTGGTTCGAAATTTTTTTTAACAATATGGTTTCTTGGGCAAAAAAGCTTGAAATTACCCAAATTTTTATAATTGCGATGTGTCCCTGTTAATTTTTTTTTGGCCCCTACCAATCGACCCGCCCTAGTGTTTTTGCATATGCTGAACACAACGTCTGGATGTGTGTTTATGAAAATATGTATGTACATACATATATTTCGATTATATTCGAAGTATTCGCAAGTAGTGTACACTATTTGCAGAACCTTTTTAAGGTCATGTAATTGTCGCTACGAATAAGTAATTGTATTGGTTCTGTTTATGGTTGTGCTCTACTTGCGTTTATTCTAAAACGACAGAAACAAGTAGGTACTGTAATTGGACGGCCGCGAATATTTTGTTGGCCGTTTCGAATCCATTCGTGCAGCCTTCTATTACCTACATATGTATGCCGGATGATAGTTTTTAAAATTTCTTATTTTGTGCAACGCTTTTTGTTATTGAAAATATTATTAAATTTGATTTTTTTGTTCAATTTTTTCCATCACTGTTTGACGTTTCTTTCGTATTTATTTTCGCAGCCAACTGTCGAATTTTTTGAATAATTGTAGCATATAACGTATTAATGATTGAACGAGCTGATGTTGTTTTCCACACACAGCGGAGCACGCGCTTCCCTGTAAAAATCATTGGATTATATTGTCCATTTGTGGTAGGTTGGAGTACTTTCAAAGTGACCACTAACATAGCCCAAACGACCGATTCGTGTATCTGCAACGGTTCGTAGTTAGCCGAAAATAACAAAAACCAAATATTTATGGCGACGACGACGATGTGTGTATACATACATACATAACTACATACATACATATGTTTGAATGTATACCCCTGCAAAAATCATTGGATTATATGCTCCATTTGTGGTAGGTTGGAGTACTTTCAAAGTGACCACTAACATAGCCCAAGCGACCGATTCGTGTATCTGCATCGGTTCGTAGTTAGCCGAACATAACAAAAACCAAATGTTTATCGCGACAACGACGATATGTGTATACATACATAACTACATACATACAAATATTTGAATGTATGCACGTCATTCGTCGTCGTCGTGATAAACATTTGGTTTTGTTGTTATGTTCGGCTCTGTTAGGTACTCCATCAATTAATCCAATGTAGCTACTCCATGGATTAATTTGAATGTTATGCGGGACTAGAGTATATACTCCATTGCAATGACATGCAATGTTAAATGGACCATATTTTTTGTATGAAATGTGGCAAGTTATGGAGTAATCGGTTGGTCCATAGCGAGCACTCCATGGATTAGCGATTGGAGTACTCTGAATTTTTGCAGGGACACGCCATTCGTCGTCGTCGCGATAAACATTTGGTTTTGTTGTTATGTTCGGCTAACTGTTAGGTACTCCATCAATTAATCCAATGTAGCTACTCCATGGATTAATTTGAATGTTATGCGGGACTGGAGTATATACTCCATTGCAATGACATGCAATGTTAAATGGACCATATTTTTTGTATGAAATGTGGCAAGTTATGGAGTAATCGGTTGGTCCATAGCGAGCACTCCATGGATTAGCGACTGGAGTACTCGGAATTTTTGCAGGGTTGTACCGCATCACTACATAAACAAAATAATAAGAAAATCGCGTGCTGTAAGGAAAAAGGGGTAATAGGGATGACAGGGACTATACTTTGACGATCTGGGATAGGAAAGAGTAAGGAGATGAAAGAGAAGAAATCTAGCTGATAATGTCGACCTGCTACTTAAGCGTGTTGTTGTTGTTGTTGTTGTTGTTGTTGCTTGATGTCAGCGCAACAACTGAAATTGCCCACCCAACCATGATCACTTAGTACCAAAATTAAAAATTAGTGATCCCAATAAAAAAAATTTTACGCCCTAATGCTGTTATTCACGTGTCCTCGATGCATGATTCCACCAATATTAGATTTTTAAAACATATTTAAGGTAAAGGTTTACAAAAGATTTATTAAATACAAATTCATCAATTCATAAATTAAACGTGGAATGATGATAAAGGTTTTAGATGATTTCAAAAAAAAATAGGATCTTACATCTAAATGTATCTATGCTAAGGAAATAACGCTCAGGTGTATGTATGATTGTAAATAAATCCTACCAACTATTATATTTTTATTCATATACGTACGCATTCAAAAACGGTTTAAATCGTATTTCATATAAAAATTATGTAGGGTAGATGTTCCAGTGAACGGACAAATAACTTTTTTTTCAACTTTGTGCTCAAGTATAAAATAATCAGTTAACTTTATTGAGACATTTGTATTTTATTTGAGACCACTAATTAGTTCTTAATCGAATAAGCATATAAAAATTAAAATATAATTATTAATTTTTCCAGAATAAATATATTTTTTGAGTAAAGTACTTTTTCACCAGTGACCGGACACTTTTTCCAGTGACCGGACAGCAAGGATCCAGTGAATGGACATATGTTTTTTCGAATAAAATACAACTAAAACCATGCTTAAAAGCAATTTAGATTTAAAATTAATAAAGGAGAATTCTTTAGAAATAAGGAATCATCTTGGTTTATTTATTTTATATTATTTAACAGCCTATGAAAGGATATAATATATTGGTCATATGTAAAGGACTTAAAGCGATTTAAGGAGACATGTTTCAGGAAATTATACATGTGTTACCTACTGTTAATAGTTTCTAAAGGTCTTTAGTTTATATAAAACTTTAAATTATCTACGATATGAAATTTTTTTCCTAAACATATATATTTCAAATGTTGAAAAATTAAGTGAAAACTATTAAGGTGGGATATATATGTAGCTATTTCGAAAGGGGCTTAATATTTTCCATCAGTACCACTTTCGGAATGGAAGTTTAAGCTGAGATAAGATTTTGGGACCTCATAAATCCCACTCTTGTGACCGATTGCTTTATGCTTTCTGCTATAAGATTGCTACCTATAACTTACTTACTTACTTAATTGGCACGTAACCGTCTAGACGATTTTGGCCGAATCCAACATACCGCGCCAGCTATTTCTGTTTCGTGCAGCATGGCGCCATTTGGGAATACCTAGGGAGCCAGCATCACTGTCCACCTGATCTTCCCAACGCAGTGGAGGTCTCCCCTTTCTTCTGCATTCAGCGGGTTTCGACCTACCTATAACAGCTGACAGTTAATATCCAGTTTGCCTTTCCATATATATGTATGTGGGCATTTTGCTAATGATGCTTATAATTCAGCAACATTTTAATCGATAAATACAATTGCAGCTTTTTATTTCGTTAAAAGCTTGAATATGAGAGCCCAACTTTTAAAAATTTTGAAAAAATTATTGTGATATTATATTTTTTTCCGTATATGATATTCTTTAGGCAGTATTTCGCACATCTGAACATGAAATTTTAATATATTTTTCAAAGTTTTCTTTCCGGAGCTTGCTTTTTGTAATAGTACATTCAGTGTGCGTTCCAAACATGTTAAATTTCAAATATAACCGACTGTCCGGTCACTAGATCAAGACATATTTTTCTATAACTCCAGTCAGCGGACACCTGTCCGGACATTGGAACAAGGGCTAAATTGGTGTTCCAGTAACCGGACAGCTAATTTTATAGAAAATTGGAATTTTTTCAACAAAGTTTCTGTTTAAATGTAATTATACATCATCTGCCAATAGAATTATGCACTATATGGCATGTTTCCATGCCCAGATACTGATATTCATCAACTTTAAAAATCTCTATACCACTAGCAAAAAAATAACTTTTTGATACATTTCTCTACAACCACCCACTAAATGCTATATCACAAAGCTTGTGTCACATCTATAGAAAAATTAAATTTATAATATAGTCAATATTGAATGCCTGCTTTGATTTAAATTAAATTTAATGTAAAATATTTAACGGTTTTCTATTTATAAGAGAAAAACCATGCTAGTGTCCGGTCACTGGGTACTGTCCGTTCACTGGAACATCTACCCTACTAGGCTAATGTGAAAAGCGAGCGCGATTTACAAGTGTGTACTTATATATGTACATATATAAAAGTATATGCTTATGCGAGGGCCTGCACATAAATACATGTATATATATATGTGTGTAAAATCCAAGTGTTTTTTTTTTTCTATATTTAAGGTTTTATGGGCCAACCCAATGTTTAAAATTTAAATATTGTTATCATGTTAATAAAAGCTAAGTAACTGATAACAAAAAAAAATGTATTAACTAATATGTTGCTATATAATTTGCCAAAAAAAAAAGGCTCACAAAATAAAATCCTGTAGGTGGATTTGCGCGCAGCATAAAATTCAACCTGCACTTCATTAATATTCATTTAGTTCTGCCGTCTTTTTAACTACAAACATCTGCGATAGACCACAAAACATAATATGTATGGAAATATTTCCCTCTCTCGGTAAACATACATACATATGTACATACGTATTAAATACGGATAAAGAGTAATTGATATGTAGATAATATAAAGAAAGAGATCACTTACATGTGCATAAATGGTCCCACGACGAAAGATCTTTCGATGCGTGTGTTCTACTGAGTAACCAAATCTCGTAGCTAGAGCTGTTTAGCGCAAAAGAAAAGCTCTGTACATATGTACATATGTAAATCAATATATGTATGTATTACCCTTAGCTTAATTATGTTTTTGGTTTTTACTAATCTGCTCAAAACTGGTTTGACTATGTATTTATCATTTGGGGTAAAACAAAAAAAAGAAAATCTCTATCTTATGCATATATACATACACTTTATATGTTTAGGTGTGAACAGATTTCCACACATTAAATTACACTGATCTACAAAATTTCGTATCTAATTAATTTCTTATCAAAATGACATGACGAAAGGTCAATATTTCGTTTACACCTATTTTGTTGTTGTTGTTGTCTGCATGCCTATCCAGACAATTTCCCTATAATAATTATAATTAGACAATCAATTATGTTCGCTTTAAAACACAAAATTATCTACAATTCCCTATTATGGAAGAATTCAATAGTTTTCTAACTAAATTTAAAACTAGCTTCATAATTAGATCTAAACTTTTGGATTATTTCCTTTAAATAAAAAAAGTCCAGGTAACTCCGGAGGATGTATGCCACCAAACTGCGGCTAGGTAGTATTAGGGCGGATCTCGAAAATACTATGCATCGTATTGACAGGTATCCCAATTGGCGTTGAAATGAGGTTTTCCATCGGATATGAACGGAAGTTGATATTATTGAATTTGTGGCACTCCTTATAACCGAAATTAGTAACGTCAGTAGATTTTGGCTTGGTTTTCAACTGAAGCTTAGTAGACGGTAGCAATCAGGAATGTATGTCATGATTTAAGCCGGAATGATTATGTATATATTATTTTGACGATATCGCTTGATTTACATTCGGGCTCTAATTGATGGTAATGGTAAGTAATCTATGGAAAGTTTCCCATATTTATGGACTGGTACTTGGTTGACGATAAGGTAAGTAATTTGTGGATTATCTTCGGCCGGAATGTTCATAAATGGTGAAAGATGTATATTGTGGACTTGCTTAGGCCGAAGTTTCCATATTTCTGGAATGTTACTTAGTTGACGATAAGGTAAGTATCTACTTGGCGATTTGGTTATATGTTCATTGCAAATTGGTTAGGTGTTTATCGCGAATTTTCCATATTCTTAAGATATTACTTAGTTGACGATAAGGTAGGTAACTGGTGCTAGGTTATGTATATGTTCATGGCAAATTTTCCATATTCGTAAGATATTACTTAGTGGAAGAAAAGGTAAGTGTGTAATTGGTGGCTATTGCAAATTTTCCAGATTCATATTTTCATAGGATGTTACTTAGTTTACGATAAGGTAGGTAACTGGGGCTAGGTTATGTATATGTTCATGGCAAATTTTCCATATTCGTAAGATATTACTTAGTGCCAAATCTGCACAAATAGCAAAAGAAAAAAATAACGCGATTGAAATATGGATAATCCATTATACTTGGTATAAAATTATAACTTACCCCTTTACGGGAATTGGCACAGATATGGTGATATGCAAAAAAAACTTGCACGTGTATCATCCGGGATAAAGCACACCAAGATATTAATTTCTGGGATTATTTTCGCGATCACTGATTGTTTGGTTTTAAGACGGAATATAAATGTTTTTATACTACTTGAAATTGTAATTTTATATATTATTTTCAACAATAAAATTACTTTTTCCTTTTAAAAAAAAATTCACTTCGCGACAATCAGCTTGTATTTTCCACTTAACAAATTATCTGCTCGGCATCCAGGAAGTAAAAGACTGAGCCGGGTTTTTGTACATGGCGGAAAGCCTCAGGAGAAATAAACTGTTCCCAGTTTACTACAAATTATGAGAGAAAGAGAATGATAAATGTATTGAACAAAGTAAAATCAAGGTTGACATTACTCTATGGGCTTATGCAGCTATTGCCCGCTAGGAATCGGAATGCTTATTAGTATGAATTGCTTAATGTACGTTATGTAGGCGACAAGCGATACTACATAATATGTGCTCTCGCTATAAGATATTAAGCTGATTCCACATAAAACTTTTTTCGCTTTGCGTTACGCCATTTTCTATGTCAAACAACGCAAAACTGAAAAACTATGCCACAATGAACGTTGTAACATCACTCAAAAAATATTTATTTTCTAAAAATTTGTCATTCTCCGTTTTATTTACAAAGAAAATAAATAAGAATATAAAAATCTATTAAATTATTTTCTAATTGTGTGAAATTTTAATTTATTTATTTACATTTTAAGTAAAGACAAACTGAAAAAAATTTCAACGCGCCCAAAAGTTGAGATTTGGGCAACTTTGTGCTTTACGTAACTTCGGCGTTGCGTTACTTTTTGTTATCTGAGAAACCTCATATAGATACATGTATTTTATCCCAGCTGTCACGCAGAAAGTGTCAGGTAACGCAATACGAAGTTCTATCTGGCATCAGCTTTACTCTTTTCTATTTTATTACTCTTATTGAGGGAGAACGTAAAAACTAAATCAAACAAATAAATGTGTGCCTGTCAAATGTAGTGCCTCATTTTTTGAGATATGTATGTATGTACTTGAAGTTAGGGCGTGGGTGACTTTTTCAGAGAAATCGGACCACTACAACCTATAGCTCCCATACAACGGAAGGTTCAGATATAGACATTTTGGGCTATAACATCTCCATAAATAACACACAGAATTTACTGTATAAGATAAAGAAAATCAGATTATGTAATGTTTCTTTTCCTCATTCATGAATTTTATGAAGTCTTCGATACAGTCGAAGACTGCCGCAATATTACTTGTTTTTAATTATCTACCTAACTACGAGCACTTCTGTATTAAATTCCAATTTATGAGTTTATACTAAAGCGTATGTTACACTCAAATGCTTGATTTGGTGATTTTAAACAATTTTTCAAAAAGACGAAAAATAATTTGATATCAAAGTGCATCGTGCCATGTATGGTCAATGACAAATTAACAATAATTGCAAACTTGTAAGGTATACACAAATATTTCTGCTAGAAAACATATTTGGAGGCAAATTATTACATATATGTACGTTCTTTAATAGTATGTATACAAAACTATTGTATAAAAATGTTTATGCCTCTCTGAACAAATATACATACGTATTCGTTTCGATATGCAGTATTCGTGGTTGGTATTCACATGTACGTGTTCATACTGGTATCCATATTCCCCTTCACACACATTTCATACTCATATTCATACATATTCATATGCATATTCGTATGCATATTCGGTTAACGGTACTCGGTATTTGTATTCGATATTCGGTATTCGCATTCGCTTCCGTATTGGTATACGCATCGACCTATATACCAAATATGACCCAGATACCAATATTCATTGATCTACGCCAGTGATGGGCGAAAATTTGGCTCTTGCAGCAGCCTCGGAGCCAGCAAGAGGATGGAGAGGGGCTGATTTGTTTTGCGGTGATAAGGGGAATGTAAAACTATTAAAATCAGCGTATATTCCCTCGCTCGTCATGTTCATCGCAAGAAGCCTGCGGAAACACTAAAAATCAAAAACCAAAACCACGCACTCTCAGCCACGATCAACAATTCTTATACTGTGTTGCCGTAGTACGGAAACAAAATAATACAATTTTTGCCAAGAATTACGAAAAAAGTAATTAATACTGAATTTTTCGACTTTTAGGTAGCAACGACTTTATAATATACATTTAGTTTGTGCGTATTTCATTTCTACATGCAAATCGATTTATTTACAAACTATATATATATTTTTAGTATTGATAGTAGCAAAGCATAAGTATTAGTTTTTAAGAGTAGTAGTTGTAGTAGTATTTGTTGTAGAAAAGAGTACTAAAACACATTTATTATACAATCCTTAAACAATGACACCCTCCCTGTTGACAACGGCGCTCTTCCCCCAGAGTTGCCGCTCCTAAAATACATATATTATTTTAGTGGAAATAATATTTGGTTTATGAAACTCACTCACATTCGATTCATAGAAGATAGATAATTTATTTTTATATTATTTTAGCAATGTCAAAATTCAAGAACTTACATTTATAAATTCTCTTATATTAAATAAAATCTGTTATACAAAAAAGAATGTGTGTCTGTCCTTTATATACTCCCAAACTAATCAACCGATCTTTATAAAATTTTTGCAGTAGATCCATGTGGTATTAACGCACATGATAGGGTATATAGAATTTCAATAAGTGGGAACTTCTCGGGATACGGGCCTAAATGTGGACCCAGAGTGACCCAGATAGACTTTGAGCAATATTGGTACCAAATGAAAGGTGCTAAGCTGGCCTTCCATTTAATTAATTTTTTTCAATAATTTTTAGGTGATACGAGGAAAAACCCATGAAAGTACCAATTTGTAATACCAAAATGTTTGACGCTGCGGCAACACTGCTGCACACTGCCTCTCAGGCATGAACCAGTGATGGAAAATGACTCGTGCCTATGCAGTTTTCGGTTATTTGGGAAGTAGCAAGGCACTTATGTATAATCAATTGATTTTCGCACTATTCTGCAAAACTCAATTCAGGTTATAAATATTTTTCGATTACAATGCCATTTTTGTTTGCTTCATAGTAAACAGACGGTTGTTTTTTTATTATGAAGGCATATAAACTTTATTATAAAGTAATCTTCATAAAAGTAGGACGCACAAATATGCGTAAGAATGGTCTTGTATGAGATCCTTATTATACAATATGTGCTGTAAACTTATTTTATCAAGGTAATGGTACCAACAGACGATTTTCAAATTGATTGCACAATGAAATTCAAAAATTCACCACTTTTTGTACAAATTTGACACAATTGGAAACTTTCATTTTCCATCACTGCCACGAATACAGGTGGCGACATACTCTCTCGTTCTCAATCTTGCTTATGTGTTAGTGAGTTCTTCCTCAGTTCTTCTCCCCTTATGCTGCACTTGGTTGCGTCCCTCACCTGCACCCAAATGTGCGAAGTCGGCACCTAAGTGCAAAATGCTACCAGGAGCTACTTTGCCCAACGCTGGTCTAAGATATGGCAGAACAAATTTATCCCCTCATCTGTTATTTATCAATGGAGAGTGGTAACTGACAGACAGGGCCGCCGAGAGAATATCCGGGCCCGGGGTCAAAATAACTAAGGGCCCCCATACTAAATGAACAAATTCTCAAAATCAAAATTCAATGAATATATAGTTACGAACTTTAATTTATCTATACATGGCCGCTGTGGTGCAGTGGGTAGAGTGCTCGCCTGTTATGCCAGGCTTCTGTTTTAGCCACTCAAAAAAAAAAAAAAAATGGACGTGTTTTTGTAGCGTCCGGAACGCAGTTTAAGTGGCTAAAACAGAGGCACTAAACTAAATTTCTGTCGCTAACATACTTTAATAATTAGCTGTGGCCTAAATCTTTCCTTTTATCATAAAACGATACAATATTTCGCGATATTTCTGCCTCAAAAGTTCAAAAAATCGTGCGAACATACCGTCCGAAACGCCCAGGATATACCCATATCGCTGTATAAGAATTTGCATCATACCGAATTTTTCTGTTGCAACAGAAAACGAATTCAAATTTATGCTGCAAAGTCGACGCCAAAAACCAACAATTCCTTAAGTGGGGTGCAGACACTTTAAGAGATTTATAAAATTTGTTGAAATTTAAAATGATTGCTATCTACGAAAGGTGATTAAAGGTGTGGGCGCTGATGCCGAGCGGAGCCGAGCCGAGCTTATTGACGCTTATTTTCATGCGAGAAGAAAATGTGTCTATAACACAGTGAATGCGAGAATCAGCGCTGAAATTCTGTTTATTCCATGTGTTTTGCCTTTATGTGATTTAGTCTTATTTTTCATTTGTGTTTATAAAATTGCTGTACACGGTAATGGATTTATCTGATGAAGAGTATTTTGCTTCTCCTAGTGTGGTTAATGCAATTATTATCACAAAAGAATTTGGAAAACATCCAATTACACTAAAAATATATCAATTTGGTGAATTTCATCATTTATATAATGATTTAGGAAAATATCCAGCTAAATTTCTTTAAAAGAACCATTAAAAAACACGATTTCACGCTAAAAAGTAAACATCAACAATGTAAACAAGCGCACAAAACGCTTTGAAACTGTTTTTCTCGCACTCATCGGCTTTGCTCTCTGATCTTGTCGGCGTTCACTGTGTTATGCACAAGCTTATTTGTATTGACTTGTATGTAACCAGTTTTATCGCACTGACAATCTTTATCGCATTGACAATCTCGGCTCGGCTTTCAGCGCCCACTCTGTTCGCAGCCTTATGCTGCACTTGGTTGCGTCCCTCACCATCACCCAAATGTGCAAAGTCGGCTCCTAAGTGCAAAATGCTACCAGGAGCTACTTTGCCCAACGCTGATCTACGCCATTTTGATTTTTATTTTTGACGTAAAAAATAAAAATCAAAGTTTAATCGTTATTTTTTGATTTTTTCGATAAAAGTCAAAAAAACAAAAATCACATCGGATTGACCATCTGTGGCCCACGAGCATCACAATGGTATATATAAATGTTAAAAATATTAACCCTTTCCCTTTGACTTTTTGAGTTGAAATTTCAAAAATAACAATTATTTTCCATCCCTGATCTAAAGCCTTTACCCTGTCAGGGTGGGAATTTAACCGCACTAAACCTCCTATTTTCATCGTACCGAACCCCCCGATACTACCATCAAGCTACAAATGTGCATATCTTTAAAAAAAAAAAAAATAAATAAAATGAAAAAAAAATAAAAAGTCAAAAATAATCATAAATAATCAAAAACAATCAAAATAGGTTTTTTTGATTATATTTGATTATTTTTGATTTTTTATGATTATTTTTCTGTTTTTTTGATCTGTTGTGATTTTTTTAATGGTAATTGCAAAATAATAATTAAAATTTGAAAACAATTGTTAATCAATCATTAACACGTTGGATGCCAGTGTATCACCGGTGATCACAACAAAAAACCACTCACAGGTGCCAGGAACAAAATTACTTTTGCTTTTTTGTATTATAACGGGATTTTTTACCTAGAGTAAAAGCCATGCTGGCGACGCATCTGAACATGCTTTTAAGCTGTGATGACCCCGCGAACATCTGCTTTTTTATTTTAAAATGTTGTTTAAATTTTAAGCGCCTAGGCGTGTATCACCGGTGATAAACTGGCACCTGGGGGTGGTTTTCTGATGTGATCACCGGTGATACACTGGCAGCCAACGTGTTAAATGGATACTTGAAAAAATAAACAATCAAGCCGGTAATAATTACGATTAATAATCATTATTTAGCAGGTCTGCCTATAACACCACTTTTGTGGACTTTAGCTCGTTAACATGTGTGATCGTCTTTTTTCGGACACCAAATGTGTTGTACCCAGCGGCGAACATTGCCTACCACACTACTTCTCCCCAAAGATGTACATATGTATACTACACATTATGAACAATGCCAACTAACATACAATGTGTATGAAAAAGTAAGTTGGGTTCACGAAAATTAATTTTGTTAATTTTTCTGTTTTTCTTCAAATTTCAATTTTGTTGTGTTTCTATGTATGTATGTATAATAAATTCGGAAATTCCATAGAAACAAAATAACAATCACATTGAAGAATTCTTTTTCTTACAAATTCATTTCTGAATCATGCGCTGATCGAATAAAATTGTTTAAAATTGTATAAAACAGATCTGGGTGCTAAAACAATGCACGATTTCTTCATGGACGTTCTCTATCTATCACCACTGTTTTACGAAAAATATTGAAAGATTTACATGAATTGAAAACATTAGTTAGTATGGGAGGTACCACTCCCACTTTTCCGATGATGGCTAGATTATGTCTTACGGCTTCACGGTATTATAGTAGATTAAATGAACAGATTTTCAAATTTTAAGTTTCATATAAAAAATTACTAATTTTTTACCTATTGCGATCCATTTTTTTGACTACCGAATATTATAGGTACCTAGTAAAATTTTGCACATGCGGCTAATTTTTTTTTATGGAAAGGAGACGGAGAACACAATTTTTGCGACCATCTTTCAAGAAATTTCATAAGAATTTAACTGAAAAATTTTTTTTATTTTTTTTTTAAACATACGATAATAAAAAATTTAAAAGCAAAGAAAATGATGGTTTAATTGTCAAAATCGGTTAGGTAGATCGTCTGCAATCGCGTTTTAAAAAAAAAAGGTCAAAAAATTTAATTGCTTATATGTATATAACAAAAAAAAGTTTTGTCTCCAAAAACAAAATCAGGTGTTTATTGGTGTCACAAAGAGCTTTCCAAAAACGCCACTGCCGACTAAAACGGAAATATTTTATGTTTTGCGTGGCCCGTTTCAGAAATTCTTACCCCCCTGCGAATAAAAAAACAGTTATGTAAGTTTTTAGAAAATTTTTTTTATTCCATTTTTTACTAGCCTACTACAGTTTTTTTCATATCTGGTTTGGTTTAGAAGTTATCAAATAAAGTATGTGCGTGTAGTAATGTAAATGTTCTGAGAAAAAGGTATGCGCTTACAGGCATTCAGACAAAATGGCAACTGTCAGTTCATTGGTTCGATACTCCACTTTTCCACATACAAACTACCACTAGCGGTGTATTGTGTACAATGTACACTGTACATGATCACATAATATAATATAATACAATGGCGCTATTATAACTCTGACGAGTTTTATGGCCGAGCTTCTATCCCAATTCGAGGTGTGCTCCTTTTGGTTTTCCTACACAGTAAAAATTTTAGTTTAATTTTAATACCATTTTGGTATTTATATATAACAATGCCAAAAAGCATAAAATTAAAACCATTCTGGTTTAAAAAAAGGAAGAGAATATTGAGAGACAGAAATTATTCTTGGTGTCAAATTAATACTTTCTTGGAATTAAATCAAAACCAAATTTTGATTATTTTTAGAATATTTCTGGTATTAAAAATAGTTGAAATGGTATAAGATCTATCCGAAAATTGGAATAAATTCTATACTTTTTTGAATTTAAAAATAAGCCCCCCTAAATTTCCAGTGGATATACCGCAAATAACCCATTATTCCAAAGATTAATGAGAAATTGAATAACGTTAACATCGTTTATTTACATAAAAATCCAAAACAGTAGTAGCAAACACTAAATACTTTATACATATATCGAGCCCTAATCCCCATAAAAGTGTAAATTTTACAGGACTCAGTTTTTTTTAAATTTGTTTTGCATACAGTTTGTATGCAGCCTTGAAACTTACATATTTAGTCTCTAACTTCAAAACTGCACATTTCACAGCTATGAAATTTTTGAAGTTGATACATACGATAATAAATTGTTGATTTCCATAAAAAAGCTGAAATCGATAATTTTGTTGGATACACTTTTATGGCGGTTAGAACTCGATATATACACATATTGTCAACTTTTACATCAATATTTTGGAGATGTCCATGGAAATTTCACCACCGCAAGAAAGACCTTCAACTGCCTTATGTCTGAAAAAATAAAGCAACATTTACCCTCATGCTATTTTATTATTATATCTCCTGCATTACTTACTTGATACATTTATTTTATCCCCATTGCACTTTTACAAACATTTTGTTTATTTTTTTTTCTCATATTTTTTTTTTAATATTTTTTTGGTTTTGATTTCAAACCAAAAATGCTTTTATAGTAATAAAATTGAGAAAGAGAAAGTTTTTATACTTTTCAGGATTTGTTTTTAAACCATAAATAATTATTTATTATTAAAAGAATTTTAATACTTTTTAAAGCTTTATTTTGAAACTATTTTGGAATAAATAAAATTGTAAAACTTCTCATAGTTTCAAAATAAGACTTTTTGGCATTAAAATTCAAATTTAATTCCAAGAATGATTAAACCAAGTACCAAATGGTATTAGAAATAAACTATTATTTTTTACTGTGTCCTGATTGGGTGGACCTACTGTTTTATGCTGGCTCCGAACGGCGAATGCATTTTTTGTGAGAAGCTTTTTCATGGCAGAAACACTCTCGGAGGGTATGCCGCCCACTGCCGAGAGGTGACCGCTGCTCTTAAAAAAACCCAATAATTGGATTTTTACTAATTATAAAATTTTTGTTTGGTGTTTGCTCGGACTGGGGTTTTAACCCGAGACCTCTGGTATAGCAGGCGAGCACTCTACCCACTGCACCACAGCGGCCACACAGATTACATACGTTTTTACAAAAAAAAGTGGTGTTTAAACACAGCTACATATGCGCATTAAAAAGGCGCAAATGTTTATCACGCCGCAGTGGGTAAAAAAGGTGATCTATTTTAACAGTGATGTAGTACCATCCTTTCTGAATTAACCTTTAACATACGACGTGGTGGTAATTTTTACACCGACTTACAGTTTCTTTAAATATCTCTTTTAACTTACCATCCAGCAAGTTTACTCTCTTAGTATCTTCCCATCTCGTTGTAATTATTAACCCATTTTGTTTTTATGGAGGAAGGTGTAACATTTGACGAGAGGTGATGATGGTGGGGTAAAAATTACCCCACGTCTAGGGTAACGTTAGTTTTTCATCGAATGCAATTTTTTGAAATTTACCACTTCTCGCTTCTCTGCAGTATTTTGATGCTTTTAGAATCTCCTCATGTCACCATAAGTAACCATCAGTATAGTTTCTATGGTGGAAGGTCTCAAATAACGAATATATTATGATATCGGTGTAAAAATTACCACACCTCGACGTTAACGTAACTTTTTCTTCAAAAATAATTTATTTCCATTTAAAACTTCTCTCACTGGCAATTTGACTAACATGGATTATTAATTTTACCACTTCTCAAATGATTATTGGAAGAAAAATTTAAAAATTTGTTTCGTGGTTCATTTTATACGCTCACGTTATTATGAAAAAAACGTCAAAAAGACTGGCCAGCAATTTCTACAAAAAATTTTTTTTAATAAAATTCCTATTATATATTTAAAAATATATATTTTTTTATGAAAAACCGTCTCTGAAGTTTAAAGAAAGTTTTTGTTTTGTTCTCATGTGATGTTTTCGCTATTTTGAAAGAACAAGGCAGAGATTGAATTTAACTGTTAACATTTAAAATATTTTTGTTTTTCACAGACAAAAAACAAAAAAACAGAAGAATAAAAATTTCGGTCTCAACAAAAAAAATTGAAATTCAGATTTTTTGGTCTTTCGGTAACAAAAATATTTTATTTTTCAAAATAAATCTCATGTTGAGAAATATAAAAACACTTATTTGAAAAATCTTCATTGAATGTATGTAGATATGTATATATTTTTTTATTTCTTGCTCAAATTTTTTCTGTTGAAAATAAATATCAGTGAATAACAGAAAAATTCAAGAAATAAGGTTTTCTCTCAGACAAAAATAATTATTTTTTTTGTCTTTGGATTTTTGTTTTTCAAAGATTGTTAGATTTTTTGTTATTTTCAAAACCTTTAAAATTGTTAACAATTATTTTCAATTTCTGGAACAAGGCCTTGTGAATTATAGTAAAAACTTTGTTGATTTAAAAAATTTAATTAACTTTTTTTATCAATTTCATTTGAAAAAGGACTTGGCTCTTTCCAATGCAAAAATTATTATAAAAAAATTTATTTTTTATTGAGAGTTTTAAGTAAAATTCGTAGAAAAAAATTTACCACCACGTCGTAAACTATGCCACAAAATTTCACCTCGTCACTTAAAGGTTAAAAGTTTGTTAAATTTTGCGAATGGATGCCAGGAATCAGTTTTTTGCTGTCCTGAAATATTACTGAAAAATACATCTGTTTTTTTATTCGCAGGGACGATATGTATGTACATACATACATACAAACATAAATATGTACATATGTAGAATTTATTGAGTTATTGTCGTTCGAGCTCCTATCCTAATCCACACGTATAAAGTGTGTTTACACTGTACAGGTACAAAAAATCTACATGTCAGCTTTCGTCAAAACACATGGCCCTCGAAGGTAGCAGGTGACCCAAAACATATTCATATGCGCATGCGGAGAGCGTTTTCGAGCCGATGTCGTGGCCATTCCGGCATTGGATGACAAATGAGGTGCGGTGTTTGGCTTTTGAGCAGCGTTTGTGTTTCGACTGCTAAATACTTGTTGTTATGCGGCTTCACCGTTTCATCGCCGTTTGATAGCCACCAGAGATAAGCTAGCCCTTTTTTAGGAACTGATGTACACACGTACATATATGTATGCATCGACTATAACCCCAAAATAACTGAAAAACATGATTAATAAATGCTTAGCGCTGCTAATTGATCGATACACCATGGCCTATGCGTGTGGGAGCTACTCAATGGGGCTACTGGCACATAAAAAAGGGGTTCAGTGTGTCGCATACGTGTATGATATAATAAAGACAAAACACATACGTACATATGAATGTACATACATATTATGTATATACCTGTGCCCGTAAATTAAAGTAGCTTAACTCGAAATATGGTGAACGGAGAAAAATCAATTTCTTGTCAAAATTTAAACTTTTCGATGCCTTTGGATTTTTAAATGGGAAAATAATGGATATGCCATGCTAGATTAGCAATACTTATAAACCAGAACACTTAAAGCAAAGTTAATGGCAAAAAATTATATTTTATAACTTAAGTGCTTTTATCGATACAATTTTTACGAAGAGTAGAATTGACTTTAGATAGGTTTTTCTTATAGAATTGAATTCTTTCCAAAAAGGGTTTTATTTGCATTTAACTCGAGTTAATTT
This sequence comes from Urophora cardui, assembly GCA_960531455.1. Classification (NCBI taxonomy): domain Eukaryota; kingdom Metazoa; phylum Arthropoda; class Insecta; order Diptera; family Tephritidae; genus Urophora; species Urophora cardui. Next base: position 71,210,624 of record OY482673.1, on the reverse strand, counting down.
TTTTTTAATAAAAGACTTAAGAAAAGGTAAGTTGTTTTAACTGATGAACTGGGTAATTTTTATATCTTAATAACTTTTTAAATATTACTCCAAAAATGGGGATAAGACAGATCAATGGGTTTTCCTCCAATGATTGAAACTACAACGGTAACTCAATTTCGAATTAACTCGAGTTAGGCTACTTTAATTTACGTGTACAGATGCATACATACACACATACATAATAGTTATTGAATAATTTTTAGCTAACGGAAGTATGAAGTTGTTCTTATCATGATCACATATAAATGACCGCACACGTTGAGGGATTTAAGCGGCTGATAAAAGGAATAAACGAACTGATTTGAGCGGTTCACCTGAGTGGTGTTGAAAGATTAAGGAACAAATTACACTGGTTCACAAAACGAAATTTGTTGTCTGTACTTTGGACGCCACTATCCTATCTACATATCGCACGTTTTATGGAATAGGGATTTAACTCAAAAAAAAATTTTTTTTGGGAAAACGCAAATAAAGTTTTATAATTTCATATAGTTTCCTTCTACGGCTAACTACAAAATCACTTTTATTTCCGCCATTTTTATCTTTTTGAGTATTTTATAAGACTAGACTTAAAGGCACGACCCAGTTATTGAAATATATGGCAAAATCCCAGAAATCGAAAATTTCGAGTTAAATCCCTATTGCATAAAACGGGCGATATATGTAAAATCGGCCTCTGGTTCCGAAAATCGAGTTCAAATTTAATTCTATGGGAAGGTTTTTGAGATATCGGAAATTTACCGTTATTTGGTCAATGGCTTTACTTAATCTTGTAGGTACATATGTATGTATATCTCTTTAACGCATTGAGCTAACGAAAGAAAATTAAATTTCCTATAAATGGCTCCTATAACATTTTTCTCTAGGTGTTATAATTTCTGAAATTGAAATCTTTTTTTAAGTTTTTACGAAAATTTGAAGAAAAGATTTATTTTGTCAGGTAAGATCTTTAAAAAACATTTTTACCTTTAGTTTTACTCCTTTACGTGAAACTCCATTCTATTGGCAAAAAGATAAGCTATCAATGAAGAAAATCCATGGTAAAATGGAAAAGTTATAGGCGTTCTGGTAAATACAGCCAAGTCGCGAAATGCCACTCTACGGTTACATCCTACGCATGTTATACCGGCAAATGGGCTTGTATCTACTGCGCTGTTACTGCACATGTGCAGGCATTGGTAAAATATGCATGCATAGAATAGGGTTGCCACAAAATGTTTCAAGATTGAAGTAGTATTCAATTTTAAGTACTTGGGAGTTATTAGTGATGAGCGATATATCGCAAACGGTGATTTTTTCACTGTGAATAAAAAATCGCAAATCGCAATTGCGATCACTTTTTCAAAATAGCAGTTCACTACTTATTGGGAACTGCTATCGATGTACCAAGTAAGCAGTTCACCTATGTGAATCGCAATCGCAAAAGCATTATAAATTTCTTTTTGTTTATACTTTTGAGCAGACCACATACGTATATAGAAATATAAAAAAAAATAATTATTGAATTTACAATTTATCTTTGAAAAATGTTTACAAACAGCGAAATTACTGCGGAATACGTTGAAATTGCTATCATTTTGTTAACATAAAATGAAGACAGGTTATATCGCTCAGAAAACGCAAAATTAATCTCTACCAGCAACTGATGATTTTATAGCAGTCCATGCAATCGCAATAGCAGTTTAAAATCGCAGTAATTTAAAAATAGCAATCACCGAAATCACAGATATCGAAAAATCGCAGTTTCTCTCATCTCTAGGAGTTATAATTGATCAAAACTTTAGTTGGTGTTCTCATATCTCGGCAATGACATCTGCGCTAAAATAACAAGTAAGGAAGCCTAAGTTCGAGTGGAATCGAACATTAGATACTCAGCTGTATGCTTTCATTGTTTGTTTTCGTTTGATGGAAATACGGCGTGATTTATATAAAGCGAGTGCTGCATAAAGCGGACGTAGCCACGCCCATTTTCAAAATTTTTATCAGTCATCCAACTAAGCATATGAATATTATTCTTTGTGCAAAATTTAATTCCTTTATGACTTATAGTTACAAAGATGTCACGTTACAATTCCCAAAGGGTGTTCCAGAAATATCTTTGTTAAAAAGTAGGCGTGGTCATAAACCGATTTCAATAAATTTCTGCGTGTCTATTAATACAAGTTATAAAAGTGTATAAACCAAGTTTCGTCATAATATCTCAATTATTTGTCGAGTTATGGGCTCCGAAATCTCGTAGATTCCTTTGTCTAAAAGAAGGCGGTGCCACGCCCATTTTCCAAAATTTTTCTTATTTTTTGTTTCCGGTCTATTGTAGAAATCATGCCACAAAATTTCAATGAATTATCTTTACATTTGACAAAGATATCGCTTAAAATATTTTTATTAGGCCCCTTTATAGTTCCCATATACAAAAGTGGGCGTGGTCATCAACCGATTTCGCTAAAATTTAGAACATGTATTACCACAAGTAACAAAGGTGTATACACCAAGTTTCGTCATAATATCTCAATTATTTGTCGAGTTATGGGCTTAGAAATCTAGTATATTCCTGCTTCTAAAAAGAGGCGCTGCCACGCCCATTTTCCAAAATTTTTGTGTTTTTCGTTTTATGTCCGCAGTCTGACTCCTGCCATAAAATTTCAATGATATATCTTTATATATCACAGAGATATCGATTAAAATGTTTTTATTGGGCCACTTTATAATACCCATATATAAAAGTGGGCGTGGTCGTCAACCGATTTTAGCAATTCTTCGTCCAAACATTTGCCTAAGTAAGTATATTACGCATACCAAATTTCATCGACATATCTTCCACGGTTTCTGAGTTATGACATATAAAACTTGCAATGTTTGACCCTTAATAAGTGGGCGTGGCACCGCCCATTTTCCAAAATTTTTGTGTTTTTTGTTTTATGTCCATAGTTGGACTCATGCGACAAAATTTCAGTGATATATCTTTGTATTTGACAGAGATATGGCTTAAAATGTTTTTATTAGGTCACTTTATAATACACATATATAAAAGTGGGCGTGACCGTCAACCGATTTTAACTATTTTCAGTCCAAATGTTTGCCTAAGCAAGTATTTTACGCGTACCAAATTTCATCGATATATCTTCAATGGTTTCTGAGTTATGACATATAAAACTTGCAATGTTTGACCCTTAATAAGTGGGCGTGGCACCGCCCATTTTCCAAAATTTCATCAAATTTCTTCATAGGGCCTGATCTCAATACGTGGGTAAAATTTCATCGCTCCAGCTATGTTAGTGACTGAGATACCAAATTTCCGATTTTTTCTATATAGGAAAAGTGGGCGTGGTCATGGTCCGATTTCGCCCATTTTCAATACCAACCGTCCCAGTCTCGATACCAACTTGCATTTCAAATTTCATCAAAATATCTCAATTTTTGCGCGAGTTAGAGTGTTTACAGACGGACGGACAGACGGACGGACGGACGGACGGACGGACATGGCTCAATCGATTTCTCTTTTCACCTTGATCATTTTGATATATATAAGTCTATATCTATCTCGATTATTTCACTCTGTTACAATCCACCGTTATGTGATTAAAACTATAATACTCTGTGTACTAGTACAGCTGAGTATAAAAACGGCTATTAAATTTGTTCGCGACGGTTTCTTAGAAATATTCTCATTGTATATTGCATTAGCGATTCTTTAATTATAAAAAATTTAATTTGGTGGGAGTATTTTATTAATGATATTTTCAGCCCGGGGCTGACGAACCCCTTCTCCGCTACTCGTGGGTTTTTAAGTATGGAGAATAAGAAAAATAATAATTTAAACGAGACCGGCACTCGTAAACAGCCGGAAGGGTCAACACCCGTTCATTCGGGGGCTTGTGCGATGCAGGGCCCCTCTACCAGCCGCGCCGCGGCTATTGCTAGGGAAGATGAAGCTCGTAGGCTTCTGGTGATGCCGATGCCTACCACTTCATCTAGAGTCGCCCAGGATGGGGTGGGGTCTACGGGGGGATCTTCTTCTGTCAGTGGAGGTGTTCCTGGTATGCAGCTCGCTACCGGGGCGAACGCCAAAGCTGGGGAGAAGACCTCTCGGACGACTCCCGCCACACCCACGGCGTTTAACCTTTTTAAGGATAGGTTACCCTTATCCCATGTTCGAGGCTGGCATAAGAGGGTGGCCATAAGGATCTTGAAGAGATTCCACGATGTCCCTGATCTGTGCACCAAGGCGCTGCCTGGTGATGTTATGCAGATCAGGGCTGAAATTGATTGGGCGAGAACCATCTACCCTAATTTCTATAGGTCCGTTCCGGTGCCGGCTCCGGCTAAGGTGCAGGCCGAAGGTAAACGCAACAGATCGATGGAGGTTGCGGTGAATGCCCCAAAACGGGTTAGGACGCAGGGCCCCTCGTTTGCGGAGGTCGCGCGAGGCAGTATACTCCTGGGGGTCCTTGAAACTAACCCAGATATGGAGCAAAAACTCAAGGATAACTGGAAGTGGGTCAAGCTTGAGATGACTAGCTTCTCAGTTGCGCTGGTGAGGGAAAACCCTGGTCCTCCACCGTCTTGCAGAGAGGTGGGGTGGTACCAGGGTACAGTCAAGTTGGTGGCGTGCGACGACCAACGTTCGGCAGACCTCTACAAGAAGGCTGTCATAAGGGTAGGCGACGTCTACCCGGGGGCGAGGCTGAAAGCCGTTGATTTCAAGGATATCCCGTCTAGGCCGAGGGCGAGAGTGTGGATTCCGTCTAAACCTGGCGATCCGGAGGGTGTCCTGGAGATCATCAGGACCTTCAACCCCGAACTCCCGGCTCACAACTGGCGAGTGATGAGGTTGGAGCACACCTCCAAGGCGTCGCTACAGGCCGTCCTCATATTGAATAAGGAGTCACTTACCTTTCTTGAGCGGACGGAAGGCGTCATTAAATACGGTTTCGACACCGCGGTAATTAAGGTTTACTCAAGTGACCTGAAGGCGGCTACGGACCTTGATTTGGAGGTTGAGCCTGAGGAGGCGGAGAGCGGGGAGGAAGACGACGCGGAACCTGTTGATGTCAGTCCGATGGATGATATGGAAGCAGGCGATGCGGCATCAACCTCTTCACGCCTATCCGGCCATTTTTCGTGTGGTTACACTGGCGATGAGCTGTTGTCGAACGAGGATGACAGCAATGTTACGGTGGTTGGGGTGGACAACGTTGATAATGGTGCGGGTCCTCCAAATAAATCTCCACCATAGTAAGGCAGCGTCGGCTGCGTTGCTGCTCCAACTAACATCGAAGGGAGCAGCTGACATAGCCCTCATCCAAGAGCCATGGGTGGTAGGGCGGAAAATCTGCGGGCTGAAGGCAGCTGGGCTTACACTGGTAAGTGGGGCCACAAATGGGAAGCCAAGGGCTTGTATCTTGGCCAGATCTAATCTGAATGTTCTTTTTCTTCCACAGTTCAGTGATGAGGACACCACGTCCATCTCAATGTTGGTCAACGGCTTGGTGTTGACCTTGACCTCGGTCTATTGCGGACACGATAGGCCAGTACCTACCCCACTAGTCTGCAAGATAGTGGGGGATACGCTTGGAGCGGTCGTTTTTGGTGGCGACGTTAATGCACACAATTCCGCCTGGGGGAGTGGAGACACCAACGAAAGGGGTGAGTTACTTTTAGAATTTATCCTATACCATAATATTAGTATATGTAATAATGGTTCTGTACCTACGTTTGTCACTAAAAATCGTAGGGAAGTCTTGCACGTCACCTTGGCCTTGAGAGGCGGGGAAACCATGGTAAAGAACTGGAGGGTGCTTGATGAGCACTCTTTTTCTGATCATCGGTTTGTTCGCTTCGACCTGGATAGGGTGCCGGTCAGGATTGTCGCCTATAGAAACATTAAAACTGCCAATTGGCACTTGTATAGAGAGGAGCTTCATAAGAGACTCTCGGGTTTTAGTTGCCATACTCCGACCAGCTCTAAGGAGCTGGATGATATGGTTCATACGTTTACGAAGGTTTGTGGGCAGGCGCTGGATAAGGCCTGTCCCTTGAAAAAGCCGAGAGGCAAAACGAAACCACCATAGTGGAATCTGGATTTAGACTCGGCTCGCAAGAGGTGTCGTCGGTCGTTCAACCAAGCTAAATCCTCAGACGATGTCGAGAAATGGGTTCAATATAAAACGCATCTTAGAGAATACAAGAAGATATTAAGGTCTTCTAAACGATCCTCGTGGAGGGAATGAGATGTCCTACCAGCCTTAGGTATAAAAACGACCGTCGATTTCTTCCACAAATGAGGAATGTAATTTAGAGCACATACTCCCTTAAAAATGGCTAGCAACCACGGACTGCACAGCTCAATAGACTGCTGCAGTTGTATTGGCGCCATCCTATCAGGACCCGGAGTTTTGAAGGGCTTAAAGGTCCCTACTGCCCAACACACACCGTCAGTATTGATGAAATCATCATTGACAGGCCGATTATCGCGCCCTTCTCGTATGTTTAATACTTCGTCAGCAGAGCTTGGGAAATGTGTGCTCAGAAGAAGGTCCAGGGTACTCTCACCAGTGTCCGTCCACGACCCATCAGGCCTTAGCAAGCACCCAGGGGCGCTTCGTGGAGAACTGGAGAGAATTTTCCTAAGCCTTGAGACATCCGACACCGGCAGTGGCTTGGAATCGGTGTCGGATGTCTCAAGGCTTAGGAAAATTCTCTCCAGTTCTCCACGAAGCGCCCCTGGGTGCTTGCTAAGGCCTGATGGGTCGTGGACGGACACTGGTGAGAGTACCCTGGACCTTCTTCTGAGCACAGGGCGCGATAATCGGCCTGTCAATGATGATTTCATCAATACTGACGGTGTGTGTTGGGCAGTAGGGACCTTTAAGCCCTTCAAAACTCCGGGTCCTGATAGGATGGCGCCAATACAACTGCAGCAGTCTATTGAGCTGTGCAGTCCGTGGTTGCTAGCCATTTTTAAGGGAGTATGTGCTCTAAATTACATTCCTCATTTGTGGAAGAAATCGACGGTCGTTTTTATACCTAAGGCTGGTAGGACATCTCATACCAGTCCGGGTGACCTCAGACCGATCAGTTTGACGTCTTTTCAGCTTAAGGTGTTTGAAAGACTTATTGATTCTCATCTTAGAGAAGATTTAGATGGTAAAATCACAAGATCCCAACATGCCTATATGAAAGGGAGATCCACTGAAACAGCCCTACATGCTGTTGTTACTCAAATTGAGAGGTCTCTTGCGCTCAAGGAGTTCTCACTGGTTGCATTCCTGGATATAGAGGGTGCATTCAACAACGTTACACCATCGGCAATAACTGGAGCTCTGACGAGGCTAGGTGTTGATCTGAGGATGGTTGCGTTGATAAAACAGTTGCTGGTACATAGGGAGGTTCGTGCTGAATGGGCCGGGGTGTCAGTTTCTAGATACGCCAATAGAGGTACGCCACAGGGTGGGGTTCTCTCCCCACTTTTATGGGTGGCCACGATTAACGAGCTTTTGTCCGCCTTGGAGGAGGATGGCAGCGTTAAAGTTGTAGCATATGCGGATGATCTTGCACTTATAGTTAGTGGCAAGTTTCCACAGACGCTATGCGATATTATGCAAAGTAAACTTAGACTGGTGGATCACTGGTCTAGAAACAAAGGCTTGGGGATCAACCCAGCCAAAACTGAACTGGTACTGTTTACCAGGAGGTATAAACTTCCTGCTTTGCAACTGCCAGTTCTTGCTAATACTACCCTAAAATTAGGGACTACGGCAAAGTTCTTGGGGGTAATTTTGGACAAAAAATTGTCTTGGGCCCCTAACTCTGTGGAACGTGTTAAAAAGGCAATGGTTGCCCTCTACAGTTGTAGAGGAGCCGTTGCGCGTAATTGGGGTTTGTCACCTAGAGTGTCGCTGTGGCTTTACACCGCTGTGATTAGACCAATCCTGTTATACGGGGTTCTGGTGTGGTGGAAATGTCTTGAAAAGAGTTCAACCCTTCTTAGATTTCAAAAGGTGCAAAGAAGCGCGCTGATTTGTGTTGGTGGCGCGCTGCGCACCACACCCAAGGAGGCTCTGGACACATTATTTAATGTCCTGCCGATTGACCTGATGGGTAGACAATGCGCACTGTTTTCGGCACTGCGCTTAAGGGAACTTCCGGGGTGGAAGGTAAATGTAGGTGGTCACGCTGAGATCCTTAGCATTTCTTTGACGAGTGCAACGGACTACTGTGCACCGACCACCATTCGCGGGAGGAACTTCGATGTTGTTATTCCGGATAGGGAGTTTTGGTCCAATGGACCTCCGGGTTTGCCGGGCGCCCTCCATATTTATACTGATGGTTCGAAGCTGAATGGTAAGGTGGGTGGTGGAGTTTTCGTAGCCCAGACGGGTACGAAACTCTCCTTTAACCTTCCGGATCATTGCAGCGTATTCCAGGCAGAGGTTGCTGCCATTCAAGAGGCGGTTGACTATCTTCGTAAAGGAGTCCTCATGCACGACAATATTTACATTTGTTCAGATAGTCAGGCTGCGCTGAAGGCGATTGGGTCTGCTACTTGCAAATCCAGGACTGTGGAGGGTTGTCGCAAATCTCTTGACGAGATGGCTACGCAGGCTTCTCTAACGCTGGTATGGGTGCCTGGACACTGCAATATACCAGGCAATGAGATGGCAGACGAACTTGCAAGAGGGGGCACATCTGCTCCGCTTTCGCCATCTTGGAATGGTTTAAGAATGCCGCTCGCTACATGCAAGCTCAACATTGAGGAATTTTTCCGTGCAGAAGCGGGTGCTAGATGGAAACGCCTTAGCACCTGCATTCATTCCAGACTCGTATGGCCTGATTGGGATGCGAGACGTACTAAAGGGCTACTTCTTCTAAAGAGGAAAGACCTGGCGCTCACTGTTGGCCTGATTACGGGCCACATCATTATCGGCAGACACGCTGTGAGATTGGGCGCTCCTTTTCATGACTTCTGCAGGAGCTGTAGGGATGAGGAGGAGCCTGAAACTTTAGAGCATTTGATGTGTGAATGTCCCGCGCTGTGGACTAAGAGGCTAAAATTTCTGGGGGCACCCCACTTTTCTGGCCTCGGCGATTTGGCCGATTTAGAGCCTGTAAAAATCCTGAGATTCGCTGAATCCATTTTCTGGTTCGAGTAGGGGTTTAGATCCTTGTGGTATCACAATGGGTCCTTATGGGCCTAAGTGTGTTGGTGTGTACCAACAGCCACTATTACCTAACCTAACCTAATGGCAGGGCGAATTCGGCAATATTCGCCACGATTCGCTTTAAGTTTTTTGTCCAGCAGAATGTCAAACTCAAAGTCAAATTTTTCTTTGTTTGACATTCTCCTATATTCTTCTGTACACGGCGAGTTAAAAACGAGAAGAAGAAGAAGTCAGCTGTTCACGTAACATTACCATATCTATGAATTTGCCTTGGTACGGGCATTTGAACAATTCGGGCAAATTGAAGTTTGTTTTTTCTTTTGTTTATTATTTTCTTTCTTCTTCATACATATGTAGTTTTTTTATTTTTGTTTTTCCGATACACATTTTTTTGTTTGTAAGCTCGAATGCTCGAATGTTTGTACGGGCATTTGAACAAAAGCGGGCTTCAAACAAAAACGATCAGTTCGAATTGCTCGATACCCGGGTATCTAGGGCTCTAGTTCTAACCAAAATCCTGGCTTCGCAATTAGCAATATTTAAAATTTAATCACTTTTTGGTTTTAACAAAATGTTACTCTCTAATTCCCACCCTTTATTCCATTAAATAGTTTACAAATATACTTGCTGTTTTTACCGCGCGTATCTGCGTTTACGACGCACAGCTGCCTCGTCAGCCGTTTTCTTGCTTCTCGAAACTTGACAATACTGATTTTGTGCGCAACTTTTTCATAAGAGAAGATAAAGTTGTGCACTTACTCGTAACAGTCCATACAAAATATAAAATATAAGCGTAAAGAAAAAACAGCTTTTATAAAAAAAAAAACCGAAAATTCTTGCCGTTCACGAGCTTAAACATACCTAAAAAAGGTGTGAATGAATTTGCTCTACTAGTGAGCATTGTTTAAGGTTCGAGGATGACAATATAGTGATGGATGTTTGACCGTCCGAAACCCCACACGATCCACTCACATGTCGATATGTGGTGGTCAGCATTTCCGAGAAGTAACTGGCCAAAGTGTTAACAATATTCCACATCTTAAAAAAACCCTTCAAGCTTACAAATATACATGTGCACACACAGAAGTCTGTTTGCCCTAATCCGTCGAGGTGCTGTTTTTATCAGCTCAAAATCTGCAAAATGCTGGATGACTCCGTTCGTCCAACTCGACTTATTCAGGCAGGCGCGCTTTGACTGCCAATATGTGCAATACAATTGTTGACAGTTTTCAAAGTCCCTGTGGATTGAAACAAGCAACGGCCAGCAAATCAACATACAAAAAACATACTTACATATGTATGTATGTATTTTACATTCACATAAAAACCGGAATCGATTCAAATGGTATTGACTGCGAGCCTAACCAAAGTAAGAATCATTCAGAAGTCGCTTTAGCCAAGCTACTCGATTTATTTCATTCATTCTTTACACTTCTTTGATTCCATTAAATTCTTTGGTGTTCCACAGGCAATTTTGTTGTCAATGCCGCGGCATGCCACCACCTTCAAGTCACTTCCTCTTATGAACCTAAATATAAATACATGTAGGTACACTCATAGAAAAATAGCATTTTAAATTCAAAAATAGATTTTTTATTTTCATAATGCACGTTTTAAACCAGATCATTTTTATTCTAAAAATGAAAATTTTTAAATTAAAAATTGAATTTAAAAAAAAAAATGTGTTTTTGAATTTAAAAAGAAACATACTTAAATTAAAAATGAAAATGAATGTTGATTTAAAACTCGCTATTTGTACAAAATTTTTTTGTGAGAAATTCAACAAAATCAATAATGAGAATCAATTTTTTTTAATTTTGTTTTTACAATGATTCTTTCGGAAAAAGGCAAATATAAAAGCCTCACTATAATTCAATATAATGTTGAATGTTCCACTATGTGATGCCGTTGGTTGAATTTCAGGTTGATGCCATGATGCGAATCCGGAGGAGAATATAAAATAAAGAAGAAAAAGAAGAATAAGAAATAAAGATAGCAAACAGTGAAGGCAAAGAAGGAGAGAAGAGGAGAACAAGCGGAGGCTACATACTTTCAGTTGGGACGGGTGGAGAGAAGATGAAGAGAATGCCGTTGGATTTAATTTCGAATCCGGAAGAGAATATAAAATAGAGAACACTGCAGTGAAGCAGCGTCTTTTTTATTTTAGTGCTTAAAATAAAAATAAACATTTTGTAATTTAAAATGTTTTTTCTTGATTTTACAAATTTACAATGGACATTTTTAAAATAAAAATGTTCGTATCTACATCACCTTTAAATACGTTGTTGCCCATTTTAAGAACGTTTTCATATGTTTTTATAATGTTTTTTCCCTGAGTGTACATATGTACATACATACATATGTACATATTCCTTCCATCATTTCATGAATGAAACCAGTAGTTGTTAGCAGTTACCACAGACCGATAAGCTACATATGTACATATATAGCCATGTAGTCATTGAATTCTGCCACCTTTGATTCGTTTTCTAGTCGATTTTTTTTGCTTCTTATTTTTTTGTTTTCTTGACAAACGGAAATTGTTGACTTGCCTGATGACACAATCAAAACCAGCTAAAGCATATTGCTCTCGTTGGATCAGATTCCAACAACAACACAATAGAGTGATAAAAAGGGCCTGAACGACTCCAACAAACAACTTGAGCACTGTAAGCCATTCACTTATCAGCCCAGTTCACCTCGAATGTAAGAAGCTCAAAGATTATTTTCTTCTTAATAATGAAATGTTCAAGCGAATCGAACGCAGTGCAGGATATATTCAAATACTCATATATGTATACATATGTATATTCATACATACCCTGCAGGAAACTCAATAACTAGTGAGCAAAATTTCTAGTTCCTAACATAGATGGGCATACTGAAGTAAAATTGTAATTCAGTAAAGCAAACAGTAAACAGTAAAAGAATATTGCTTACTTAAAATTTTTTACAGTAATAAGTAACGCGTTACTTATTACTTAAATTTTTTTACAGTATTAAGTACCGCGTAACTTATTACTGTAAAAATTTTACAGTAATAAGTAGTCTTTACTTACTACTGTAAAAAGTTTACAGTATTTCAGTATTATTTACTGTTTACTGTAAGACTACTGAAGTAGCGAGGATACAGTAGTCTAAGAATTGGCATACACACACACGCACATTGATGAGCACAAGCGTATGCGCTAACGAGCATATGAGGTATGATGCCCAATAAACATAATAGAAAACAAGTAAGGAAGCCTAAGTTCGAGTGGAATCGAACATTAGATACTCAGCTGTATGCTTTCATTGTTTGTTTGCGTTTGATGGAAACACGGTGTAGGTACTTTATATAAATCGAGTGCTGCATAAAGTGGGCGTAGCCACGCCCATTTTCTAAATTTTTATCAGTCATCCAACTAAGCTTATGAATATTATTCTTTGTGCAAAATTTCATCCCTTTATGAGTTACAAAGATGTCACGTTACAAATTCCCAAAGGGTGTTCCAGAAATATCTTTGTTAAAAAGTAGGCGTGGTCATAAACCGATTTCAATAAATTTTTGCGTGTCCATTAACACAAGTTATAAAAGTGTATAAACCAAGTTTCGTCATAATATCTCAATTATTTGTCGAGTTATGGGCTCCGAAATCTCGTTGATTCCTTTGTCTGAAAAGAGGCGGTGCCACGCCCATTTTCCGAAATTTTTCTATTTTTTGTTTCCCATCTATTGTAGAACTCATGCCAAAAAATTTCAATGAATTATCTTTATATTTGACAAAGATATCGCTTAAAATGTTTTTATTAGGCCACTTTATAAGAACCATATATAAAAGTGGGCGTGGTCGTCAACCGATTTTGGCAATTTTTCGTCAAAACATTTGCCTAATTAAGTATATCACGCCTACCAAAATTCATCGATATATCTTCAACGGTTTCTGAGTTATGACTCATAAAACTTTCAATGTTTGCCCCTTAATAAGTGGGCGTGGCACCGCCCATTTTCCAAAATTTCATCATATTTCTTCATAAGGGCCTGAGCTCAATACGTGTGTGAAATTTTATCACTCTAGCTCTATTAGTGACTGATATACAAAATTTCCGATTTTTACTATATAGGGGAGGTGGGCGTGGTCATGGTCCGATTTCGCCCATTTTCAATACCATCCGTTCCTGTCTTGATACCAACTTACATTTCAAATTTCATCAAAATATCTCAATTTTTGCGCGAGTTATCGTGCGTACAGACGGACAGACGGACGGACATGGCTCAATCGATTTCTCTTTTCACCCTGATCATTTTGATATATATAAGTCTATATCTATCTCGATTATTTCATTCTGTTACAATCCACCGTTAGGAAATCAAAACTATAATACTCTGTGTACTAGTACAGCTGAGTATAAAAATCTCGAACGTTGAAAAAACGTTTATACGTACATTTCTAATTCCAGGGCATTTTGAAATTCACAATTAAACGTACCCATTCTCAATTTTTTCTCAAATATACCAAGGTAAGTACCCAGGTATGTATAAATTAAGGATATAAAAATAAAAACTATATTTTTACCACAATGCTCGGTAAAACGTCGGGAAGCAAACATTTACTTAAAAATCAATTGAAAAAATAAAATTGCTTTTCATCCAAATGTTATTAGAAGCAGTGGTAACAAACATTTTAATTGTATTCTAGGTAAAGATTTTATAAAAAAAAATTAATTACATTTTTGCTTCCTGACGTTTTACCGAGCATTGTGGTAAAAATATAGTTTTTTTTCATATCCTTAATTTATACATACCTGGGTACTTACCTTGGTATGTATATTTGAGAAAAAATTGAGAATAGGTACGATTAATTGTGAATTTCAAAATGCTCTGGAATTAGAAATGTGTATAAACGTTTTTCAACGTTCGAGATTTTTAACACGCTTTTATTAGTTTCACCTGTATGTATGTATGTATGTATGTATGTATGTATGTATGTATGTAAAATTTTTACAGTAATAAGTAACGCGGTACTTAATACTGTAAAAAATTTTAAGTAATAAGTAAACACGGTGAGCTTAAACAACTTATTATGAAAAGTCAAAGTAACCAAGATATTATTTCATGGTTGTATTCTTGGACATATTAGAAGATGTTCTGAGCCAAAATTGAAATCATTCATCGGACACATTTTGAGAAATTCCATGTTTTTTTAAAATGGTCAATTTTTTCTTTTCATGCGAGCCCCTGTTCTTTTTATGGCACCCACGGTAAAATGACTGTTCTGTTCTTCTAGTATATAAGTGTATAGTAAAATTCATTACAGTAAAAATACATTTTAAGACGTTTATTATTTATTATTTATAATAGCTTTGTTCGTTTACGGATATTTTTTGATGTTTTTCGAAAACTTTTAAAAACAAACACTTTGTCGCCGTTTTTTTACGCCAAATCTCCAACAGAAGAGAACCAACTGAGAGAGAAAACTGACATTTCATTTTGTGAGAAGCTGTTGAATTTTGTTGGACAAATTTTTGCCAACAGCACTTTTCCAACAGGAAAACAGCTGATCAAACAACAGCTGACTTGAATTTTTGCAAGTAACAAGATTTGCAAAATATACAAATCAATTATAAAATTGGAAAAATACACTAAATTGGCAACAAATATGGATAAATTAAATATGCAAAATAAGTTACATACTTTTTGCGAAGTATTTATATGCATATTATGTACCTTAGTAAATTGTAATCTCCTTTGCGGGAATATATATTAACGGGGCCGCTGTGGTGCAGTGGGGAGTGTTGTGGCCACTGTGGTGTGGCGGACAGTGGCTAGTCTGCCATACCAGAGGTCATGGGTTGGATCCCCAGCCTGGATAGAGGGAAAATTTGTATATAATGATCCACGATCCGATAACAATTAATTTTCCAGAGGGTAGGGGTGGTCTCACAGATCACAAAAAACAAAGTACTACCCTCCGAACGCTTATAGTTCAGGAGACATTCCTTGTTAAATTAATGTATGTATGTGTAGAACATCTTTCTGCGTTGGCGGCTTTTGGCCGCGCTTCAATAAAATTACCCTCAGCCGGCAGAATTCTCTTTCTGGATTAATATCCATGGAGCATAGACATCTTAATACATCGGTGTTTTCCAATAATTTCTTACAACTATTGCGTTAATGTGGGCTGAGAAGTTCTATGTCCAATAAAAGATTTTTCGTGGTTGCTCAGGTTTTGATGGGAATAGTTGTAAGAAATTATTGGAAAACACCGATGTATTAAGAAGTATATTTCCTTTAGAGCGCCTAAAATACGTAAAAGCTTTTAACGATTTTCATTCAGTGGTCGAATCTTGCTTCACTATTGATTTGAAAAGTAATTATATTAACTGTATTTCTAATTTCCGAAAGAGTTACAACGATCTTTCTATACCCATAACCCCAAAAGTGCATACAGTTTTTTTTTTCATATAGAAGATTTTTGTTCAAGGCAGGGAATAGGATTAGGGTATCATTCAGAGCAAGCCATGGAGGCTGTGCATTATGATTTCAAAAAAACATGGGATTATAAGTATCGAACTACACCAAATAACCCAAATTATATGGAGAATTTGAAGAAAACTGTATGTGAATATAATATTCTTCATATTTAAAAAAAAACTGTCAACCTTTTTATGTTTATATTAAAATATTATAAATAATAAATAATAAACGTCTTAAAATGTATTTTTACTGTAATGAATTTTACTATACACTTATATACTAGAAGAACAGAACAGTCATTTTACCGTGGGTGCCATAAAAAGAACAGGGGCTCGCATGAAAAGAAAAAATTGACCATTTTAAAAAAAAAACATGGAATTTCTCAAAATGTGTCCGATGAATGATTTCAATTTTGGCTCAGAACATCTTCTAATATATCCAAGAATACAACCATGAAATAATATCTTGGTTACTTTGACTTTTCATAATAAGTTGTTTAAGCTCACCGTGTAAAGCGATACTTAATACTGTAAAAAATTTTAAGTAATAAGTAACGCGTTACTTATTACTGTAAAAAATTTTAAGTAAGCAGTAAAAAGGGTAAAAATAATGACATTTTAGTTTCCTTTTTTACACTAAGTTCATGTTTTAGCTAACAACCTGATCTACGTAACTATTTAAATTTAAGTTTGTACGCAGAAATAAGTAACGGTTTTGAAATGAAATAGTTTTTATGCTCTCCTGTAAAATTCAACCACCGTCCGCTATGCGAAAATGCAAATCCCTCTTACGTGAAAATGCACTTTAAACGACGATATGGAGATTTTTTTTTGTTCTTTTTTTTGTACGTACCAGCAATGAAAAGTTGCCTTTATACGAGTTAATGAACCCCACAAAATTTTATGATGATAGGACGACGTTTTGAACTGCCCCCAGCCCCGCAAAGTTGAAAGCAATAAGCACGATCTGATACAAATATGAAATTTTGGAAATTATAAAATCAAAAAACGAAGTATGAGGATTGATAAAGATGGCTAAGCTGAGTATTAAAGTGAATTTATTTTTTTTTTTAAACAACAACAACAAAAGTTATTAAAGGTCAAAATTTATATTATGCATTTTTTAAATTGCAATTACTTAAAAACTACTGCACCGATTTCGATAGGTATTTTGATTCCCTTTAATTTGATATACATTTTATATATGAAAAGTAAGGGGGGTTAAAGGGGGTTGCATAATGTAAAATTTGACCTTTAATAACTTTTGTTGTTGTTGTTTCCAAAAAAAAATTCACGTTAATGCTCAACTTAGCCATGTTTATCAATCCTCATACTTCGTTTTTTGATTTTATAATTGTAGAAATTTTACATTTGTACCAGATCGTGCTATTTTTTTCAACTTTGTGGGGCTGGGGGCACCTCTAAACATGCGAGTAGGTCAATAAAATTTTACAGGCTTATTTCTGGGCTAGATAGGTGCCGTTCTGGCTTTGGAACAAATTGAATTTCCAAAAAAAAGTTTTCACTCCACCTTAACATACACACATATACAGACATCATCAAAAAACAAGTAAGGAAGCCTAAGTTCGAGTGGAATCGAACATTAGATACTCAGCTGTATGATTTCATTGTTTGTTTGCGTTTGATGGAAACACGGTGTAGGTACTTTATATAAAGCGAGTGCTGCATAAAGTGGGCGTAGCCATGCCCATTTTCCAAATTTGTATAAGTTATCCAACTAAGCATATGAATATTATTCTTAATGCAAAATTTCATTCCTTTATGACTTCTAGTTGCAAATTCCCAAAGGGTGTTCCAGAAATATCTTTGTTAAAAAGTAGGCGTGGTCATAAACCGATTTTAATAAATTTTTGCGTGTTTTAACACAAGTAATAAAAGTGTATAAACCAAGTTATAATATCTCAATTATTTGTCGAGTTATAGGCTAAGAAATCTCGCATATTCCTGCGTCTAAAAGGAGGCGGTGTCACACCCATTTTCCAAAATTTTTGTGTTTTTTGTTTTACATCCGTAGTTAGACTCCTAGCACAAAATTTCAGTGATAGATCACTATATTTGATAGAGATATCGCTTAAAATGTTTTTATTAGGTCACTTTATAATACACATATATAAAAGTGGGCGTGGTCGTCAACCGATTTTGGCAATTTTTCGTCCAAACATTTGCTTAAGTAAGTGTATCACGCTTACCAAATTTCATCGATATATCTGCCACTGTTTCTGAGTTATGACATATAAAACTTTCAATGTTTGAGCCTTATTAAGTGGGCGTGGCAGCGTCCATTTTCCAAAATTTCATCAAATTTCTTCATACGGGCCTGAGCTCAATACGTGGGTAAAATTTCATCACTCTAGTTTTAATAGTGACTGAGATACCAAATTTCCGATTTCTTCTATATAAGAAAAGTGGGCGTGGTCATGGTCCGATTTCGCCCATTTTCAATATCAACCGTTCCAGTCTTTATACCAACTTGCATTTCAAATTTCATCAAAATATCTCAATTTTACGGACGGACGGACGGACGGACGGACATGGCTCAATCGATTTCTCTTTTCACCCTGATCATTTTGATATATATAAGTCTATATCTATCTCGGTTATTTCATTCTGTTACAATCCACCGTTATGTGATTAAAACTATAATACTCTGTGTACTAGTACAGCTGAGTATAAAAAATCTAGGGATAATAACTCCAAAATTTTTAAAAGTAAAACTCAGAACAAGCTTTGAGGTCGAAACTTTATATGGGCCAAATATAGTGCTGGGCGAAACCTTTTCAGCGACATTAAGATGATAGAGATCCTACATCAAATAAGGAAGTTATTACAAAAAAACGCGATTCAGCTGTTTTTAACGCGGGCCTAAAAAAAAATTTTACACCAAAGATATTTTTTCGACATAAGTGTTCAAATGAAACTGATACACGCAAACTTTATTTTCGTGATACGGCTTAATGTACATATCTATGCACATAAGGGTGGTCCTTAAAAAAATTCGAATTAGCGATTTTCTGCGGCCTCACCTCCTACGTCGATAACAGCACAATCAAAGATATGACTTATAAATTTTGGTCCCGATCGGAGGTAGTTAAAGGGTCAAAGTCTAGAAAACTTTTTGGGGATTCAAATTTAATTAATTTTTTGGTCCGAAATCGATAGTCCTGCACTCAAAGATATTAAATATAAATTTTGGTCCCAATGACCCTTGTGCGACATTCCTCAACCATTTCCGATTGGGACAAAAATTTATGTTGTATCTTCGAATATATTAACATCGACCTAAGGGGTGAAGTTGAAGAAATATGATATATATATTGGCTCCATACATTTGAGGACCACCCTAATAAACATACATCCCATTGAGCCATGTGGCGTGCCATGCGTGCGTTCGAATGTTGCTTGTACTTTGGAGTGTTTCACATTTTTATTATTTTACTCCTTTATTACAATAAAATACTCGCATTTCAATTTGATGTTGCATGCCATAATACGTTGTTTGAGTAAATTAAGCAAAATAGCACCGCAATTGGAAGACGGCGGATGAGTCTAACCGTTGTTATATACGGTACTGGATATTTATTTATGCAGTTCTCCTGAGGCGCCCCATCAACAAACTTCATCCATCGGGCACTTCATTTCACCTCACTTCAGTTTGGAAACAGACCAACAACAATGTGTGTGGTCCACATTAAGTTCATGTGGTCAGCGCTTAATCGTTAAGTTATATAAATAATAAATATTTCCATATACATACATACATACATATGTACATAAGAACGTATACAAATATACGAGTATGGATACAGTGGCTCACAACTAAAAGAATTTCGTGAGATAAAATTCGCTTGCTTACTTCTTATAAAAAAAATTAAGTAAATTAAAAATATCAAGTTCGATACAAAAATTTAAGATGAGTTTTCGGAATACAGTTTTGTGGCATTTAAACTTTAATGTAATGATGTGCAAGTCATAAATATCTGAAAAAATTAAGCTGATTTTTGGGTATTATCTCCCGCTAAAAACGAATAACTCCCATGAGTTTATATGGAAGAAAATACTAAACGCAAAATTAACCAATTTTTAGAGAATTAAATCTTGCACATTATGTACATACATATGTTTATATGTATGTATTACACGTCATGCCCAAAAATCTTCTTTAACTGATTATTTCGGACGACTTTGAAATGTTTACCACTTTATTCTTGTAAGAAAAATCATGAAATATCCGAAATATTTTAGAAAACACTTACACATGATTGAACTGTTGTCCCTATACGTTGTGTTTCTATATTCCATTAAATGGCAAATACATTTATGACTCTTTCGGGGCACAATTACACCCTAAAATTCAAATTATAACAACAAACCAGTCAAACACTTTGTTGTAATACAAAAGTCGAGGCATATAAACGCCTTGAATTATAGTGAATGTATTTTGTCCGAGTTTGTATGTGTGTGATCTTAGCAAATTACAGGGTTACGTAAAATTTTACATATGTATGAATGTACATATGTACGTACGTCCTCGGTTAGGGTCATATAGTTTTGGAGTCATTTATTTCTACACTCTTTACAACCTTAACTGATATCATCTAGCTTTTAATACATTTCATGAACACAAAATTTTATTACAACTTTGGTCATAAACGCAAATGTTAAAAGTACCAGAAGGAGAAGACCAAATTATTTTTCAATATGATCAGAATCAAAAGTTGCCATGTTCGGCCTATGTGAACGCAAACTTGTCTCTAAGTTTGTCAGAATTTGTCTAATCGGATCACTATAAAATATAGCCCACAGCCGATTGTTCGCATACAGACACTTTGGAGCATAGTTTCTTTATGGGCATGAAACTTTTTTGTGAAATACATTTTTTTGAATATACATATATGTATGTGTAGGTTACCTACCTAAGTATGTACATACATATGTATTAGCTGAACCGACAGACCTGGTTCTGCCTCAAATTTACTTCTTATAAAGCCTTAAGAAAAATTCATTGATTTGCGTGTATTAAGTTCTTACCATTATCATAGAATCTATCCGAATGACTACGAATAATTACATACATATATATGTAAAAATTGTCAATTCTCTGAATAAAAACTCTACGAATTCGAATTATGGGATAGTCAGATTAAAACCAATTACTGTAATTAAAAACTAATATTCACTTCAACGTCTGATGGTAAACAACGTTTTTGTATCCCAAAGCTTTGCTTTGTTCAATTCATGTTTTTATACTCAGCTGTACTAGTACACAGAGTATTATAATTTTGATTTCATAACGGTGGATTGTAACATAATGAAATAATCGAGATAGATATGGACTTATATATATCAAAATGATCAGGGTGAAAAGAGAAATCGATTGAGCCATGTCCGTCCGTCCGTCCGTCCGTCCGTCCGTCCGTCCGTCCGTCCGTACGCAGGATAACTCGCGTAAAAATTGAGATATTTTGATGAAATTTGAAATGCAAGTTGGTATCGAGACTGGGACGGTTGGTATTGAAAATGGGCGAAATCGGACCATGACCACGCCCACTTTTCCTATATAGAAAAAATCGGAAATTTGGTATCTCAGCCACTAATATAGCTAGAGTGATAAAATTTTACCCACGTATTGAGCTCAGGCCCTTATGAAGAAATTTGTTGAAGTTTTGGAAAATGGGCGGTGCCACGCCCACTTATTAAGGGTCAAACATTGAAAGTTTTATATGTCATAACTCAGAAACCGTTGAAGATATATCGATGAAATTTGGTATGCGTAATTTGCTTACCTAGACAAATGTTTTGGCGAAAAATTATCAAAATCGGTTGACGGCCACGCCCACTTTTATATATGGGAACTATAAAGGGGCCTAATAAAAACATTTTAAGCGATATCTCTGTCAAATATAAAGATCTATCACTGAAATTTTGTGGCAGGAGACCAACTAGGGAAATAAAACAAAAATTATAAAAATTTTGGAAAATGGGCGGTGCCACGCCCACTTATTAAGGGGCAAATATTGAAAGTTTTATAAGCCATAACTCAGAAACCGTTAAAGATATATCGATGAAATTTGGTACGCGTGATATATTTACTTAGCCAAATGTGTGGACGAAAGATTACCAAAATCGGTTGACGACCACGCCCACTTTTATATATGGGTATTATAAAGTGACCTAATAAAAACATTTTAAGCGATATCTCTGTCAAATATAAAGATCTATCACTGAAATTTTGTGACATGAGTTCTACAATAGACCGGAAACAAAAAATAAAAAAGTTTGGAAAATGGGCGTGGCACCGCCTCTTTTTATACAAAGGAATCTACGTGCCTATTACTCGACAAATAACTGAGATATTATGACGAAACTTGGTTTATACACTTTTATAACATGTGTTAGTTGGCCGCTGTGGTGCAGTGGGTAGAGTGCTCGCCTGCTATGCCAGAGGTCTCGGGTTCAAACCACGGTCCGAGCCAAACAAATTTTTCTAATTAGTAAAAATCCAATTATTGGGTTTTTTAAGAGCAGCGGTCACCTCTCGGCAGTGGGCGGCATACCCTCCGAGAGTATTTCTGCCATGAAAAAGCTTCTCACAAAAAATGCATTCGCCGTTCGGAGCCGGCATAAAACTGTAGGTCCACCCAATTAGTAGGAAAAAACAAAAAGGAGCACACCTCGAATTGGGAGAGAAGCTCGGGTAACTAAAAGTCATAGAGGGATGCAATTTTGCACTAACAATAATATTTATATGCTTATTTGGATGATTGATACAAATTTTGAAAATGGGCGTGGCTGCGCCCTGTTTATGCAGCACTCGTGTCATATAAAATACACCCTATATCGAACAAACGCAAACAAACAATGAAAGCATACAGCTGAGTATCTAATGTTCGATTCTACTCGAACTTAGGCTTCCTTACTTGTTTTAATTTGAATTTTCGTTAAAGTTAGGTCATGCTGAGTGTTAATGCCTATATGACACTACATTTTTTTCTTGGTTTTTTTGGTTTGGAAAACCAACCGAAAGTCAAAATACAAAAACAATTCTTCAGTATGTTGAAAAGAAACAAATACTCCCTCAAAAACAATTTGATTGTGGAACGATCCTCCGTCATCCCTTGTCAAGTTTGGTTTGGAGACCTACCCTGTCGGAAAAACAAGCAACCAAAAAGAATTTGATTGACATGAAACTTCAAACTAAATGAAAATAATATTTATTTCAAAAATTAATTTTATTAGAAATTTGAATTTAAATTACAGAAATAAAAAAGTTATGAAACTCAAAGGGCAGAATAGCTGTGTATTCCATGTTATAAAGGGAAGCCAGTACGCAATATAATTTTTCTTCCGGACTTCTTCTTTACCCTTATGGCCATTTTGTATTTCCATATATTTTTTATTTTAAATATAATTTATTTTCTAGTTGTCAAATTGAAACAATTGTCAGAATAAATGACCGAATACCAAAAAACCTACCGAAATACAAGCTGGCTCGTTGGTTTTTAGCCGCCTAGATGGTATTTTGTTTGGTTTTTTTTTCAATATAGCTTGCTCGCTTGCACCAACGCAAAACTGTATTTGACCATCTCCTTCACACAAAAAACCTGGTAGAATACCAGAAAAAAATGTAGTGTCATATGGGCTTAATGAAAAATTTTCCGTGATGAAAAAAATAGTAGTATTTGTGGATTAATTTGGAAAAAGTCGTAACTAACATTCACTTATTTACAAAAGGAGTTGAAAATCGGTTTTTTATGTTCTTGTCTTATTTAAATGGACATAATGAAAGTGCGTAATAATTACGAACAAACCCGCAGACGAAAGTATTAAATTTTTTCAGTCGTTTTCGGGTTTTAAGTAGTCGAACAAACCGCTATTAATTTTTATATACAGAATACAGATAACCCACAATAAAGTCCATTTCCAACATTCATGAAAGCTGTAAAGTCTTTGGGGTACCCGAAGTCAGTCACCGTCTACTTATTCAGAGTGCTTTAATAAGCAAAAACAAAAAAAATTTATTGGGGTTTTTTAAAAATTGGGTTGCTAAGCCATGTTAATCTTTTCAGAAACATCCATCTACATACTTTGGGAAATCCCGTTCGATGTTGGTATAAATATAATATTTGGTTTGCCCGGATATCTGACCTTTCAAAGTTTCTTTTGAATCGCGTAGCCTCCACTTTTGCCGACAGCATTTGCCTGTATCATTAAATGGCTTGCTAAAAGCTTCAGAGAAGTTATAAAGAGAACTGTTCCTTCAATTGAATAAATTGGCTACTAACGAACAATGGGGGCCAGCTCTTACCTCACCCTGTTTTTGCATTCGCATTTACTGCTGAAAAAATCCATCCAACAACAAATGCCGCAAACTAAAAAGCATTCGCTGAGCGCCCAACTGCCTGAATATTGACTAAGTCGGTTGTTTTGGTCGGCCGGACGCTTTGTCATGTGGCAATATTTCGCCGTATAAAAAACCTAATAAAATACAAATTTACACTGAGAGAAAAAAAATATATGGAGGGGTCAAAGAAATTGTTTACCTATTTTGAACACTACTTTCTTTGTTTTGAGTAAGTTTTCCTTAAAACATGTTAAAAGGTTTATAAAATATTGTTGTTACATGCGTTACCATGGTTTCATATACTTGTTTTGAAAAAATTCATACATTAAAATAATGAAAAATTCATTAAGCGCCATTCCATTCCCAACTTTCCTTGTTTTGAAGACTTGATTTCTTTAATTTTGAGAAATTAAATTCCCATACAAATTCCCATGGCAACGAATTTGTTTGAATGTTTTTTATGTTTTTTCCACATTTTTGAGAAAATTTACACAAAACAAAGAAAATTTTGTATTGGACGCGTGTTCAAAATAAGGAAAATTATGTCTTTGATCGAGAGAAATTTTTTTTTTGAGTGTAGGAATTTATGTGTAGGTATGTACATACACCCTGCAAAAAAGTTTTGCTTATTGTGGACAAATCAGGTCCAAAAAGGAGGACGCTGGCAGCTCTGCTTCTGTTAGACACACACTCTGTCTGGGTGCATATACATACATATGTATGTATGCCCACAAAAGTATCTAAGCCTTATTTAAGGATTAAAACAGCAGATTTAAAGGCTACCGAAATTAGGCCTGAAAATTATAAGGGTTGCAAATTTGAAAGGCGTAAGGCTTAATATAAGGCTGATTTTCCTGTTGATGTCATCAGGCCATAAGGAGTAATCTCTCTCTCTGAGAGCACACCTTATTTCAAAGGATTATCCGCCATGCGAAATAAGGCCTAGATAAGTATTAGAGAGTTAGGAGCAGACAGAGTGAGTGCATAACAGAAGCAGATCTGCCTGCGAACTCCTTTTTTACACCTGATTTGTCAACAATAAGCAAAACTTTTTTGCAGGGTATGTAGGTATGCATTTATTTATATGCATATTTCATAGTAGATTTATATGTGATTTGAGAGCTACACACGCTCAAAGGCTTTTAGTGTCTCGAACGTACCAAAACGACCTGTCCAGAGGCATGACTTGTCGTTTTTAAAAAAACAAAGAGTTGGAAAAGATTTTACCATTAAAAGCTTGTAGTGGTCAAATTAATTACTTGTAGTTGCAAACAATGTTTCTCTAGCATTATGTACATATGTATGTACATATATACATACATATGTATGTATCTAGAAGTATTGTGTAGTAAAAGTTGGGTGTCTTTACCTCGACATCCCAACCATACTTACATGCATATATACATATTTGTATGAGTGGGACAAACTCATCCTAGAAGCCCTGCGTCACAATATTATGTTGACTTTTGTATTCCGCCATCATGTCGTGAATTCATTTTATCAAAACATTTGTTGTATCGCGTGTTTTTTTGTAGAAATTTTCTATGGATTTCTTTTTATCCTCACTTTACCTTAGATTGCGCCGCTAGAGCACAATACCATTGAAATTTATTTTTTGAAACGTTGGAAAGACGGATGTTCAAATAGTATTATACCAAAATAAATACGACTAACATGATTTCTAAAAACAAATGTGTACGCGTACATACAATAAATATAAGATTTTTATTCGGATATGTGTACTACTTAAAATCGAATTAGCAAATTAGCGGGTCCCAAAATGTGGATCAATACGTGGACCCGGATAACACCGGGATATTTCTCAGGGACATTTTATGAGATGAAAGGTGTTGAGCAGAGCCATACTCATTGTGATTCCTAGGTCGTGTCCTCAATTATGGGTCAAAATGTGGACCCGAATGACAACGGAATGTTTCTAAGCGATATTGGTATCAAATGAAGGGTGTTGAGCAGGGATTTCACATAGAGATGAACACATTGTGATTCCTAGGTCGGGTCCCTAGATTTGGGTCAAAACGTGGACCCCCATGACACCAGGATATTTCTCACTGATATTGATATCAAATAAAAGGTGCTGAGCAGGGCTTTTATATCGAGCCGTACTCATTACGATTCCTATGTCAAGTCCCCAGATATGGGTCAAAACGTGGACGGATGACCAAGGAATATTTCTCAGCGATATTGGTATCAAATGAAGGGTGTTGAGATGGGAGTTTACATAGTTATGAACTCATTATTCCTAGGTCGGGTCCGCAGGTGTGTGTCAATACGTGGACCTAAGCAATACTGATATAAAATGAAAGGTGCTGACCAGGGCTGCTACATAGAGCGCTTTTCATAGTGATTATTAGGCCCGGTATTCAATGATTGGGAAGAGAGTGGATCCGGAAGCCACGGAATGTTTTAAGCAACGATGGTATCAAATCAGAAGCGGAATGCAGGGCTAAGTATGTTATGCTAAACCCGGTTCCCTAGGAAAGGGAAAGGGGAAAGGTAATGAGAATAGGAAAGGCAAAGGGATGGAACAGGAAAGGGAGATATAATGAAAATGGAATAAAGAGGATGAGGAGAGACAGTAAGTCAGGGAATGAGAGAAGGAATAAGTGGAGGAATGAAAGGGAGAAAGACAATAAAAGTTAGGTAAAGCAGAGCGGTAGAGAAAGGGAAAGGGAAGGGAAAGAGAAAAGGAATAGTAGAAGGAAAAGGAGTGGGAGACTAATACGAATAAAAAAGGGATAGGGACATATTTTTTCCTTCACTTTATTTTAAACTAATCAGAATTTTACTGAGATCGTCAGCTCGAGGAACGTTCGGTTTCTAGATACTTCCAACTTATTTTAAATGTGTTCTCCAAAGCAATCGCGAACAGGCGAAGCCTGTGGCGCTTTTTGCATTAATAATACACCATATTTAAAAAAAAAAGGAAAATTAGAATTAAAAACCTGCGGGCGTTATTTCACTGCACCGAGCTATCCATTCGTCCCGGAAAGGGAGTGTGTGTAAACGAATCGCTTGCTGCATTCAGCATTGGATCCCGCATATCACGATAGATATGTACACTGCAATGCATTATAACCACCCGACACCGATTCCAAATTGGAATCAGCAAAAATATACAAAATTTTCACTTTTCGCACTTTCAAGCAAAATTACAATGTGCTCATTGTTTACAAGTGTCTGCTGTTTACGGATTTACGACACCACTAATAGCCCAGTTAGTCGAGAACGTGTGGTCCGCTCGCTGACGCAAACGCCCGTATGCAATTTTTAGGATTTTTTGAGCCCGTAGCAATCAGCTATTTTACTCACACATATTTACATATATATAAAGTTTGTTTACATTTTGGCAGGGTTGCCATTTAGTCATTTTTGAACAAACAAGATTTTTACTAATCTTCAAAGTGTTATGCGGATTACTCTTCAATACACAACTGTGCATTATTTGCCAAATGACAAGAAAATACTAATTTAATCGTTTTTAAAGTTGTCGTTGACGACTTTTTTTTTATTAATTTAGTTACTTTTTTACTGCTTAGTTGGTAATTAAAACACATTTTTCTTGTAATTTTGTTGCTGCCCAATATAATTCCATCACACCTTGGTGATAGTTATCAAGGGCTAAAACATAAAATAACAAAAAACACAGTCAGAACATTAAATTTACAATTGAAAATCCATAAAAAAAATTATATTGGGAAGCAACAAGATTCTCACAAAAATCTGTGTTTAATTAAGAAATCTGTACTGAGTTTCTGTAACTCATATCTTTTCTAGTATAAATAGGTGGCGACAAAGTGTGGATCGTATTAGTGTGACATCACTTTAATTGATTTTGTTACAGAAACTCAGATTTATTGTGGCAATTTATAACTTTTTAATGTAGAAAAATTGCAGAAGAAGACCACCAAGAGTTATCAATTAAGAAAATACCGCCACCATTGTGGATAAATACAATTTTTGCTTTAATTTTCAGTAATATCTTCATTTATTAGGAGTGTTCTATATCTCAAAATTTTTACATATTTTTACGAATAGTTACGAATTTATATTCAATAACCCAAAAAATTCGCAAAAGAGAGCCAAATTGAGAGAGTAAGACCTCGAGATAGTTGATAAACGCTGCAAGTAAAATTTTCACTTGCAACTACTAGCAGCTTTAAAAAAATAGAAGTGTCATAAATATATGATCACAAAAATTTCAATTGGAAATATACAAACATTTCAAACGCAAATTTCTAATTGTGTACTAAATAAGTTAGCGCAAAAACGAATCTTGAAATAGCTATCACATCTACCATCGCTGTATGAGCTAATTGGATTTTTCCGCTTATTCCAAAAGTATGAATCTTGATGATGTTGTGGAATAGCCAAAGTAGAATTTTGTTTTCCTAATTCAGTTATTTCCATTCATTTCCAATTTCAAAAATTTCAATTACAACCTAACCTAAAAATCAAATTGTCAAAACAGCGTATCAGCTGTTTTCTTGCGAATGTTTACGATTTTGTGTTCAATTACTTTGGTTGATAATTTTCTCTGTTTCTCGTTTTTACTCTTAATTTGACATTGACGCCCTTTTTGCAAGTACTTGCAAGTAAAGTTGTTGAACAAAGCTATTATGTTGTTATTAATTTATATATATATATATATATATATATATATATATATATATATATTTACATTTTGTTTGGGATTTAAAAAAAATTATAAATGTTTTCTTTCCTTTCTTTTTAAAAATTAAAGTAATAATAAATGGTTCGTTTAAGTAGACATACTATTTTTTCCATGTGAACACATATATGCATATTCGATAACATTTTACAATCTTGTTGAGTTAGTTGTATAATGCTGCGAAAATTACTGTTTAAATATTTAATAACTAAAAATGTTCAACTGGCAACCCTTCTACCTTGAAACCATGCGAGCGATCAGCTGACACATTTTTACGTAAAAAATCAAAATGATTTTGATTTCTGCGGTACGGGCTTCTGCGTCGTACGTCGTTGAATAATCGGTTACATACAAATCCCATTAAATAGGTTGGATCAGCTGACACGGTACACGGGTTTACGTTCTCGACTAACTGGGCTATAACAGCTCACTTGTTTAGCGATAAAGTTACGATAAGGTTAACGATACTAAAATACTGATAAGTCACCAATGTTTTGAACTTAAACAATCTCATACAAAAAAACGCATCTAATGTACGTTATTACTTAGTCTGATAACTTCGTAAAACAAGGTTTTATGAAAAAAAGTTACATATGTATATATGTAGCTAAAAATTTTGGCAAAACATCATTGTTTAAGAAAAAAACAAAAACAAAAGCAAAAGCAAAAAAAAAGCAAAAACAAAAACAAAATCAAAAGTAAAAACAAAAACAAAAAAAAAGCAAAAACAAAAACAAAAATAGCAAAAACAAAAACAAAAACAAAATCAAAAGCGAAAACAAAAGCAAAAACAAAAACAATAACAATAACAAAAAGAACAAGAATGGAAACAAAAACAAATTGTATAACTAAATTTTCTCAAACCCAAGAAATATGTAATTGGTGTGATTCCATTACAATTACTTGTAAATGGAGATTTTCAATTACATTTGCAAGTAATTGTAATTGAAAATTTTCAATTACAATTACATACATGTAATTAAAAAAATATCAATTACCAATTACATGTAATTGTAATTGAAAAACCTCAATTACAATTACAAGTAACAACTGTGACTGTCGGCTGCCGACTGGCACATGCGATAGTCGGCAGTTAAGTCGTTTGGTTTCATTCGCGTAGTTGTTTGTTTCATATTCATGTCGACTGGCACATGTGGTAGTCGGTAGTCGAAGTCGTTTTCATTTCATTGCAGTTGTTGCAGTTATTGCAAACCCTGGACACGACTATAAAACTATAAATTTTTACAATTTAAAATTTTTTCAACCCAATTTGACTTCCTAAAGCTTTTTACACCTCCGTTCGATATTTAAGTTACTATAGTTTAGTTTAGTTCAACAATATATCCAAAAAATATATATATGTAAATAATCCACAAGGATTAGCTCGATGAAATTTGTAATTTTTATGGGCTTGAAATTGTGCATTCATTGCCACAACCTCGATATGTTTTTTTTACATAAACTTTAGTATTCTATATTTCATAATTGAAGCCATATTGCAGCTACTTTCTGAGGTGTCGTCATTTGGGGGCAGTGGAAGGTAATTTGGTGTCGATTTCGGTGTTTTTTTTTTCTTCCCTTCTTGCAAATAATTTAAATTCTTACAACAAAGAACGATCCGACCTGCTAATGTTTCTACATATGTATATATAAGAAGTATGCGTGCGCAACTAGGAAAACCTGAAGTATTTTTAAGACGGAGTAATTCCACCAATAGTGAGTGACATTAGCAGCAACAGCAATGCCATGCAATAAGGCTAGTTGGCGGCAACAGCAGCAACTCCTTTGTGACAACCGAAACCATTGGACAAACATAGAGAAAACAAACAGATTCAGGTAGTTTGGTACAACGGCGATTTTGTGGGTTGTTTACCTATTAACGGATATGTGTTTGTCTATTTACACACATTTAACGGATTATTGAGTTTCGCTCGAGACGCACAGCCATAAGCGGGTAAATGGAGTTGTTTTAGAGTGAAAACACTGGATCACAAAATGAAATTTGTTATCTGTACTTTGAACGTAACTATCCTATCTACATATGTATATGTAAAATCGGTTGCTGATTCCGAAAATCGGGGTCTTTTTTAATTCTATTGGAAGGATTTGGAGATATCGGCAATTTAACGTTATTTGGCCAATGACTCCACTTAATAATCCAGTATGTCTCTATAACGCATTGAGCTTTCTACGTTGGTAACACCAAACGAAATTAATTAATTAAATTTCCTATACATGCCTCCTATAAAATTTTTCTCTAGGTCTTACAGTTTCTTAAATATACATACTAGATGAGTCAATTTGAAAATTTTATATTTTTTTACGAAAATTTTTAGAAAAAATTGACTTTGTCGGGAAAGATCTTTAAAACAAACGTCTTTACCTTTAGTTTTACTCGTTTACGTGAAGCCCCATTCAATTGGCAAAAAGAAAAGCCATCAATGAAGAAAATCTCTGGTAAAATGGAAAGGTTATAGGCGATCAAGTAAATACAGCCAAGTCGATATTTTCTGTTTGGTGTTATTCAGACATTGATAGCTCAATGTGTTAAAGAGACATACTGGATTAAGTGGAGCCATTGACCAAATAACGGTAAATTGCCAATATCTCAAAAACCTTCCCATAGAATTAAAAATGAACCCGATATTCGGAATCAGCGACGGATTTTACACATAGATAGGATAGTGGCGTTCAGAGTATTTTTTGGCTGTAGAGCAGTGTAATCGCTTAGCAATGAAAGCCAGCTGCTCACATAGTCGTGTGGCTGTAACAAGGTAACGCTTGGGGAACAGCGAGCAGAAGAAGAAAGAGCAGGAAAAGAAAGAAAATACACAGGCCCGACAACGGCTGGGCAAATAAAAATATTGAAATGCAAAGAGTGCCTGAGTGCCTTTAACAAATAGCCGATATTGTTTTTTTTTCTTCCAAATTGTTTGAATCGCTGCATGTTGTAAAATAGTTGTTGACCTTTCCTTCAAAAGACGGCGACATATCGGAACGTTTTAAGTTTCGGTAAACTGATACTGGTTTTCTCTTTGTTGTTGCACCATAAATGAAACAATAACTTTTCTAAAGTTTTTTTTTTTTAAGAAGTGGAAGTCTTATTATACCTTAATAATTTCTCAATTAATTAGATATTATAGGGATTACACTTATTGAGTATGCAAAACCTAATCTTTAAACTACTGCTGTATTCGCATAAATCACTACTTCCACATTGGAAAGGGCTTGCCCTTTGGAAACATGGATTAGCCTAATGTGTTTAAAATACCGATGTTTTTTGCGGGAATATTTTTGTTTTTACTGGAGCAAAAACGTATCCGCCAATACAAAACTCCGCTAATCATCCAACATGCGCAAAGCGAGTTCGTCGAAAGTAACACGGCTATTATGTATCCCGTCGGTGGCATCGATATGACGTTTTCGGTAAATCGGTATTATACCGACGACTGGCAAAAGTTGAACGCAGGTCTACTTTGAGCTGGTCGATTTTTGTTGACTAAACTTAGTTAGAGGTCAATATTTGGTAAAAGGACCAGACAAACTTACAAAATGGCTAAGAAAATCAAAAAGGGCAACATTATTTCGAGAAAAGAAAACGCCATAAGCCATTTGAATTCCTATTTAGACGGGTCTATTTTGGTTGAACGACATTATTATGCCCATGCTACACACGTCAAAAGATATTATTGATGGTCTGTTTGTATAGGTAACGTTACATCAACCAGTTGATGAGCTTTGCGATTCTATTAAGATGTCCACTTAGCAAAAAAAAAATGTATTAGGATATTAGGAGTATAGTGAAAAGGGGTATATACGGAATCTTCCGTAGACAGGGGAATGCCAAGTCAAAAAGGGGTATAATCTCCCCAAAGGGGTACATCTGGCAACCCTACTTTCAACCAGATTCAGTTTCAATGATGTCACTTAAAAATCTTTTGTGAAAAATAAAAATAATCGGGAGAAATATTCTCTAACAATGTTGCGGATTTTCTGCTCTCTGATTGGCTAATCGCTCCAAGTTGCAAATTGAATTGCTCCAGATATGACACGTATAGACGTCGGGTAATTTCAATAAAATTTTACTGCTCCTCTAACCCCTCACATATATTTCAATTAATCTTCACAAACATCGGAGCATAAGTTTATTTTATTAGCTCCGCTCCTAGCTCTAAGTTTTTTGGTTGTGGCTTTTCTAACCAAACCGGTTTTAATTAAAATTTTAGTTATTTAATTATAATTGTCTTTCTGTTTTAAAACATGTAACTAAGATTTAAATTTCGCTAGCTTAGAGTGCAAAATGGCTAAGTTGCATTTTTTTTTTCAAACTTTACAGGAGAGACAAAAAAACAAGAAAATGTTCTTGTAAATATTTTGGACTTAGCCAATTTTCTTCGCCTTTTGGACTTAGTCAATTTGCGTATCACTGAATAGCAACGAGTAAAAATATGAAAAGTATCACAGACCTTTTCAGCGTGGTGCGTATTTAATTCTAGCGTTCTACATAAAAATACACTTTTTCATAAAAGTGGACTTAGCGCAGCTAGCGAGTTTGATATTTTTATTTTTTTTTATTTTTTTTGTCTAAAGAAAATGCATTGAAATTAAAAAATATTTATCTAAGTAGGTAGGTACTCGAGCTCATTACATAGGCTAATGTAAGCACAACAATGCGCCTGAAAAGTCATTCCGTATTCAACTTAGAAGCTGCTTGCCTATCCGCCTGCAAAACATGCATGGTTTGTTGCATTATCAACAATTGTAGCGATGATGATACAGCACTTTTAAGGTGCATTGCAATGGCATTCAACTAAAGAATCATCTATTCAACTGGCATGCATTCATTCACTTAGTCATTGCGTAAAGTTGTAGTGTGACTACATGGGCGGCATCAGAAGAAAAACGTTGTCTGCAGACCAAAATTGACTTAACAACGTCCCATTTGTAATCCTTTTATATATTTTTTTATACTCAGCTGTATGTTTGACCACATAATGGGATACACCAATAAACTTCGATAATACTGGTCGGCAACAAAAAAAATTAAAAATTTGTCCTCCTTTGAGGTTTGATGATTGATTTTAATTGATTTTAGGGCGCTGATTCCGAAAATCATATTGAAAAAGTCCCATCACGTCAGGTTTTTAAGTTATTTAGCAAAAAATGGTTACAGGTAACAACGTCAACAGAAATAATGTCAATTGACATTCTTTACCACTTGGATGGGAAATAAAGTCAATTGACTTTATTTCGCTTTTGAAAACGCAATAAAGTCATTTGTATAGTTCCGCATCGATCCGTGTCGGTTCGTGGCGCTGCCGATATTACGAATGTTAAGCGCCGCAGGGAAAAATTTTTAATAAAAATTGCGAGATTTTTAAAACCAAATTTCCAATTTCTCAAAACTACTTTTTATGTCAAACCAAAATCGCCGCAGGCCAAAACTTGAAATAAAAAATCGCGCGATTTTTAATTACAAAATTTAATTTTCCTAAACTATTGCATTGAATTCATAATTTTAAGTTTTTAATAAAGTTACCATGTGGTTCATGGTTGTGGTAATTTTTCGCACTGAGTTTTTTATAATTACCATTTTCGTCCATAGAAACACTTACGGTGCAATCTTTATTATAGCCTTAATATCTTAGGTACGCCGCGGCAAACGGTTCTCAAAACGGATTTGTAAAACAAATTAGCAAATATTTTCATGAATGAACAACTTTTAAGCATCGTTGACGTTATTTCCATTTGGATTGGGAAATAAGGTCAATTATTTTATATCCAAGTTTTCGTTGACTTTATTTCGTTTTTGTAAACGGAAAGCGACCAATGAATCTGTCTATGCTTGTGCTTATTTGAGTTTTTTTTAATTTAAAACCGGGAAAAATATATTAAAATCTCAGAAATGCGACAAACAAAATATACCACTCTGGAGTTTATTTATGATATTTCAAAAAAAGAATTATTAAAATCGGTCCAGTACTTTTGAGTTTACCCGTTACCAACATTTTCCATATAAACCAGGGACCGTAATAATTATGAGTTTTATAATAAAAATCGCCATTTAATCATTATATGTTGAGTTTTTTATATTTCATCAAAAATAATCATTATTTTTTTAGTTTTATTTTTTTTGATCAGAAATAACACTTATATCTTTATCGTTCAGAAATAATCATTATTGTGTGAGTTTTATTTTTTTCGATTAAAAATATCACTCATTCACGCAGTTATATCGATGGGATTTTTTTAGTAATTATGTTCCAGAGCACTTCAGAGAAGATTTGAGTTTTTCGAGTCCAACATAGCACGCCAGCTATTTGTTTCGTGTAGCGAGGCGCCATTTGGGAATACCTAGGGAGTCAGCATCACTGTCCACCTGATCTTCCATACGCAGTGGAGGTCTCCCCTTTCTTCTGCGCTCAGCGGGTTTGTATTTGTATTTGTATTTATGTTTATTAGAAATCCTAACACAACAATTTTAAAAAAAATTATCTTAAAGTGCTAGTCATATAAAAACACTAAACAAAATATAAAATATAGAACAAAATAAAAATGTAAAATATAAACTACGTATAGATACCTATATATTAATATAATAAATATAAAACATAAGATATAAAGTTATGAATAAATATATTTATATGAAACAGAGTATGCTTAAATTAACGCTACGAAGTAGGAGAAATAAGAGGAAAGATAAAGAGTAAAAGAAAAAGGGACAATAGGCTAATTATGTATAATCGCTGTTATAGTAATTGGTTAACTCATTTTTGAAAGGCAGTGCATTCTTTAAAAGTCACAAGTTTGCGGGAAGAGAGTTCCAGAGACGTACAGAATTTATGAAAAATTGACGTTCAGACATGAGACTACGATATTTTGTATGAACTAGAAGAGGAGACCTCGGAGATTGGAGGAACTGAAGTCTGTCATGAAGGTATTGAGATTCTCTCGTATGTATAATTTCATGCAGGGTCATTAGTGTTCTGACTTTTAAAAGATTATCAAACGAGATATTTAAAATATTTTTAGCAGGGCCTGATACGTGGTCAAGTCTTTTTAGCCCATACACATACCTGGCAATGTTGTTATATACAACATTTAACTTCTTCCTGGAGACAGAGTCACAAATATACTTTCGACAAATATACTTTCTTGGCCGGAGCACCTTCATCTATTCTCAAGACATGACCTGACCAACGCAGCCGCTGGATCTTTATTCGCTGAACAATGTCGATGTCTGTGTAAAGCTCGTACAGCTCATCGATAAATCTCCTTCGATACTCGCCCACTGCGCAAAGGTCCATAAATCTTCCGAAGAACTTTTCACTCGAATATTCCAAGTGCCATCTCATCTGATTTGAAATTGTCCATGCTTCTGCGCCGTACATGAGGACTGCAACGATGAGCATCCTGTAGAGTGTGATTTTTGTTTGTCGAGAGAGGACTTTACTTTTCAGTTGCCTACTTAGTCCAAAGTAGCATTTCTTGGCAAGCGTGATTCTTCGTTGGACCTCCGTGCTGACATCATTCTTGGTGTTAATGCTGGTTTCCAAATAGACGAAGTTCTTAACAGTTTCGAATTTGCTTGACGTGGCTGCCAAGGCGTGCTGTGATGATAGGAGGTACTTCGTCTTCTCCTCGTTGACTGCCAAACCCATTTTCTTAGCCTTTTTATCCAGCATGGAGAAGGCAGAAAAAACGGCGCGGGTGTTAATGCCAATGATGTCGATAACATGGGCGTACGCTAGCAGTTACACACTCTTGTGGTATAAGATGATTCGAGTATGGTTAAAATCTGCAGCTCGTATTATCTTTTCCAGCATCAAGTTGAAGAAGTCGCACGAGAGGGAGTCACCTTGTCTCAAACCTCGTTTGGTCTCGAACGGCTCGGAGAGGTCCTTCCCAATTCTCAGGGTGCTGGTTGTGTTAGTCAGCGTCATTTGGCATAGCCGTATAAGTTTTATAGGGAAACCAAATTCAGACATTACGGCATATAGGTAATTCCTATTCGTGGTATCAAAAGCGGCTTTAAAATCGACAAAAAGATGGTGTGTGTCGGTTCCTTTTTCATGACTTTTTTCCAGGATTTGACGTATTGTGAAGATCTGGTCGATGGTAGATTTACCAGGTATGAAGCCACACTGATAAGGGCCAATCAGCTTGTTGACGATGGGCTTCAGTCTTTCGCACAATACACTTGCTAAGAACTTATATGCGATATTCAGGAGGCTTATCCCACGATAATTGGCGAGTACTGTGGAGTCCCCTTTTTTATGGATTGGGCAGAACACACTTAAGCTCCAATCGTCGGGCATGCAAGAATCTTGACGATGTTGTGGAATATCCAAAGTAGATTTTCGGTGGATGAAAATCGTGGCTGTAAAAATAAACCAAAATCAAAGACAGAGACAGAGATTCAGCAGCGGAAAGTTGTTGATTTAACTACGGTTTTTTTTTTTTCAGATTGCCTACATATGTAGGTACATATGTATGTTCAGTTTAATATTTATTACCTTTTTGTGGTTTTATATCTAAAACATGACCAATTCTTGCCCATCATTTAACATAAAAAGTAAATCTGAAATAAAGGCACACATGCTTTTCAACTCATTTTTAAAATCAATCTTTCTATACATATGTATGTATGTACATATGTATATGATTTCATATGTACATACTATGTATGTATGTGGTACATAGATGTGTATATAACTATAAACTTCATTAAGAAATGAAATAAAATTAATTAACGTCATGTTTTTTGAGATTCTGTGCCATTAAATTCCTATAGGAGTTCATTCATTCATTTGAATATTTATCAGCCGATCAACGAAAGGCGCACTATTGCTGTGACATAAATTTGTTTTTATATTTAACGGATAACCAACCGTAAACATTAACAATGAGCCAAACCAATGTACATACGTACATATATACAAAAAAATTTAAGCCTTATTAAAGGTTTATTTCATACGATGATAAGGCACTTAAAATAAAGACTGAGCTTTCTAAGGGACAAAAGTTTATTGAAAATTTTTGGTCACTATAATGGTTATTCTTGACCAAAATTTTAATTCATCAATGTTAATAGTTAAATACGACCATTACTTCATTTCTCTTATAACCGTTATGTCCCTGGTTAAAATACATATCGTATATGTTAGAAAATGTATTTAATTTCGGGTGGCAATTATTTCAAATTGATAAGATCGTCGGCTTATTACAATTAAGGGGAATTTCTAATGAAAATCAAGATTATTTTCTTAATAATTTTAAACAGGATTTCGTCTTAATTCTATCTGCTAAATTTATGTAAAAATGTTTCCATATTTATTCTAGGAGTCATCTTCTTAATTTTATATAAGAGGTTTTCATCTTATTTTTTTGGTTATCTATTAAATTTTATTGAAAATGATTTCATCTAAAATTCACGGGTCTTCTTCTTAATTATATTGAAAAGGTTTTCGTATTAGTTTTACAGATTATCTACTTAGTCATAATAAGCCGGGAATCTTATTGGAAAAAAGCGTAGAGAAATCCGCTAAACTTTGTTCTGATTTACAGGGCATTAAGTGGTCTTTTGGCTCTGTGTACTACGGAAACCTATACCTAAAATTTTTCTTTAATATATTAAAGTTCAGAAGTTGCGCAAATGCCTTAAAATTTCCTTCCGCTTTTACATCAGTGATGATACACAATCTTTTTTGAAAAGTCCTTTATGATCAAGAAAAGCGTTTTATCATCAAAAAAGGGAAAACATATTGTTTTAGGAATAATAGAATAAAAATAGCCTTGTTTCGCAATCACTTTTCCGACTTTAATTTTTTTGACCACCTTAAGCATGGAAAAATAAAAATGCTTTGCGCGACCTCTAAATTAAATTTTATATCATTAAAGCATAGTACTGAGTTCGGGGTTAACGCGAAATTGCTGTTGGTTGTGAAATTTCTCAGATATTTCACGACAAAGTTGTACTGAGTTTCTGCCGCGAAAACGTTGCGCAACATGCTAGCAACATTATGCCAGCAACATTTTTTCACGCCAATTTAAATATACAATGCCATTTATTTTCAAGTGAAAAGTGACATTTGTTGAAATTGAAATTTATATTTTGTATAAAAATTTTTTATTGGCCAAAATTTTAAAGTTGGTTCTCAGGCGATGGTTCATATTTTTAACACGCTTTTATTAGCTTCACCTGTATGCAGCGTTACGACAAGGAATGTCGCGATGCCTCGGAAAGAAAGAACGCCGCCTACAGGGCTACATTGTGTGCGGGCGTAACGCGAAGCGTATGGGAGCGTTATTGAACGGCGAAGAAGGAAGAGAGGCGCCTTTTTCGAAAGAAGAAAAGGGAGGCTGAAAGGCGCGAGTGTGAAGAGCTTGAGATGCTGGCGGGTAGGAACGATGCTCGAAAATTCTATCAAAAAATCAGGCGGATGACTGAAGGTTTCAAGACCGGGGCAAATTCCTGCCGGAATGATAACGGTGATCTGGTAACTGATGTCCAGAGCATACTTAAGTTGTGGAGGGATCACTTCTCCTCCTTGCTAGATAATAGAAACAGTGAAAGTGCGGAAGGAAAAGATGTACGACCCGAATCCCCAATAGCAGATGATGGTAGGCATGTTCCACCACCTGATCATTACGAAGTGCGAATAGCAGTATCTAGGCTTAAGAATAACAAGGCCCCGGGCGCTGACGGCTTGCCAGCCGAGCTATTCAAACATGGTGGCGAAGAGTTGATAAGGAGCATGCATCAACTCCTATGCAGAATATGGTCGGACGAGCGCATGCCCGACGATTGGAACTTAAGTGCGCTCTGCCCAATCCACAAAAAAGGAGACTCCACAGTACGCGCCAATTATCGTGGGGTAAGCCTCCTGAATATCGCATATAAGGTCTTAGCAAGTGTATTGTGCGAAAGACTGAAGCCTATCGTCAACAATCTGATTGGACCTTATCAGTGTGGCTTCAGACCTGGTAAATCTACCATCGACCAGATCTTCACAATACGACAAATACTGGAAAAAACACATGAAAAAGGATCCGACACACACCATCTCTTTGTCGATTTTAAAGCCGCTTTTGATATCACGAATAGGAATTGCCTGTATGCCGCAATGTCTGAATTTGGTTTCCCTGCTAAACTTATACGGCTATGCCAAATGACGTTGACTAACACCACCAGCTGCGTCAGAATTGGGAAGGACCTCTCCGAGCCGTTCGAGACCAAACGAGGTTTGAGACAAGGTGACTCTCTTTTGTGCGACTTCTTCAATTTGATGCTGGAAAAGATAATACGAGCTGCAGAACTTAACCATACAGGAAGTATCTTATATCACAAGAGTGTGCAACTGCTGGCGTACGCCGATGACATCGACATCATTGGCACTAACACGCGCGCCGTATGTGCTGCCTTCTCCAAGCTGGATAAAGAGGCTAAGAAAATGGGTTTGGCGGTCAACGAGGACAAGACGAAGTACCTCCTGTCATCACACAAAGAAACAGCACGCCTTGGCAGCCACGTCAATGTTGATAGCTACAAATTCGAAACTGTTAAGGACTTCGTCTATCTGGGAACCAGCATTAACACCAAGAATGATGTCAGCACGGAGATCCAACGAAGAATCACGCTTGCCATTAAATGCTACTTCGGACTAAGTAGGCAACTGAAAAGTAAAGTCCTTTCTCGACAAACAAAAATCACACTCTACAGGACGCTCATCGTTCCAGTCCTCATGTACGGCGCAGAAGCATGGACAATTTCAAAATCAGATGAGATGGCACTTGGAGTATACGAGAGAAAAGTTCTTCGTAAGATTTATGGACCTTTGCGCGTTGGCGTGGGCGAGTATCGACGGAGATTTAACGATGAGCTGTACGAGCTTTACACAGACATCGACATTGTTCAGCGAATAAAGATCCAGCGGCTGCGTTGGGCAGGTCATGTCGTGAGAATGGACGAAGGCGCTCCGGCCAAGAAAGCATTTCTATCGAAACCCGCTGAACGCAAAAGAAAAGGGAGACCTCCACTGCGTTGGGAAAATCAGGTGGACAGCGATGCTGCCTCCCTAGGTGTTCCCAAGTGGCGCCATGCTGCACGAAACAGAAGCAATTGGCGCGCTCTGTTGGACTCGGCCAGAATCGTCTAGACGGTTAAGCGCCAATCAAGAAGAAGAGAGTATGCAGCGTTGCCGTTTGGGCCACTAAAGTGGCAATTTGAACTAGACATATACGCTGACAGTGATTCCCGCGGCGGCGGCGCTATTCCAAAAACATTTCGGCGGCGGCGGCGACGCCGGCGTGCTTTTTCGCGCCGGCACACCTGCCCCAAATCTACAAATCACAATCCT
Organism: Urophora cardui; assembly: GCA_960531455.1. Lineage (NCBI taxonomy): Eukaryota > Metazoa > Arthropoda > Insecta > Diptera > Tephritidae > Urophora > Urophora cardui. The sequence goes on along the minus strand of OY482673.1, from coordinate 71,169,554 downwards.
TATTCAAATATTAATTTTATTTAGTTGCCTTAATATCGCTGGCTGAATGGAATAAATAAACTAATTTCCACCTTAAATTGTTGAAACTTTTTTATTAACAGCAATAAAATATTAAATAAAGAAAATAAATATTAAAGAATATACACAAAACCATACTTACTTACTTAATTGGCACGTAACCGTCTAGACGACTCTGGCCGAGTTCAATAAAGCGCGCCAGCTATTTCTGTTTCGCTCAGCATGGCGCCACTTGGGAATACCTAGGGAGTCAGCATCACTGTCCGCCTGATCTTCCCAACGCAGTGGAGGCCTCCCTTTTCTTCTGCGTTCAGCGGGTTTCGATAAAAATACTTTCTTAGCTGGAGCACCTTCGTCCATTCTCACGACATGACCTGCCCAGCGCAGCCGCTGGATCTTTATTCGCTGAACAATGTCTATGTCTGCGTACAGCTCGTACAGCTCGTCGTTAAATCTCCGTCGATACTCGCCCTCGCTAACGCGCAAAGGTCCATAAATCCTCCGAAGAACTTTCCTCTCGAATACTCCAAGCGCCATCTCATCTGCTTTTGATATAGTCCATGCTTCTGCGCCATACATGAGGACTGGAACGATGAGTATCTTGTAGAGTGTGATTTTGATTCGTCGAGAGAGGACTTTACTTTTCAATTGCCTACTTAGTCCAAACTTTGGACTCCAAAGTAGCATTTATTGGCAAGAGTGATTCTTCGTTGGATTTCAGTGCTGACATTATTTTTGGTGTTAATGCTGGTTCCCAAATACACAAATCCATATGTAAGGGTAAATTTAAATTCATTTGCTTATTTTGTATGATATGCATACATATATTTACATATGTACATATTTATATATATATAAGGCACTTTAAAATAAATATATGTATATACAGTGTTGGAAAAAATAATAGGGACAAAATTTTGCAATTCTCCATTTATTTCATTTTAAGACCAAATAATAATTACCATATATTGATGCTTATACGGAGAGGACATGCTTCAATGACTCTGGGGTGGTTTTTGTATAATAATTTAATTTTTATGAACAAAAATAATGAAATGTACAATTTAAGTTGGAAATAATAATAGGGACAAACTTTAAATTCGATTGTTTTTTCAACTAAACTACAATATTACTGCTGCAGCTAGATTTAAACTAATGTTTAGTTGAAGCTCCTTTATTTGTCATAACTTCCTTACTTCTTCGTGGCATAGGGTTGACCAAATCAGCGCAATTTGCAACTGGTATTAAGTACCAAGCTTCTTTAATTTTTTTCCATAACTCTTGCTTATTTTTCCATTTTTGATCCCACATCGTCTTCTTTAATATTCCCTATAGGGCTAAGGTTCGACAACTGTGAGGGCTACTCAAAAACAGCAACTTTCTTACGTTCAAACTATGAGTTTTCGATTCTGGAGGCATGTTTGGGATCATTTTCGGCATCTAATGATATCAAGGAGGGTTGAAATGGTGCAGTTTTGAGTAGAACAATTAGCAACAGACCTCGATAAGTAGGACTAAATGGAAGAGATCCCAGAAAAGTTCCGTATCACAGAAAAAATTATGTAAGCCAACGAACTGAAATTTTCCAGTAGCTTGAATTCTTTAGGACTGAGGCTAGTAAAGTAGGGAACAGCCAAAGTTTTTGTTAATAACTTTTAACCGGCAAAAAATAAAACATTTCCGCATTCAGCTTCGTGTTCCTGAGGTCAAAACACGTCGATTGGTTCCTTTTTTTTTAATTTTGAAGAACTTTAGCAGTTAGCAAAACTAGGAAACATCTCCCTCCATACGGGTATGGCGCGCCAGCGCACGCCGCCGCGCCGATACGCCGATTTCACGGATTATGCGGGCGGCGGCCGAAAATGAAGGTAATCGGCGCGGCGGCGGCGGCGTCAATCGGCGGCGTATATGTCTAATTTGAACCTTTTTTAAAGCCAGGCCACCTGCACCCAACTTTTTGAAAATATGCAATATTTGAACCTTTTTAAAAATTCGGGCCACTTTTGGTCCTTTTTTACTTTCAAAACTATAATTATTATATAATTTTTAGTTTTTCTTAAATATAAGAAAAAAAAACCTCTTTGTTACTATTTTACTTTGCATTGGCAACTCTCCGTTTTGAAAGGTTCTTTATTTAATTTGTTTGCCAACACTACCCTTGAATACTTTGAAATTTGGGCTGTTCGTTAAGAGAATGAAAACGCCCAGACACACACAAACACATATAGCGTTCGTTGATCCGTAGGAAAGTGCAAGAAACGTAGGAATTTTACCACAATTTACATTCTTTGCACTCGTATTCGCTCTTTTTTTTGTAAAATTAATACGGTTCTTGCACTTTCCTACGGATCAGCGAACGCTATAACAGTTTTTTTAATTCCTTGCCTTTCTCGGGTTATTCCGTCTGCTCAACGAACGATCATATTAACGCTGCATTAGTGTAGAGAATATTTTAAATTCCATTTTTTTTTTAAGCATTAAATAAACCACAAAAATATATAAAAATGTGTTTTAGCTAAAAAAAAAAATTGGGGCCACTTTTTCTAAAATTTTGGGCCACCTTTTGTTTTTTTGAAACATTCACTTTACTTTTATTGTGTTCTCTCCTCTATTATTTCTATTCACCTCCGGATTCGAAACGTGACATCAACATGGGATTCAACCCAACGACGTCATATAGTGGGACATTCAACATTATATTTCATGCTTCATTGAGGCTTTTAAGTTACCTCTCTCCAAAATAGCCTCTATGAATTTCATTCAATTCACTCCCGTATGCACGCCAATAAGAAACAAGCTTTATGTTTTGTTGTTGTTGTGTTTGCAATAAAAACAACCGCATGTACATACCAGAGAACGTAGATGAACAGAGAAGTTGCAACTACGAATAATCGTGGAAGCCAGAGAACCAACAAAATTCTGTTAGTGCATCTGGTGAATAAAAAATTTTAATTCAACACAGCTGGCTGTTAAAATAACAGAAGTAGAGCGAGTTCGTCTGTAGAAAGGAATGTTATATTACATTTCTGCACATCTGCTGATATGGCTCATTATTCCTCCCATACACCAATTCCATCGATGCACTAGTATCCCAAACCCGCTTTTGTTTTAACTATTTTCTTATCGAATTTGAATTATAAATAAATTAAAAATTAAAAAAAAATCAATTAAAATTAATTTCAATTTGACTTTACTGGGACTCGAACCTGCGCATCAATGCATTTTCTGTATTAAAAACCATACAAGAATGCACCAGTTTGCTACAGCCGGTGAGTATTTTTACAATTTCCACATCGATTTTTTAATTATTTTAAAATTTTCGAAATTTTGAAAATGTAAAAACATTTTGTTGTCCATTTCATCTTGTTGATGGCCAACCCATCAACCTCGTTGATGAGCAACGATCAACCATCTCTATACCTATGCCAATGAAATTTAATTGTCACCCTCTCTGAACAAATAGATGATGCATCAATACATATGTACATATGTACATACATATGTACATCTATTGAGCAATAATAAATTGGTGGCTGCATCAAAACCCTCACCATTCATCTTGGTGAATCGGGGCACAGCAGCTGATAGACTCTGATGACTGATCAACGAAAATCCTACTGTCCCCCAAACATATCAAAAAACAACAATAACAATATTGTTGTGTACACAAAAGCATCTATTGAATTATAATTTTTTAATACAGAAAGATATGCACATAGAGGCGCAGGTTCGAGTCCCAGAAAAGTCAAATTGAAACTAATTTAAATTGATTTTTTTTAATTCTTAAATTTATTTATAACTAGAGGTTACCCGCGGGTTTCACACCACGTGCTTTTAAAAATATTAGCATATTGAGTTAGTCCAAAAAAGTTACATAGAAAAATATCATTCTTGACGTCAAAGATAGTTTTCTTATTTTTTTTTTGTCCGTTGAGTACGTAATTATCTCATACGCCAGTTTTCAGAACCCTACTACAAATATTTCCAGAGATATTCGCTGTGAAAGTTTCAGTTTGTATGGGAGGTGCCCATCCCTGCTTTACCAAGACCTAGCGTTTTTACCCGTTTAATACATAGTTATCTCACATGCCCTCACACCAGTTTTCAGAACCCTACTACAAATATTTCCAGAGATATTCGCTGTGAAAGTTTCAGTTTGTATGGGAGGTGCCCATCCCTGTTTTACCAAGACCTAGCGTTTTTACCCGTTTAATACATAGTTATCTCACATGCCCTCACACCAGTTTTCAGAACCCTACTACAAATATTTCCAGAGATATTCGCTGTGAAAGTTTCAGTTTGTATGGGAGGTGCCCATCCCTGCTTTACCAAGACCTAGCGTTTTTACCCGTTTAATACATAGTTATCTCACATGCCCTCACACCAATTTTCAGTACCCTACTACAAATATTTCCAGAGATATTCGATGTGAAAATTTCAGTTTGTATGGGAGGTGCCCATCCCTGCTTTACCAAGACCTAGCGTTTTTACCCGTTTAATACATAGTTATCTCACATGCCCTCACACCAGTTTTCAGAACCCTACTACAAATATTTCCAGAGATATTCGCTGTGAAAGTTTCAGTTTGTATGGGAGGTGCCCATCCCTGTTTTACCAAGACCTAGCGTTTTTACCCGTTTAATACATAGTTATCTCACATTCCCTCACACCAGTTTTCAGAACCCTACTACAAATATTTCCAGAGATATTCGCTGTGAAAGTTTCAGTTTGTATGGGAGGTGCCCATCCCTGCTTTACCAAGACCTAGCGTTTTTACCCGTTTAATACATAGTTATCTCACATGCCCTCACACCAGTTTTCAGAACCCTACTACAAATATTTCCAGAGATATTCGCTGTGAAAGTTTCAGTTTGTATGGGAGGTGCCCATCCCTGCTTTACCAAGACCTAGCGTTTTTACCCGTTTAATACATAGTTATCTCACATGCCCTCACACCAATTTTCAGTACCCTACTACAAATATTTCCAGAGATATTCGATGTGAAAATTTCAGTTTGTATGGGAGGTGCCCATCCCTGCTTTACCAAGACCTAGCGTTTTTACCCGTTTAATACATAGTTATCTCACATGCCCTCACACCAGTTTTCAGAACCCTACTACAAATATTTCCAGAGATATTCGCTGTGAAAGTTTCAGTTTGTATGGGAGGTGCCCATCCCTGCTTTACCAAGACCTAGCGTTTTTACCCGTTTAATACATAGTTATCTCACATGCCCTCACACCAATTTTCAGTACCCTACTACAAATATTTCCAGAGATATTCGATGTGAAAATTTCACTTTGTATGGGAGGTGCCCATCCCTGTTTTACCAAGACCTAGCGTTTTTACCCGTTTAATACATAGTTATCTCACATGCCCTCACACCAGTTTTCAGAACCCTACTACAAATATTTCCAGAGATATTCGCTGTGAAAGTTTCAGGTTGTATGGGAGGTGCCCATCCCTGCTTTACCAAGACCTAGCGTTTTTACCCGTTTAATACATAGTTATCTCACATGCCCTCACACCAATTTTCAGTACCCTAGTACAAATATTTCCAGAGATATTCGATGTGAAAATTTCAGTTTGTATGGGAGGTGCCCATCCCTGCTTTACCAAGACCTAAATTGTTTATCCGTTGAGAATATATTTTTGTATTATTCCTTCACAAAAAATTTTCATTATTCTAGTACAAATATTTCAAGAGATATTACGAAAAAAAGGAAAATTTTGTATGGGAGGTGCCCATCCCTGACTTTTAATCAGATTAAAAATATGCCTATAGCAATTAGCGGGTGAAAATACCTAGGTGTGCAAAGTTTCGTGAGGATCCGTTAAGCGGTTTTCTCGCCAATTGAGTTTAAACACAATTACCATTTCACATTTATAATATAAGATTGAAATTCGATAAGAAAATTTTAAAATTACTTTGGTGTTTTAGGAATTTGGTGCATTGGTGAAATCGGTATATGTGAATAAAACTAAGAGCGCTTTCACATTACTCGGTGCGGTATCGGATCGACATTTTTGGTTTTTACCGAAAGTATACCGAAACCTTACTGAACACATGTATTTCAATTGGCACTTTCACATTAGTGTTGCATACATGAAATCGGAGCGGATTAATTTCGGTATACCGCAACGCAGTAAGACCGGTCAGTAAAATTTGAGGAATTACTGCAAACATTTTTGCGGCGTAATAAAAGAAGAAGAACAAAGTCAGTAAAAAACTCGTTTCGGTTATAAATGTAGCAAGTTATAATGTCTTCGTCTTCGCTAGAAGATATTATTGTTATTATTGAGTGATTTGTTGAAGTTAAAAATTTTGTTTTGCAAATTTCGATGTTTGTTTTCCTATTTTCTGCCGATAACGCACCGAAAGTATTCCCACAAGTGTGAAAAACACAGCAACGCGGAATCGTTTCGGTAAGCTGAAAATACCGAGCAAAAAATGTCGATCCGATGTCGTACCGAGTAATGTGAAAAGGCCCTAAGAATATCAGCAGATGTGCACAAATGTAAAGTAACATCCCATTCTACAGCGCGCTGCTAATTTTTTCAACTTTTCTCTCAAATCTGTAATTCACCATCACTCAACTCTGGTAACGAAAACAGGATGCAATAAGCAAAAGCAGAAAAAATGCAAAGACACAACTAATTGCTGGAAGTAAAATGAAATCCCGAAATCGGGTTGCTTTGCTTAACTATACAAGCAAACACGGCTCAGCTGAAAACTGAAGCGAATGAATCGTGTTCTCGTTTTTTACTCGGCTGGCCGAGTTTGCTAATTTACTTTTCGTTATGGCCTGGTTATGCTACCAATCAAGCTTGTCGAGCACCGTGTAATTGTTGTTGTGCACTCCGACGGTGAGAGAATTTTCGGACTCTCACATCCAGCAAACTTGCTGTGTGAAACAGGCAGCCAGCAAACGAGGTTTCAGAGGTAATAATGTGTTATGTTGTGTATGTGCTCAGTAATTATCATGTGTTATGTTGTGTATGTGCGCTCCAATCACCAATGTAAGCATAACCACCTCTCACCAATCACGAAATGTTTCCGATTTTGATTGGCAATGTTGATTGGTACCATAACCACAGCATTAGCAAAAGCAAAGCAAAAGCAAATGCAGCAAAAGTAGTTAAGCAATTTCAAACCCTGGTTCAAATTCTATTTATAGCACTTATAGCACGGTTGCCGAACTTGGTAATTACCAAAATAGGTAATTTTTTCGCTGTTGGTTTCTTGGTAACTTTCACATCTGTCATTTTTATTTTCAAGAAGTTGTTTACTATTTTTGGTATACAAGAAAAATATGGAAGTGATTATAGGACAATGAGAATATTTTGGAGCGCTGACTGTTCATTGTGAATATTTACAGGCAAATAAAGAAGAGCATATCTCCGATTAAAAACTGAAATAGTTTTGCTTCGATACACATAGTACATATTAGTTGATATTTTTTCGTTTAGGCTTCATTTTTGAGCTCTCATGACCAATGTTTTTTTTCATAAGGAAAAAATGTATGTGAAAAATTAATATTTTTGGTAGAAATTTTAAAAAATACATATGTATATAGATCTATTTCGGAGAACACCACATCCCATCAGACTTCTTTTTACTTTTATTCTTGCGTCCGCATAAAACAGCCTTAATGAAAAATTTCACTAAAAAGTTAAAAATAAATAATAGCTTAAAAAAACTAAAAAACACGCTTTAATCTTAAAAATCGTACTAAAAATTGAGAAATAATTTAATTAGAAACAAAATGATGAACGAAAATATAAGTATTTAAGGAAAAGCGTGGGGGTGCTCAATAATATTTGGACATGAAAATATTCGATTCGTACAACTAGTACAAAAATATACATACATACCTAGTTGCGAAATTAAAGAGTACGTTATATGAAATCTCAAAAAAAAATAAATAAAAATATTAGTAATAAAACAGCGATCTTAAATATTTTTTGACATACTGAGCACCCGACGCTTTTCCTTAAATACTTATATTTTCGTTCATCATTTTGTTTCTAATTAAATTATTTCTCAATTTTTAGTACGATTTTTAAGCTATTATTTATTTAATTCCCACTGTTGTAAAAATTAATATTAGTTAGGTTATAACCTGCGCCATCTTCCCGCATATAGCGGTGGTTATAACCTAATCTCATTAGCAGGGCAACAGAAAATATGTTAGGACTAAAAATATGTCCTTAAAAATATGGTTTAAGCGCTAAAAGTATGCTCTTGGTTTAAGCACTGAAAATATGCCCTTAAAATTTTTTTATATCTATATCTACTAATTACATAAAATTGATTGTATGGAAAATGTATGTAACGCGATAACTCAAAAAGGACTGGACTGATTTTAATAATTCTTTTTTTAAAATGTCATAAATTGTGAATTCTCGACAACCATGTATTTTTTTTGCGCATTTCTGAGACTTTAATACCTTTTTCCCGGTTTTAAATTTCAAAAAACTCAATAAAGCGCAAGTATTTAGCATCAAATGAAAGGTGTTGAGCAGGACTTCTACATAGAGTTATTTTCATTGTTATGCCTAGACATCCTCTAAAGATATGGGTTAAAATGTGGACCCGGATGACTGATAACACATACCTATGTATTTTCATTGTTATTTCCATGCCGGGTCTCCAGAAATGGTTCAACACGTGGACTCGGATGACCCAAGAATATTTCTGAGCGATATTGGTACCAAATGAAAGGTCTTGATGAGGACTTCGACATAGAACTATTTTATTTGTGATGCCTGGGCCGGGTTCCCAAATATGGGACAAAATGTGACCCCGGATTAAGCCGGAATGTTTCTGAGCAATATTGGTATCAAATAAAAGGTTTTGAACAGGGATTTTACATGGAGCTCTATGTATGATAATTCCTAGGCCGGGTCTCCAGATATGGGTGAAAACGAAGATCCAGGTGGCCCGGAATGTTTCTGAACAATATTGGTATCGAATGAATGGCCTTGATCAGGACTTCAACACAAAACTCTTTAATTGTGATTCCTAAGCCGGGTCCCCAGATATGGGTCAAAATGCCGACCCGGATGTTTTTGATCGATATTGGTATCAATTGAAATGTGTTGGGGACGGCTTCAACATAGAGCTATTTTCATAATGATGTCTATACCAGGTCATCAAGTGGACCCAGATAACCCCGGAATAACTTAACTTAACTTGATTTGATTTGACTTGACTTGACTTGACTTGGCTTGACTTGACTTGGATTACCTATTATTCGTCATTGCGAAGCAACGGATATTTGTTAGTACTTAATAAAAAGATATACGTCATAGTAGGTTGTGTGCTCACCTTTCATGCCAGAGGTTCCAGGTTCAAACCCTGGCCCGGACAAATATCAAAAATTTGTTTTAAATAAAATTAGAATACTGTCACTGCCAACAAGGGCTCTACAGAGATCTTCAACAAAAGTTTCACTTCTAGAATAAGTCTCCGCACTCTTTCAAAAGCAGTTGAGAGCTTTGTTCATGCTTACTATTTTTATTAGAGGTATATGTTGCGGTTTGTAAATGTTGTTTACTGTTGAATAATTTATTCGTTTATATATTTACCTTGTATTTAGCTTAAAAAAAGCTAACGAAATTGATGGCAAATGTTCAGCTAAACTATTTAGTGTGAATACAGCGGTTGCTTTATATTTGAATCGCTCTACTTGGGTTATATTTCTAATTGTTTCCACTCCAGATCATAACAGCTGAACAAAGCTAATTCACCGAAAAAATAATTCAAATCGCGAATTGAATTGTGAAAGTGAAAGTGTGAAAAGGACGGAAGTAAAATATTTTGAACTTCAGAGCGAGAAAAATATCGCAATATTCATAGGGTGGGGCGATTTGTATGGAGGGAAGTTAATCGATATCGCGCCATAGAAATTCGGATTCCTCTCATTTTTCTGAGTACACCGAGAGAAAAAATTCTGTAAGATCAACGGTAGTACGGGCTAATACAGCAGATTTCACTGTCAAATCACATCCAAAGGATATATCTGTTAAATTGACAGATGCTCTTCTGTTGAAAAGAATTTTAACAGTTTTACTGTTGAAGTAACAAATCCTTTTTTAAGTTAACTGGCCATTTATCAGTTAAACCAACGAAATTTCTGTTATTTTTAGCGGTTCAGACTGTTGTTTTGCTATATTTCTGTTGAAATAACTATTCCACCTGTTCATACAAATGTAAAACTTGTTCCTTTTTGTTTAAATGAATAAAAATCGTGTAAAATTTTATTTATTTATTTATCTTCAAAAATTTAGGTCACACATCTATGAAAATACATATAAGTGCTATATGTATGTATTAAATATATAATGACAAATGTAGAATTAAATAACAACTATCAATTAAATAACATACATTTTTATAAAATTGTATTATTTAAGTAGATATACTGAACCATCTGCCATGCTGTATACAACCCGTAATATAGTTTGTGCTATCTGAAAAGATAAAAATATGTATGCATTTAATATAATAAATTGAAATATTTTTTTTTGCATATAGATATGTACATACACACATATGTATGTACATAACTAGGTGCGTATATTCATACTGTGCATACCCTGCAGGCAAAACAACTAGTTATGTACATACTAGAATTCTGGTAGCAAATACGGTTAGTAACACATTTGTGCGTGCTAGAATTGCATAATTTGGTATATTTTGAGAATATATAAATCTAGAAAATTTTTAAATGTACTATGTAGTTAACATTTTGCCTGCAGGGTATTTTCATGCAAATTAAAGTCTTATGTACATATGTATGTATGTACCCATATATATGTATATGCATGGCTTAATATCACGGGCACAAAGTTTTATTCACATGTACATATGTACATATGTATATCTTTAAATGAAATATTGCACATAACTTGAATTTGTATAATTATTTAATACACACTTAAAAGCATATATATGTATATATGTATGTACTTACTTTTTAACACAGGATGCATTTTTTCCATATATAAGTAAACCGAGGAGCTGATCATTTTCTTCTACCTGATTACTTTCACAAACGAGTTAGTATAAATATTATTATTTTATATATTTCGCGGACCACCAGAACAAATCGCAAACCAAAATTACACCAAAACACAACTCACGTATACAAAACTACAAACAAATTTACAGAACTTCTATTAATTTAACTGTGTCAGCTGTAATTTGAACTCTAATAACTGTTAAAATTGCCAGATTGTGTCTGTTCAATCAACAGACGACCAAAATTAACTTAACCCCAGTTGATTTAACGGAAAGATTTGGTAAAATAAACTTATTTTCTGTTGATAATCAACAGTACTTATCTGTTAAAAGAACATATAATTTTAATAGGTTAAAAAAACAGATATGATGGTTTAAGTTAATAGAGAGGGAGTTATATAAACAGAAATCTCTGTTAATAATTGACAGAACAGGTCTGTTGAACTAACAAATAATTTTAACAGATATTTTTGTCAAAAGAAAAGATTTTTTCATTTATATAACTATAAATCTGTCTAATTAGACGTATTTCTGTTAATTTAACGAATTTACGGATTAACAGAAGAGAAATCTTGATACTACTGTGATTATTTTTCTGAGTGTAGAAAACTCCTCCACGACATTTGTCTAAAATTAATTTTGATGTTGCGGAATTTGAATTTTATGAACAAAGACGGATTTTTGAAAATAAAAATTGGGCAAAAATCGATCAAAAAATATAACCAGGCCAATATGCACATCGAGTTGAAGCAGAATTTTATGCTGAATCCAGATATGAAATCAGAATTAAAATCGGCTTGATTTCCGATTATGGAGGCTGAATGCTGAAAATCGCATATTTTCGCGATTATCTCTTGCTGTGTACCAGACCTGGGCACCTTCAATTACATTTTGTAATTAATTACACCTTCAATTACAATTACATGTAATTGTAATTGCCATTTTTCAATTACCAATTACATATAATTGGTAATTGAAATTCTACAATTACAAATGCATGTAATTGTAATTGAGATTTTTCAATTGCAATTACATGTAATTGGTAATTGAAAAATGGCAATTACAATTACTGTAATTGTAATTGAAATTCTTCATCGTACTTGTAAATGTAATTGAAAATTTCCAATTACAAGTAATTGTAATGGAATGGCATAAATTATATTTTTCTTGGGTTTGAGAAAATTTAGTTATATAATTTGTTTTTGTTTCTATTCTTGTTCTTTTTGTTGTTGCTATTGTTTTTGTTTTTGGTTTTGTTTTTGCTTTTGTTGTTGTTTTTGTTTTTGCTTTTGTGTTTGTTTTTGTTTTTGTTTAAGGAAAAAACAAAAACAAAAAAAATCAAAAACAAAGGCAAAAACAAAAACAAAAAAAGCAAAAACAAAAACAAAAGCAAAAATAAAAACAAAAACAAAAGCAAAAACAAAAACAAAAAAAAGCAAAAACAAAAACAAAAGCAAAACAAAATCAAAAACAAAAGCAAAAACGAAAGCAAAAGCAAACACAAAAACAAAGAAAGCAAAAGCAAAAACAAAAACTATAACAAAAAGAACAAGAATAGAAACAAAAACAAATTGTATAACTAAATTTTCTCAAACCCAAGAAAAATGTAATTGGTGTGATTCCATTACAATTACTTGTAATTGGAGATTTTCAATTACATTTGCAAATAATTGTAATTGAAAAATATCAATTACCAATTACATGTAATTGGAGATTTTCAATTACATTTGCAAATAATTGTAATTGAAAAATATCAATTACCAATTACATGTAATTGTAATTGAAAAACCTCAATTACAATTACAAGTAATTGTAATTGAAAAATTTCAATTACCAATTAATGTAATTGTAATTGAAAAAAAATGTAATTGAGGATGCCCAGGTCTGCTGTGTACAATATATCTTAAATTTTTTTGCAAATTTCTTAAAGATAGGTCAATACAATATATGAGCAATATTTTAAAATATTAATTTATCTTCCGGTATAGGAGAACTAGACTGCACTCTTTTTTCCTTAGCTCAAATTCGCGGTATGGGATCTCTGTGTTATAGTCATCCGATATCGATGATTTTCGCTGACAGCGCTTTGTGTACAATAAATACTCTAAATCCAAAATTTTAGAATTTAACTGCAAAAATTGAAGAGTTATTCCCCATAACGTAGCTATATCTCGAAAACAGATCATCTGATTTTAATTCTGATTTCATATCTGGATTCAGCATAAAATTCTGCTTCAACTCGATGTACATATTGGCCTGGTAATATTTTTGCCGATTTTTGCCCAATTTTTATTTTCAAAAATCCCTCTTTGTCCATAAAATTCAAATTCCGGAACATCAAATTAATTTTAGACAAATGTCGCGGAGGAGTTTTCTACTCAAAAAAATGAGAGGAATCCGAATTTCGATGGCGCGAAATAGGTTAGTAAATCGCCCCACCCTAATATACATATGTCATATGTAAATAGGACTGCAACAGAAAAATATGAATTTGCATATCTTCTGTTGCCCTACTCATTAGTAAATATGTTGCATATATGTATTTAGTCAGCACCTAGAAATTACATACATAAATACATACATAGATACAGGTGAAGCTAATAAAAACGGATTAAAATAGGGAACCCATATTGTTTTAGGGGCAATAACATAAGAAAAGCCTTGTTCTGCAATGATTTGTTGGGTTTTAATTTTTTTTGGACCGCCTTAATGTACATATATAAATGTATGTATGTACATATGTATGTTTGCTTTTGTTATCGACTGTAAAACTTTAGAAATTTTACAAATTAATTGAGCACCCCATAAATTGATTATCGAACAAACCAGATAGCCCCCATAAGCTATGTATGTAAAAAATGGCCGCCGCTCGCGTGCGCTCAATATACAGATCTACATACATAAATAGATATGTACATATGTATGCTTATTCCGTCTTTCCAACCAAACGCTATCAATTAAATGCTCGTAATTAACCCAATAAAAACGCAAAGAATATTGAATATTTAACTGAATTGCTACATCTTTGTTGATTAGTGGCCATAACGCAAAGCGTGTCTTTTGCCATCACCATCTTCGCTACAAATTAACACAGCGGGTGATATGTACATACATACATATGTACAGTGTTGGAAAAAATAATAGGGACACGAAATAATTCTGCAATTCCCTATTTGTTTCATTTTAAGACCGAATAATAATTACCATACATTGATGTTTACACGGAAAGGACATTCCTCAATAACTCTGGGGTGGTTTTTGTATGATAATTTAATTTTTATAAACAAAAATAATGAAATGTATAATTTAAGTTGGAAATAATAATAGGGACGAACTTTAAATTCCATTCTTTTTTTTTCAAATAAACTACAATATTACTGCTGCAGCCAGATTAAAACTAATATTTAGTTGAAGCTCCTTTATTTTTTTTAAATTTCCTTACATCTTCATGGCATAGGGTTGAACAAATCAGCGCAATTTGCAACTGGTATTAAGTACGAAGCTTATTTTATTTTTTCCATAGTTCTTGCTTATTTTTAAATTTTTGATCCCCAATCGTGTAATATTCCCTATAGGGCTGAGGTTAAGCGGCTGTGAAGGCTACTACAAAACAGTAACTTTCTTACGTTTAAACCATGAGTTTTCGATTCTGGAGGCATGTTTGGGGTCATTCCATGCATACATCGCTATCTAATGATATCAAGGATGGTTTAAATGATCCAGTTTTGAGTAGAACAATTCGCAACAAACCTCGAGAAGTAGGACTAAATGAAAGAAATCCCAGAAAGGTTCCGTACCTGAGCAAAAATTATGTAAACCAACAAATTGAATTCGCTCAGAGGAACATGTTATCGGAAAACTGGAATGACGTTCTTTAGTCTGATGACACAAAAGTAAATTTATTCGGCTCGGATGGAGTAATGTTCGTTCAACGCCCGCAGAATGTAGAAATTCTCTCCACATACCCCAGAAAGACTATCAAGCACCGTGGCATCCTCTGAATGAAATAAATGGAGAATTGCAGAATTTTTGTCGTGTCCCTATTATTCTTTCCAACTCTGTATGTATATTGTCCCTGATAATTTTAAGTAGATTAATAGTTGAATTCTATGAGTAGTCTCTACACAGTGTTGCCAGATGGACGACGGCGTCATCATTTGGACGATTTCACACGTTGAAATTACGATTTCAGACATCGTTCAAAGCAAATGTTTCACAAAGATTTTGTGTACTTCATTTTATATTTACAAGAATCGCCCATTGGTCGAAATTCGTCCAACCCCATTTTTGAATTTCCACTTCTCGAAGTCTATATACGGTGACCATCCCTTCTGTTTTTAGCAGAACAGTTCTGTTTTTAAGGTGATTGTTCTGTGCATTTTTTCTACCTATGGAAAATAACATATTCTTCTGTGTTTTTACAAATGTTCTATTTTTGTTCTGTTTTCACTATGTAAATACATTTTTTTACAACGGCAATCCTTTGCTGATCAAAATGTAAGTTGCTATCGGTATTACTAAGCAATTACTAAGTGATGGATGAGTACTTCTGCGTACAATTAATTCTTGGCATGATGTTGAAAGAAATTTGATTTATATATACATATGTATTACGGCTTTAAAATTAATGACAAAGAATGCGACTCCTAACAAAATACAGGAATAGATGGATGGTGGAAAGTTAGTCGATATGGAATGGATGGAAATAATTCAGCATTTTAAGAAGAATTCCACACCTTTTACAAATACTTAGTAGAATTCAATTTATGTTTATTGGGTTGAAATTCCCCCACTGAAAGAATATTTTCAATTCTATACAGTATATGGACTGATGAAAAATCGCATGAAAATTGAGACTGTGAAAAATCTATTTTAATAACGAAATGCAAATAGGAAGTTCAATTGTGTCCAGTTGGAAATGGACTCGAGAAAAATCAATTCTAGCAAAAGCTTTTATTAATTCTGTTAAATCTTGGTTTGCAGAAAAATAATCCTTATTGGTCTTAAATTTACCATTTAAATCTCTTCTCAAGAAACTCAAAAGTGACTCGCCTTCGGATATCTTATCTTTTCACGTGATGATGTAGCTACTGGAACTAGCAATCTTAAGCCATCTTCGAAAACAGACATTGATGGGCTCTCTGTTGTCTTATTAAAACAATGGTCCGCTTTCATTGAAAAATCAATTTCGGAAAGGCACATCTGGGATTTTTTACGATTTTTTTTTATCCTAATAGGTTAAAAATGCTCTCCGGCGCCCATTTCATTCAAAAACAGCATAAATTTGTCATTAGTTCCATTGTAAAATTTTGGCGTGTAGCAAAATAATTTCGAAAAGTGCACATCTCTTAGAGATCTCTCTTTTTACTTACACATCAGGGCTAACTTAATACAGTCAGCAATAACGAACGAGAGCTTTCAGAGTGCCAAATTTCATCGATATATCTGCTACGTTTTCTGAGTTATGACTAGGGAAGCTAAAAATATGCACGAAAAAATCTCATTATATGCATGTATGCCGGAAAAATGCCTGAAATATCCTCAAAAGATGTATATATCGTCGCTATAGAAGAAAAAAGACGCAAAGAGTTTTGTTGAGGAAGAAAGACGCAAACTTTTTTGTTTCAAAGAAAGACGCATTAAAAATATTTTTCGAAACAAAGACTATTTTTTTTGATAACGAAGAAAGACTGTTTATTTTTTTTTTACTATAAAGAAAGACGCATTTCAATATTTTTTAAGAAAGTAAGACGTATTCGATTTTTTTTTCTTTGTCAATATTAATGCTAATGCGTCTTTCTTCGCAGTTAATAATGCTAATGCGTTTTTTTTCGGCGAAATATTTTCTAATGCGTCTATCTTCGTCGACATGTTTTGTAAAACGTCTTTCTTCTCCTACATATTTTTAATGCGCCTTTCTTCGTCGACAAATTACTGGCATGCGTCTTTCATCTTCCGGAGCGACGATATATAGTATGTACATATGTATTTCATTTCAAGTTTACGTTTTTATTTCACGAATTCTTGCAAAAAAAAATAATAATAATATAAGAACTGAAGCGTACAATTCACATTTTCCACATTTCAAAAACTTGTTTTAAGTACTATACAATACTTTAAATTAATAAAATGAAACTATTCCATTAATATTGGGAAGGGGTTGCATTGAACTATCATATCTTTTACTATATTTTCGAGCTGTTGTATGCGGAAAACGAATACTCTACATCGCAAGACGTGTTGTAAAAATTTTAAAAAAGGGCAATTCCTTTCGCGAAAACCCTGCTATAAACTTGTCTGTGAAATTAAAGTATTTTTATAAGATTTTTCAACCTACAGCTGTTTTCTATCAATAGTCAAGTGGCTTTGTTTGTATCTTTGTGGTGGTGAACTTCTATGTATACAGAAACGCTGTATTTCTAGTCATATGCCCAGTTGGAAAAGGTAATGTATGGTCATCTATAAATGGATATAAAGGCCATAGGATCTATACATTCCAGAATGCATGATTTTTTTCATTGTGATGTCCTAGGGAAGTCATGCATCCACTTTTCCCTGCCAAGGTAAGGCAAAAAGGAATGTTTGGATGAGAGTCGCTCTTGCCGTGATCTCAGTGTCGGTTTATTTTCTCACTTAAAAATAAAAAAAAAAATACTTTTTTTTTGCATTTTTCTCTTCATTCTCTCTCCATCCGATTTCCAACTAGAAATATGTAACTTTACTCTAGCTTGTTCTCCTCTGCTTCTCTCATTGTCGCACCATCTTCCCCTTCACTGCTTCTCCCATGTGGGACATTCAACATTATATTGATCTTTAGTGCCGCTTTTAGGCGTCCGTTTGTTAAAATAGACTCTGTGAATTGTTGTCGTCATTGTAAAAAAGCAAAACTAGAGAAAACCTGATTCTCCTAATTGTTTTTTTTTTTGCTAGATTCAATGTTATAGCTGAGAGCCGATGACTGACCTCTTCGCTTACCTTGGGTTGCATTCTGGAATGTATCCGATTTCCTATAAGTTGGAAGGTAAAGCTGAGAGCCGATGACTGACCTCTTCGCTTACCTAGGGTTGCATTCTGGAATGTATCCGATATTATATAAGTTGGCAGCCACACAACATAGAGTTTAGATGAAATCATAGTTTTTTTTGGAATACATACTATAATGTAAATTTTCGTACATCTTTTCATGCGTCCGCAAGGTCATGCATGACCACCTTTCCAACTGGGTGCTTGTCAGATTTACCTGAAATTATATAAGTAAACGCAACTATCTGAATTAACCACAGATAATATCGTCCCCTCAATATAACAATAGCGTATAATTTTTTTTGGGTTTTGAGAAAATCGAGTTTAAAGTTTTTGTCAAATCAGATATCTATTAAATTTTTGAACAAGAAATTATACACTATTTTTTCCAATGACATTTTGACCCACTTTGTGGAAGTAGAATTTGACGAAATTTTGACCAGACATAATAGAATCAATGATGGAGATTCTAAATATGCAATAAAAAAATAATGGTGTATGAGCACATACGCTATTGTTATATCTATTGAGGGGACGATATGTTTTCAGTTTAATATTTTTCGATATTACTCGATTAAGTGCCAAAAAATGCACGCATATGCATATTGGCGTAAATATGCATTTTAGGTCATAATATGCATTTGCATATGCAATATGCATTTTTATATTGTTAGCTTCCCTAGTTATGACCTATAAAACTTTCAATGTTTTCCCCTTAATAAGTGGGCGTGGTACCGCCCATTTTCCAAAATTTCACCATATTTCTTCATAGGGGCCTGAGCTCAATAAGTGGGTGAAATTTTATCACTCCAGCTCTATTAGTGACTGAGATACAAAATTTCCTATTTTTACTATATAAGGAAAGTGCGCGTGGTCATGGTCCATTTTCAATACAAACTTGCATTCTAAATTTCATCAAAATACTTCAATTTTTGCGCGAGTTAGAGTGCGCACAAACGGACAGACGGACGGACATGGCTCAATCGATTTCTCTTTTCACCCTGATCATTTTGATATATGTATGTACCTTAGGGTGCTTTTAATTTGTATAAAAAATTTAAAAGTTCATAAAAAGACTGTATCGCCCCCTCAATCTGTAGTAAGATGGTCAAAGATATCACACATAAATTTTGGTCCCGATTGGTGGCGGTTAAGGCGTGGCGCATTGAGGTCAAAGTTTAGAAAACTCTATGAAGGGTCAAAAAATCAAAATATTTTTTTTAATTATGTAATACCCAAAATTAATACTTCTATACCCAATGCTAACAAATATAAATTTTGGTCCCGATTGATGACGGTTTACTGGTGTTTCAAGGGGGTCAAAGTTCAGATTACCATATGCGACACTAAAAATGTAAGTCTTATATGGCAATCTGAACATTGACCCCTTTAAAACACCACTAAACCGTCATCAATCGGAACCAAAATTTATATTTGTTATCATTGGGTATAGAAGTATTAATTTTGGGTATTAGATAATTAAAAAAAATATTTTGATTTTTTTACCCTTCATAGAGTTTTCTGAACTTTGACCTCAATGCGCCACGCCTTAACCGCCACCAATTGGGACCAAAATTTATGTGTAATATCTTTGACCATGTTACTACAGATTGAGGGGGCGATACATTAAAATATCGTTAATTTGAATTTTAAACGCACTCTAATGTACCTACATATGTACACTAGACCGTATCGCAAAAAATAAAGTTTTTGATTTTTTTTGGACGCCGCTAGATGTCGCTAAAATTTATTTTTCTCATACCTTCGGTATTTATAGTCCGAGCTCTAAGTTTAATACACCAAAGTCTTTGGCTTGAAAGGGCGGCTTATACTATGGAATATTATTAACCCTATCTGCGCCATTGGGGTCACTACCACCCAGTACTTAGTTTATACCACCCTAATGTACCTTTTTATGTCTGCATGTTAAACGTAGTCAAAAATCATTAATCTTTTGCAAAATAATTATTTCGATCGCTTGAGCAGAACCCGAAATAAAACACGTTCAACATTCTGAGGAATATGGGGTTTTCGGTTCCTTTGGTCTTTTAGGTTAATTTTACAGAAAAATTTTCTGAGGAGACCCCTAGTAAAATTGTATGCCAAATAATTTTCTAGAGAAGCTCGGCCCTAAAACTCGTCAGAGTTATAATAGCGCCATTGTATTATTACTAAGTGCGTACATATGTATGTTTGTTTGAATGTGCACGATTTAGTAATAAAGAGACATTGAAACGCAACACAACATGTTGGTGAATGCGCTAGAAAAATTTTATTATTTTTTTTATTAAAGAAAAGCATATACATATAATTAGTAGGGAAAACAAAAAAGGAGCACACCTCGAATTGGGAGAGAAGCTCGGCCATAAAACTCGTCAGAGTTATAATAGCGCCATTGTATTATATATTATTATATACATATAATGCTATAATGAATGGGCAGTCGTTCAAATCTTTTCAGAGATTATTAAATTTCATTAATTTTAGTACCTACTCCATGAATTAATCCCATGTAGGTACTTCTTGGATTACTCGGGTGCCATGCGGAAATCGGAGTATGTGATCCCTGCCTAGGACATGGCCATGTTAAATGGACCATATTTTTTATATGAAATGTGGCAGGTTATGTTGTACTCGGTTGGTCCATAGCGAGTACTCTATACACGCGTGCATGAGTACTCGGTTTTTTTTGCAGGCATTATTCGGAAAACGATCCATCCTGTAGTAACCATACTTCTTCGACCCCAGAAGTATCTCCAGAAGTGCGTTATGGGTTTGAGTGGTAGTTGCAGGCTGAGTGCACTCAAAATTAGTTGAATCATGCCCAACTCTGTTGCAAATCAAGGAAATATGTTATTTTTAATGAAGCTAAATAAATGCTCATACGCTTTTTGAGTCTTCCCTGCAGTAAAAATCCGCAATGAATAACGAATCACTGATGCAATTCACCTATGACGAGGAGGCATCAGTGAATACTTTCATATAAAGACAGCTGAATTTTTCATATAAATGGTTCGCTTTCCTCAGAAAAAAAAACCAAAAAAATAAAAATTGTACTCAGTTATGACGTCAGTGATGAACATTCAACAAGGAATCATCAATGATCATTCAGCAATGAAACAAACCCAATAAACACAACGGATTCGCCTCGAATTCGAGACGAATTCGCTTCTCTGATTATATTATCGCGGCGATAGTTCGCGACGATAGATCAGCGAATCCGAATTCCCAGGCGAGTCACCCCTCATTAGCGATTCGCGCATTTTTATATTCTCGGATCGTTGGCGATTCAAGATTTATGCCCATTGGCGAATACATTCTAGAAAATCTTCTTCTGCGAATCCACCTCGAATTCGCCACGATATCATCTGAGCTTTTCAATCTCTTGAGTAGAGTTTTAAATGGTAAATTAAAGCCCAACAGGGAATTTCTTCGTGTAAAGCAAGATTTAATAAAATTAATAAATGCTATTGCGATAATTGATTTTTCTCGAGTCCATCTCGAACTCGATACGAGTCCGAAAAATTACATTCACCTCCGCGAATTCTTCTCGAATTCGCCAAGATATCATCCTCGCTTTTGTGTTTATTGGGTAATTAAACAAAAACAAATTAAAAAAAAAACAAAAAAAAAATTACAAAGTATTTTATTATATAAAAAGTTTCTAAAATTCACTAATGTCGTTTGGTATTTAATATGAAATCTTACATTGTTAAATGCTTGCGGCTAGACAACAGCAAATCAATGGCAGATAGCACACAAGCTACAATTTTCAGTATTAAATATATATATTTAATTTACTGCAGGGTTCTTTGTCATCAATACATGTATGACAGGAAATATCTAAAATTAAAAATATTTACATATACATATACAGATTTTTTTCAATAAAATGATAGGCTTGAGAATAATATTATAACAAGCTTACAAAAATAAGCGTAAAGCTTGAGAAATACTTGTGTAAACTATTGAAAAAGACTTAAGAACAATTGTTGAAAAATCAAAACGGCACACAGTGCCGCGAAGGTGGACAAAAATACAAAAATCGACTGTCTTGAAACTTAGATGTTTTGATGTCAAGTTACAGCTAAAACTCCAACTAAGAGAAGTTCATAAGTTATTTTGTCATAAAAACAACTTTCAGCCTCACACACCCCCTCAAAGTACACGTATTTTCTACATACCATTTCATTTCGGCGCTTCGCACATAAAAGTGGTCGCAGTTACAAATTTGTTAAAAATACATTTTTATTCCTAGCAAGATCAACTTTTGCAATTTGATAAAGATATATGCGACAAACCAAAAAATGTATGGTTCATGAAAAAAACAAATATACAAATGTTTTTTTTTATTAATAAATAAATATATGATTAAACATACCAAAATCCGAAAATTGGTAAACTTTGGAGGCAAAAAAAAAACATCATAAAATTCCGTGAAATTTTTTTTTGTTTATGGTAGTTTGGACCTTCTACTAACAGAAACAATCGAAATCTCTTCCACCTTTTTCCAATATTTGAAAATTTTCAAATTTGAAAAAGTGACTAAATGCCCTTTTTTTGTATTATTTTAGCTGATCTATATTTACAATACTTTTTGTGAATGCCCTAAGATCTAAATTTTTGGTTCGCTTTTCAAAAATAACGTGTTGAATTAAAGCTAAAAGTGCCAAAAAAAATTTAGAGGTACACAGTGATTTGAAATGAAAAAATTATCAGCTAATTAAAATACTTAAATATGCATCACGGTATGGGAGCCAAAAATAAAGGTATACGAAGATTTACATATATATATATATATATGGAGAGCAATGAAACCAGTTTACAAATATATTAACCAATTCGGGTAAGCAAATAAATGCAATCGAGACACCTTACAGCGCCCGAACAAAAAGAAAATAAAAATAAATAATAATATTTTGCTTAAGCACCAAACAAAAAAAGCTTGCGAAAATGATAGTACAAATGTATACACATCAGGGAGGTCCAATTTATATATATATATATATATATATATATATATATATATATATTTTGTTTTTGATTGAGTCTTTTTATAATTTTGTTCACCTAACTAATCACATTACCTGTGCAAAATTTCAACGTTTTACTATTAGTGGAAAATGTTGCTCAACGCGAGTTTAAAATTTCATGAATAAATTGTATTTGACATATCTGTGGCAATTTGCAATAATCGCTTAAGTCGAAAAATATGATTTCGAGATAAATTGAAGGCGTTTCTTAGCAAAATCAGTGAGCCATTCACAATATTGCGATCAAATTTTGTAAATAAAACAAAAAGTCATGAAGAAATTTGATTAAGTATATACATCTACTTTGGCTGTTATAGCAAGTTTAATATACCTCTATTGTAAGTTAAGCCTAAATATTTTTATTTATATCTTTTGATTGAATTAAGTTATAAGCATGGGGGTTTTAAAGAAATATAGAGTTTTAAAAGGAGAATAACGTGGTATATATAACTCGAAATCTTCCTAAGTCGACTTAAGCGGTTATTGCTTGTGACCACAGATATTTTTTAAAATATAAAATATCGATGAGTTATGTTTTTATTAACATATAACAGCGATTATTACTTACTTACTTAACAGCGATTATGCTTTATTTTAAAGAATTTTTTTTTCTAATGGTTGACATGTAATGAAAAACCTACTTAATTTTTCAAATTACCGTAATGTATTCACTTAGGGAGTAAATTTTCGACAAATTTTGATTATTAGCTCTATTTTTCTGAACACTTAGCAACAATGATATGCCATATTTCATTTTTAAATAATGATGTGCAAAAACTCTCTGTTTTTTTAATGGGTACCCGTTACAAAAAACCGATTACTTTTTTAAAATCAGAGTAATATAGACATTTTAGATGTAAAGTTTCAATAAATTCTGACAACTCCTTCACGTTTTCGTAAACACCACAATCAGCAATGATTATGCCTTATTTGTCTTTCATATAGTAATGTAAAAAAAAAGTCGTTTTTTTTTTAATGGGTACCCGGTACCGAAAAATCAATTTCACTTTTGAAATTAGCATGGCTTAGTCCTTTCAGGTGTAAAGTTTCAACAAGTTCTGAATACTATTTCGGTTTTTATAAACATATTTCTACGATGATTATGAGTTATTTTACCTTTTTAAAAAATTTAAAAAAAAAATTGTTTTTAACTAACTGGTAACAGATGCTGAAAAACGGATTTATTTTCTGAAATTGGTGTAATATAGTCCTTTAAGGTGTGAAGCTTCAGGCCATTCTGATGACTGGTTCCACTTATATCAACACATGTTCACAATGACTATTTTCATATAAAAATGCAAGATAAACTCGATTTTCTCGAAATGAGTAACCGGTACCTAAAACCCGATTCCATTTTTGAAATTAGCGTGGCATCATACTTCTAGTTGTGAAGTTCCAGCCAATTCTGACCACTCCTTCTATTTTTGTCCATCATTTGTATGGAGTCGCGGCACTGTGCGGCACCCTTTTTATAAGCTTACAAATGTAATTGAAGAAAAATATTACTTGTGAAAGCTTGTTGTAAGCTTATGATTACAATTGTATGTATAAATAGTAGAAAAAAAGAAAAAAATAAATTTTCATTTGCATTTTTCTTTTCATTTTCTTTCCTTCTTCACCTTAACTGCAATGTTTTTTATTTTATATTCTCCTCCTGTTTCGAACCATGAAATCAACCTGAACGGTATCATATAGTGGGACATTCAACATTATATTGAATTTTATTGAGGCTTTTATACTTCCATTTTCTGAAAAAGGAATAATGAATTATATGAATCATTGTAAAACCAAAATTAAAAAAAAACAAGTAAGGAAGCCTAAGTTCGAGTAGAATCGAACATTAGATACTCAGCTGTATGCTTTCATTGTTTGTTTGCGTTTGTTCGATATAGGGTGTATTTTATATGACACGAGTGCTGCATAAACAGGGCGCAGCCACGCCCATTTTCAAAATTTGTATCAATCATCCAAATAAGCATATAAATATTATTGTTAGTGCAAAATTGCATCCCTCTATGACTTTTAGTTACCCGAGCTTCTCTCCCAATTCGAGGTGTGCTCCTTTTTGTTTTTTCCTACTAATTGGGTGGACCTACAGTTTTATGCCGGCTCCGAACGGCGAATGCATTTTTTGTGAGAAGCTTTTTCATGGCAGAAATACTCTCGGAGGGTATGCCGCCCACTGCCGAGAGGTGACCGCTGCTCTTAAAAAACCCAATAATTGGATTTTTACTAATTAGAAAAATTTGTTTGGCTCGGACCGTGGTTTGAACCCGAGACCTCTGGCATAGCAGGCGAGCACTCTACCCACTGCACCACAGCGGCCAACTAACACATGTTATAAAAGTGTATAAACCAAGTTTCGTCATAATATCTCAGTTATTTGTCGAGTAATAGGCACGTAGATTCCTTTGTATAAAAAGAGGCGGTGCCACGCCCATTTTCCAAACTTTTTTATTTTTTGTTTCCGGTCTATTGTAGAACTCATGTCACAAAATTTCAGTGATAGATCTTTATATTTGACAGAGATATCGCTTAAAATGTTTTTATTAGGTCACTTTATAATACCCATATATAAAAGTGGGCGTGGTCGTCAACCGATTTTGGTAATCTTTCGTCCACACATTTGGCTAAGTAAATATATCACGCGTACCAAATTTCATCGATATATCTTTAACGGTTTCTGAGTTATGGCTTATAAAACTTTCAATATTTGCCCCTTAATAAGTGGGCGTGGCACCGCCCATTTTCCAAAATTTTTATAATTTTTGTTTTATTTCCCTAGTTGGTCTCCTGCCACAAAATTTCAGTGATAGATCTTTATATTTGACAGAGATATCGCTTAAAATGTTTTTATTAGGCCCCTTTATAGTTCCCATATATAAAAGTGGGCGTGGCCGTCAACCGATTTTGATAATTTTTCGCCAAAACATTTGTCTAGGTAAGCAAATTACGCATACCAAATTTCATCGATATATCTTCAACGGTTTCTGAGTTATGACATATAAAACTTTCAATGTTTGACCCTTAATAAGTGGGCGTGGCACCGCCCATTTTCCAAAACTTCAACAAATTTCTTCATAAGGGCCTGAGCTCAATACGTGGGTAAAATTTTATCACTCTAGCTATATTAGTGGCTGAGATACCAAATTTCCGATTTTTTCTATATAGGAAAAGTGGGCGTGGTCATGGTCCGATTTCGCCCATTTTCAATACCAACCGTCCCAGTCTCGATACCAACTTGCATTTCAAATTTCATCAAAATATCTCAATTTTTACGCGAGTTATCCTGCGTACGGACGGACGGACGGACGGACGGACGGACGGACGGACGGACGGACATGGCTCAATCGATTTCTCTTTTCACCCTGATCATTTTGATATATATAAGTCCATATCTATCTCGATTATTTCATTATGTTACAATCCACCGTTATGAAATCAAAATTATAATACTCTGTGTACTAGTACAGCTGAGTATAAAAATGTACAGCAAGCTTAAAACAGGGTTGGGCAAGCTGCATTCAGCCTTGATTGCATTCAGCCTTGCAATAGTGCAAAATTGATTTGCATTACCATTCAGTAGTGAATGTGGACTACCAATCAAAAAAGGGTGCGAGTGATTTGGACAACCATTCATCATTTAGTAGCAGTTAAAACCTGTGACCATAGTTACGGTATGAAGTGTCTAATCTATTTATTAACGGAAAGGAAGTTTATGGGATATTATAAATATGGAATTAGGCTTAGCAAAGTAAAGGGAAACCAACACGGCATGGTAATATGTACATATGTTCTATGTTATACCTGTATGTAAAAGTATTTCTTTCAATTTCTGTGGTTATAATTGCACAGTTCAAAAAATTTACAAAAAATTTACTCAACACGAACAAACGCTAGTTATTATGAAAGAGGATGCCTCTCAGACCAACTTTTCCGAATAGAGTACTAGTCGGGTGCAAATCACATTTGTAGTGGGAATGCATTCACCTTTGCATTTCCATTCACTATTCAATAGTACCCAATGCACTTTGAATGGTAATGCAAACATGTCCATCCTTGGGCTGAGGGTATGTTTTATTATAAAATAAGTTACTAATTCTTTTTAGTTAGAGTTCTAGCTTTCATTTTATAGCAAAAACTCCGAATTCCAGACTTTTTGTCCACGATCGAAGCACTGTGCGACGGGTCGATCTGCTATTTGCTGGGAAATGCATTCAATCAATCCGATTATCTGCTTAAGCGGGTAAATATTTATTTGTTTATATTATTTACGTTTTGCCATGGCATTCATTAACGTCCCGCAAATGACAAATGAACAAATGAATTGAAATAAAGAAAGATGGTAAGTAGTGAAAAATGAGAATTACACAATAGCTATAAAAACATTAAAATATGTACATATGTATGTACATACATATATATGTACATACATATACATATGTACATACGTACAAATGAAAGACACAAAACCCTTGGCAAAACAATAACTTTAAACCGCAGCAGGATGAAATCGCACCAAATCAATGCTTTTTTTCTATTTGTACTCGTATTCCTGCAAAGTGTTTATTTTGTATCCTAAATATACAAAATAACGCAAACATTCAAAATTGTGAAATGGGTATTTATTTGTGCGCACTAAGCATGCGCAGCCATGCTAACGACGGCTTTACTAGTGTGCGCGTGCATCCGCTTACACGGCCACAACACGCCCGTGGTCTGCGTGAGAAGTTAATGCAAAAGCCATTTACAGGCTGTTATTTGCGTTAAAACCCGAAGAATGTACATGTATTTATGCATACATACCCTGCAGGGAAATCAATAGCTACCGAACACAATTTCTGGTTCAGAGCGAAGAGGTGTCAAAGAGGCGCCAGTTCATTTGCCGTCGGCTTTGCATATTTCTGCAATTCTCAGATTATTATTGAAGCATATTATATAAATAGTATTTACAGTTTGCATCTTCACTTAATGATTTCTCATTTATTGAAATAAAATTTTCCCCTAATTATGCTTTTCTAGTCCCTCAGGTTTATTTTTATTTTTTTTTTTTTGTATTTTATTACTTTTTAAATATTGTTTTAAATTTTTGTTAAATACATAAAAAAATTAAAATAAAAAAAATATCATCCGCCACTGTGATGATTCGAAACCGCGGTCGCCAGATTGCAAGTCTTACGCGCTAACCACTCTGCCATTGCGCTACTTGCTTTAAGCATGCCAAACGCATAGCTGGGCACCGTTAATCAAATAGTTAACTTCGTTCATCGTTAATCCGCAACAAAAAACATAAAGCGTTAAACATAAGGCGTTAAACATAAAGCGTTACATTTCGCAAGAATTAAAGCAAGTTATAGCATTGACAGACGGCAGCGATAATCCGGAATATCTAGCTAATTCGGAGTTAATTTGAGAATTAACTGGAGGTAATCCGGAATATCTCTTGAGTTAGTCCTCAAAATTTTAGCGGATTAAGGTATTTCTATTGACATCTCTGGCGAAAAATCTCTATTGTGAATGAAAGTGAAGAAAAAGAAGAATCCAAAGCAGATGTAGGAAGGTAGGCGCATAGGCGAATTCAGATATTTCCAATGTATTTGGTTATTGTAATTGGTAGAGTATAATGTCAAAATGAAAATGAAATGCCTTGCTTGAAATCTGAATTCGTTTGTAACTCGCCCGTTCCTATTGACCATGATGTGAATTCGTTTTGATTTTGACATTACACTACCTTTGGAAATAAGAAAAGAAGTTTTTGAATTCGCCGCTGCGCCTACCTTCCTTCAGCTGTTTTGTTAATCCGCAATACTTGCCGCCTGTCGAGGAAAAATTTTAATCGAATTAATTGTTGCGGTAATCGAGATTATAGCTGTCGTCTGCCAATGCTATTAACGTTAATCGGTAATCCGTTAATATGTGTAAAATTGCATTTTTACAATTTTTTTGTCCACACATATAAAACCTGTATGTTTATGATGTTCTGAAAGTTGGGAAGAAAACAAAATGCTTGTTTATTTTAAATGTGTAATTTAATCTCCGGGCATAAGGTGCATATTCCCCTTCACGAACATTAACATATTGAAGTTCTGTACTGAAAGCGAGGCTCGCTTTGGTGTTAAAATGTCTTTATCCGTGGAAAACAGACGTTCAACTCCAGCGCTTGAGGGTACAGCAGTATTGTATTTGATGAATAGATTTATGAATATCTGTTCTCTGTAAAACTGTAGAATTTGTAGGAATTTTCAACTAGTTCAGAACTATGGAATAGGTAATGTAGCGATGGATAATTGACACCGCCAATGACATCGCCATGTTAAATTCACCAGTTGCTAACATGCAAAAGAGATTGAGCTTGCACTAGTAGTGTCGAAAAATGCACTAGCTGCACACAAGTTATGAACTGGAGATTTTCCCTACAGGGTATGTATGTATGTATATGTATACATATTCGCATAATCCTTAAATTGTAAAAATGTTTATGCACGCACACGTTAAATAAAAGTAGCTGAGAAAATCATTAAACGGCTGGTTGGCTGCTAAATCGCAAATATCGAATATAACTAAATATTTACTATAAATATGTATATGTACATATGTATGTACATATGCACATGTTTACACACGTACATGTATGGAATATACCCTACAAAAATCATTGGTCATATGGTCCATATAGCCAAAAAGAGCCGACTAATGTATCTGCATGGGCTCGTAGTTAGCCGAATATGGTAACGAACACCAAATTTTTATCACAATGACAGAATACATACATATGTAGGTATGTACCCGCAAAAAATCTACGCCTCAGTTAAGAATTATTACAGTAGATTTAAAAGTAGTGATGGGCGAGTCCGAGATGTTTTATTCGATTCTCTCGACAATCGCTGAAATATCTCGAACTCGCCAATGATTCCTCTCGTTTTCAAAGCAACCCTACATTTCGGATTCGCTGCAAAAAATATATAACATTTTTGCCCGCTTGAATATCAAAATTGCTTAAAAAAGCATACAGAGTAGTGGTACAAATCTATTGCCGTTGTTGCTGCTCGTAAAATTAATTTGTTTCGTAAGCGTCTCACTTCAGAAAATTTATTAATTTATCAATGTTTAAATAATTAATTGTATTTATTATGCACGACACTCTTTAATTGTGATTGCAAAAATATAGACGCTGCATTATAGCATATTTTTCAATTTGGTTCATTTATTTATGTATTTGCCTTACTTCCATTAACAATCCTACTTTCTTCATCAACAACACTCATTCAGTTTATTTTATCAACTAAAACAAATCATCAAAACAACAGCCGGCCCGCCGACTCGGAACATTCGCAAAAACATCTCGGTTGTGTAGTCGAGATGTCATCGAAACAATCTCCGACTCGCTGACTCGGAACAATCGCAAAAACATCTCGATTGTGTAGTCGAGGAGCGAGTCAACTTTTGACTCGATTGTGATTTTGCAACGATGGCGATTCTCTCGATTGTCTAAACATCTCGGACTCGCCCATCACTATTTAAAAGGTTCCGATATTATAAGGGAAGTAAAGTTGTATGACGTAAGGCATAAAATTAGACTGATTTTCATGGGTTGATGTCCGGCCATAAGGAAAACTTCATCTCTCCTATTTATAAGGCTTATCCGCCAGGAAAAGAATAATGGCAAAGTTAAGCGAACTGAAAATACAAGAGCTTAAAAGGGAGTTAGTAAAGATCAACCTGAGTACAACCGGGAACAAAGTTGAACTAAAGCCAAGGTTACAGGAAGCTATGGAAACAAATTGCATTGATGTGGATGAGTTTGATTTCAACGCTGATGTGGAAGAGGTTTCGAACAAAATTCAAAACACAGATACTCAGAAAGAAGAGACTCCACGGCCAGTAGCAAATGCTGACATGAGCTCGATATTGGCTGTACTGACACAGATGACGGCAAAATGGAACAATAAACAAAAAAAGGAAATAACGCCCGCGGGCAAGAAGGACAGATTTTTATAAAATAGTTAAATGTAGGGTTTTTTTGCAAAGTGAAATCAAAATTTCATTCAACTTTTTTCGCTTTAACACTGCTGTCGATCTTAATAATGAAAACGCCGCGAAGACGAGTTAAATCGCGAACCCTTCAATGACGTAATTGGAGAGGGAATACCATAAAGCGAAGACAAGCCTTAAAACCTTTTATTGAACTATCGAATACCACGATACTTTTTATCAGAGCATTGGCGCAAAATATTTTTGTGCTCTGGCTACGCTCTTAGCTCCCAATTTTTTTTGGTCTGAACTCTGCTGTTGCTACCATTTTTTTGTTTGTGGTGATCAGGGATGCCGTTTGCTTGCTTTTCTTACTAAATAGTATAGGAAGTAAGCATATACTAACCCCTTTACTCACAAAAAAAAGTTTATAAACCTGTTAAAATGGAAAAATTGTATAAAATATCACTTTATACAATTGTTAAAACCTATTTTTTCTATTATTTCTTATGAATACCGGTCTAAAAGTATAAAAATTGTCAATATCGAAAAAGGTCGACCACTGGGAGATTATTGTTGAAATATATGTGATAACAATAAACTATTCATTGTCATGTTACGTCTATACATAATAAGTCTCGCTCTTAGTCAGTTGTCTTTTAACATAATATATTTCAGCAGCAACGTCAAAAACAACAAGCTTGACAGTTTAATCTACTACAGGATGCCCGATGAAGATCACCATATATGTATGGCATAGATGGGCATACTGCAGTAAACTCAGTAATGCAGTAAAAAAGCAAGTGCAGTAAAGCTTACTGAATGCTGATGAAATTGCAATAGCTATTAAAATATTACTTAATGTTGCAAAATATTCCAGTTCAAACTGAGTTTTGCGAAAATTTTCGGTAGAAAGTCAAAGACAAACATTTTACTGCTTGAATACTGGTAATGCATTACTACTGATACTTGAAAATGCCCATCTATGATGTATGGACACATCTTGATCACTGTATTGCATGTATGTATATCCTTGAACAACAAATAACGAACATTAATAGGTTAAATATCGCATTTTTATACTCAGCTGTACTAGTACACAGAGTATTATAGTTTTAATCACATAACGGTGGATTGTAACAGAGTGAAATAATCGAGATAGATATAGACTTATATATATCAAAATGATCAGGGTGAAAAGAGTAATCGATTGAGCCATGTCCGTCCGTCCGTCCGTCTGTCCGTCCGTCTGTAAACACTCTAACTCGCGCAAAAATTTAGATATTTTGATCAAATTTGAAATGCAAGTTGTTATCGAGACTGGGAAGGTTGGTATTGAAAATGGGCGAAATCGGACTGACCACGCCCACTTTTCCTATATAGAAAAAATCGGAAATTTGGTATCTCAGTCACTAATATAGCTGGAGCGATGAAATTTTACCCAAGTGTTGAGCTCAGGCCCCTAGGAAGAAATTTGATGACATTTTGGAAAATGGGCGGTGCCACGCCCACTTATTAAGGGTCAAGCCTTTCAAGTTTTATATGTCATAACTCAGAAACCATTGAAGATATATCGACAAAATTTGGTACGCGTGATTTAATTACTTAGGCAAACGGTTGGACGGAAAATAGTTAAAATCGGTTGACGGCCACGCCCACTTATATATATTCGTATTATAAAGTGACCTAATAAAAACATTTTAAGCCATATCTCTGTCAAATGTAAAGATGTATCATTGAAATTTTTCGCATGACTCCAACTATAGACATAAAACAAAAAACACAAAACTTTTGGAAAATGGGCGGTGCCACGCCCAATTATTAAGGGGCAAACATTGAAAGTTTTATGAGTCATAAATCAGAAACCGTTGAAGATATATCGATGAAATTTGGTGCGCGTGATATACTTACTTAGTCAAATATTTGGACGAAAAATTTCCGAAATCGGTTGAGGGCCACGCCCACTTTTATATATGGGTCTTATAAAGTGACCTAATAAAAACATTTTAAGCGATATCTCTGTCAAATATAAAGGTATATCATTGAAATTTTATAGCAGGAGTCCAACTGCGGACATAAAACGAAAAACACAAAAATTTTGGCAAATGGGCGTGGCACCGCCTCTTTTTAGAAACAGGAATATACGAGATTTCTGAGCCCATAACTCGACAAATGATTTATATATAATGACTAAACTTGGTGTGTACATTTTTATTACTTGTGGTAATACATGTTGAAAATTTTAGCGCAATCGGTTGACGACCACGCCCACTTTTATATATGGGTATTATAAAGTGACCTAATTTCGGAGCCTATAACTCGACAAATAATTGAGATATTATGACGAAACTTGGTTTATACACTTTTGTAACTTGTGTTAATAGCCACGCAAAAATTTATTGAAATCGGTTTATGACCACGCCTACTTTTTAAAAAAGATATTTCTGGAACACCCTTTGGGAATTTGTAACGTGACATCTTTGTAACTAGAAGTCATAAAGGAATGAAAAGTTGCACAAATAATAATATTCATATGCTTAGTTGGATGACTGATAAAAATGTTGAAAATGGGCGTGGCTACGCCCAATTATGCGGCACTCGCTTTATATAAAATACCTACACCGTGTTTCCATCAAACGCAAACAAACAATGAAAGCATACAGCTGAGTATCTAATGTTCGATTCCACTCGAACTTAGGCTTGCTTACTTGTTTTTTAATTGGTAAGTTGGAAACTATTTTGGTACGTTTTAGGCATGATTTAAATAAAGAAAATTGTGCACTCAGCCATATTCAGCAAAATGTTCATCTGTGAGACTGGGTTTATTTTAGAGCTGATGATACCCGTGTACCCGGGTATTGTCCGGGTGCCCGGGTACCCGGCCCATTTACTACCCGGGCAGCCGGGTAATGCCCGGGTACCCGGGTACCCGGGCATTCTTGTTGATGCCGGCTAATGCGACAAACGCTGCTTACCACAATAGGCCGCTCGTTTATGGATGAACGAGAAATGTACATATGTAGCGATGTTTGGATGTTCAGACGTTTGCTTTTGTTCCTCAAAAACGAGAATTTATCGATAACTGAGTTATCGGTCAAAATCTGATTGCACAAAAACCTTAACATTACCTTACAATATGGGTATCAAACGAAAGGGGATGGCCCCAGGTTTCATTTGAACTTCGATATATTTCGATAAATTTATCGATAACTGAGTTATCGGTCAAAATGCGATTGCACAAAAACCTTAATATTACCTTACAATATGGGTATCAAACGAAAGGGGATGGCCCCAGGTTTCATTTGAACTTCGACATATTTCGATAAATTTATCGATAACTGAGTTATCGGTCAAAATGCGATTACACAAAAACCTTAATATTACCCTACAATATGGGTATCAAACGAAAGGGGATGGCCCCAGGTTTCATTTGAACTTCGATATATTTCGATAAATTTATCGATAACTGAGTTATCGGTCAAAATCTGATTGCACAAAAACCTTAACATTACCCTACAATATGGGTATCAAACGAAAGGGGATGGCCCCAGGTTTCATTTGAACTTCGATATATTTCGATAAATTTATCGATAACTGAGTTATCCGTCAAAATCTGATTGCACAAAAACCTTAACATTACCCTACAATATGGGTATCAAACGAAAGGGGATGGCCCCAGGTTTCATTTTAACTTGGATATATTTCGATAAATTTATCGATAACTGAGTTATCGGTCAAAATGTGATTGCACAAAAACCTTAATATTACCTTACAATATGGGTATCAAACGAAAGGGGATGGCCCCAGGTTTCATTTTAACTTGGATATATTTCGATAAATTTATCGATAACTGAGTTATCGGTCAAAATGCGATTGCACAAAAACCTTAATATTACCCTACAATATGGGTATCAAACGAAAGGGGATGGCCCCAGGTTTCATTTGAACTTCGATATATTTCGATAAATTTATCGATAACTGAGTTATCGGTCAAAATCTGATTGCACAAAAACCTTAACATTACCCTACAATATGGGTATCAAACGAAAGGGGATGGCCCCAGGTTTCATTTGAACTTCGATATATTTCGATAAATTTATCGATAACTGAGTTATCGGTCAAAGACCTAATTTTGTACGATATATCGACCAAATTTTTTGTGTCACTTTATATACTTTTGTTGTAGAAACTAAGCACATTTTATGCCAAAAAAGCAGTACTATATTAATTTGAACTCTTTCCTATATAATACAGCCAGAAATATCATAATCTTTGTAAATATGTTCTGAGAAAAAAACCCGCATGTAGCACAGTACACGTGATGGAAGTTAACTTATTACATTAAGACCAGCCACAAATGACAGCAGAAAACGCGCAGAACTTGGGCAGGCAGAAAACGCCGGTTTACAAAAACCCTCGATTTCCTTGTACTTCTGCCAATGGGCACACATGAAGACGCGCGTTTCTATGGCTTTCTGCCCAAGTTCTGCGCGTTTTCCCCTTTCGTTTGATACCCATATTGTAAGGTAATATTAAGGTTTTTGTGCATTCACATTTTGACCGATAACTCAGTTATCGATAAATTTATCGAAATATATCCAAGTTTAAATGAAACCTGGGGCCATCCCCTTTCGTTTGATACCCATATTGTAGGGTAATATTAAAGTTTTTGTGCAATCACATTTTGACCGATAACTCAGTTATCGATAAATTTATCGAAATATATCGAAGTTCAAATGAAACCTGGGGCCATCCCCTTTTGTTTGATACCCATATTGTAAGGTAATATTAAGGTTTTTGTGCAATCACATTTTGACCGATAACTCAGTTATCGATAAATTTATCGAAATATATCGAAGTTCAAATGAAACCTGGGGCCATCCCCTTTTGTTTGATACCCATATTGTAAGGTAATATTAAGGTTTTTGTGCAATCGCATTTTGACCGATAACTCAGTTATCGATAAATTTATCGAAATATATCGAAGTTAAAATGAAACCTGGGGCCATCCCCTTTCGTTTGACACCCATATTGTAAGGTAATGTTAAGGTTTTTGTGCAATCAGATTTTGACCGATAACTCAGTTATCGATAAATTTATCGAAATATATCCAAGTTGAAATGAAACCTGGGGCCATCCCCTTTCGTTTGATACCCATATTGTAGGGTAATGTTAAGGTTTTTGTGCAATCAGATTTTGACCGATAACTCAGTTATCGATAAATTTATCGAAATATATCCAAGTTCAAATGAAACCTGGGGCCATCCCCTTTCGTTTGATACCCATATTGTAGGGTAATGTTAAGGTTTTTGTGCAATCAGATTTTGACCGATAACTCAGTTATCGATAAATTTATCGAAATATATCGAAGTTCAAATGAAACCTGGGGCCATCCCCTTTCGTTTGATACCCATATTGTAGGGTAATGTTAAGGTTTTTGTGCAATCAAATTTTGACCGATAACTCAGTTATCGATAAATTTATCGAAATATATCGAAGTTCAAATGAAACCTGGGGCCATCCCCTTTCGTTTGATACCCATATTGTAGGGTAATGTTAAGGTTTTTGTGCAATCAGATTTTGACCGATAACTCAGTTATCGATAAATTTATCGAAATATATCGAAGTTCAAATGAAACCTGGGGCCATCCCCTTTCGTTTGATACCCATATTGTGGGGTAATGTTAAGGTTTTTGTGCAATCAGATTTTGACCGATAACTCAGTTATCGATAAATTTATCGAAATATATCGAAGTTCAAATGAAACCTGGGGCCATCCCCTTTCGTTTGATACCCATATTGTAGGGTAATGTTAAGGTTTTTGTGCAATCAAATTTTGACCGATAACTCAGTTATCGATAAATTTATCGAAATATATCGAAGTTCAAATGAAACCTGGGGCCATCCCCTTTCGTTTGATACCCATATTGTAGGGTAATGTTAAGGTTTTTGTGCAATCAGATTTTGACCGATAACTCAGTTATCGATAAATTTATCGAAATATATCGAAGTTCAAATGAAACCTGGGGCCATCCCCTTTCGTTTGATACCCATATTGTGGGGTAATGTTAAGGTTTTTGTGCAATCAGATTTTGACCGATAACTCAGTTATCGATAAATTTATCGAAATATATCGAAGTTCAAATGAAACCTGGGGCCATCCCCTTTCGTTTGATACCCATATTGTAGGGTAATGTTAAGGTTTTTGTGCAATCAAATTTTGACCGATAACTCAGTTATCGATAAATTTATCGAAATATATCGAAGTTCAAATGAAACCTGGGGCCATCCCCTTTCGTTTGATACCCATATTGTAGGGTAATGTTAAGGTTTTTGTGCAATCAGATTTTGACCGATAACTCAGTTATCGATAAATTTATCGAAATACATCGAAGTTCAAATGAAACCTGGGGCCATCCCCTTTCGTTTGATACCCATATTGTGGGGTAATGTTAAGGTTTTTGTGCAATCAGATTTTGACCGATAACTCAGTTATCGATAAATTTATCGAAATATATCGAAGTTCAAATGAAACCTGGGGCCATCCCCTTTCGTTTGATACCCATATTGTAAGGTAATATTAAGGTTTTTGTGCAATCACATTTTGACCGATAACTCAGTTATCGATTAATTTATCGAAACATATCGAAGTCCAAATGAAACCAGAAGCCATCTCCTTTCGTTTGATACTCATATTGTACGATCTTTCTATACATACGGAGTCTTTAAAATTTCATTTCTAACAGTTTCGAGGCCGCCCGGGTACCCGGGTAATTTTTCGATGCCCGGCTACCCGGGCCGAACGGGCCTGCCCGGGTAATAAAAAACCCGGGTACCCGGGCATTACCCGGGTACCCGGGCATTTTAATACCCGGGTAGGGCTTCATTCACTACCCGGGTACCCGGGTATCTCATTACCCGGGTCAAATCATCAGCCCTAGTTTATTTTGGTTAGTGCGTCATAGGGATTCCAATTTTTTCGATTTTTACGATCCCGGGATTTTCGAGATTTGTTTTTATAATCCCGGGATCCCGGGATTTGGACCTTAATTATTTTCCCACATTTTGGGATTGAAAAAAGTAAATATATATTTCGAGGAACGCTACAACTTTAAAGTGCAAAGAAAAAATTGATTTTTATTGCCATCTTTATTATTTCGTTAGTAACAAAATAAAATAGGAACGTAAAATTATGCGTATTATTTAATAATAAGAGTTACTTTAAAAAAACGCAACCAACAAAGAAAATTACATACAAAACATTTGCCTTTACAGTTGGTACTTTTAGGATATTAATAATAAAGCTTGTGATCATTTGATAATTTCCAATACAAATTTTTAGAATTTAATGACGTACTTCGTTTAAGCGAATATTTCCAAGCTTGCCGAAAAATACTGAAAATTAATACAACATTCGGAAAAAAATTAAAAATCGGATGCAGAAATTTTGAGATGAATTCCGTGTATACAACTGCGTATTTTATTTTAGTAAGTACGTAATGTGAAATTCTCAAATAAAATTAAACTTTTTCCTGGTTTTTACTAATTTTATTTTTGAATTTTTTTTGCATTTTCTTCCATTATTTACTTTTCTTGGGAGGAAATTGCAAAAACCTTTGAGAAATAAATGGCCAAAAATCAGGAAATAGAAATTATCAAATGAATTTTACCACAAGAATTCTAACGATTTTAAAAATACCTAACGTACGTTTCCTTACAACGCGTATTTCACAACAAAAAAAAATTTAACTACACTAGTTTATAGCCAAAAAATATCTAAAAATTCAGGTATGGGGGAGGATAGGTATGGGACTGCTGAGCTCAGAACTATTTTTTTTTTTTAATGTTTTGTATGGTTAGGTTTTTGAGATAACGGTAATTTGGTGTTTCTTTGGTTATCACTTCATTCAAAAATTATTTTCGGAAATCACAAATGCGATAACTGCGACAATTAAGCAGGCTAATTTTTAAAAGAATAAAACTTTCCTGAATTTTACAACTTCCTACAAAAACTTAATTTTAAAATCAAATTTTTTTTAAAAATCGCAAGTAATTAATAACATTTTGATTTCGACCAGCTGTCACTCAGCGAGGTAATGTCCAATTACTACAAGTTGTACATCGACAATTTTAATTGTCTTTCGAACGAGGTACTGTACTGCTTGTGATTATCGCATTTGTGACTCCCGCGAAAATAATTTTTCAATGAAGTGATAACCAAAAAAACCTAACCATACAAAAAATAAAAAAAAAAAAAATAGTTCCGAGCTCAGCAGGCCCATATCTATTCTACCCCAAACCTGAATTTCTTGGTATTTTTTTTTTAATTATTTGTAGTGTTATTAAATCAAAAATATTAATCCTTACTTTGCTTTTTTTATTCTGGCAAAAATGTCAAACTTATTCTGCATTTTCTTCGGACTGTCAAGTTTTTTTATTCTCTTCCACAAAGAATCCACACATTTTTTAGGCCTGTTTGTTCTATAGACAATATGTAAAACTGGCCCGACTAAGGGGCAACATTTTCTGTTCTTAGCACAAAAGGGTTGCATTATTTTTGTTTCATTTATCACATGAAAAATGCACCATTTTCATAGGGCACAGGGCACATGTTGATAATGCTGCCATGTGATAATGCAACATTTTCGTTCAGAATAGGAAACGCTATTAGTATACAGATCTGAGACCAATAAAAATTATATAAAATACAATTTTTCATTGCTATAATAGGGGAATATTCTCACTTTATTTTATCCCGAAAATCCCGGGATAAAATTCTAGTAATCCCGGGATTTCCGGGGAGTCAAAAAAGGCGGGAAACTGGGATCCCGGAATCCCGGGATTGGAATCCCTGGTGCGTCATCAACTGCGTTACCGACAAGAAAGAAAATTTGCAAACATGGCAAAAAATGCTTTTATTTAACTACTAGCTGACCCGGCAAACTTCGTTTTGCCCAAAATAGATTTTTTTATTAATTTCATTTCAAAAATTGTTATTACACCGGTATTATTTTACTCAGCTGTACTAGTACACAGAGTATTATAATTTTGATTTCATAACGGTGGATTGTAACATAATGAAATAATCGAGATAGATATGGACTTATATATATCAAAATGATCAGGGTGAAAAGAGAAATCGATTGAGCCATGTCCGTCCGTCCGTCCGTCCGTCCGTCCGTCCGTCCGTCCGTACGCAGGATAACTCGCGTAAAAATTGAGATATTTTGATGAAATTTGAAATGCAAGTTGGTATCGAGACTGGGACGGTTGGTATTGAAAATGGGCGAAATCGGACCATGACCACGCCCACTTTTCCTATATAGAAAAAATCGGAAATTTGGTATCTCAGCCACTAATATAGCTAGAGTGATAAAATTTTACCCACGTATTGAGCTCAGGCCCTTATGAAGAAATTTGTTGAAGTTTTGGAAAATGGGCGGTGCCACGCCCACTTATTAAGGGTCAAACATTGAAAGTTTTATATGTCATAACTCAGAAACCGTTGAAGATATATCGATGAAATTTGGTATGCGTAATTTGCTTACCTAGACAAATGTTTTGGCGAAAAATTATCAAAATCGGTTGACGGCCACGCCCACTTTTATATATGGGAACTATAAAGGGGCCTAATAAAAACATTTTAAGCGATATCTCTGTCAAATATAAAGATCTATCACTGAAATTTTGTGGCAGGAGACCAACTAGGGAAATAAAACAAAAATTATAAAAATTTTGGAAAATGGGCGGTGCCACGCCCACTTATTAAGGGACAAATATTGAAAGTTTTATAAGCCATAACTCAGAAACCGTTAAAGATATATCGATGAAATTTGGTACGCGTGATATATTTACTTAGCCAAATGTGTGGACGAAAGATTACCAAAATCGGTTGACGACCACGCCCACTTTTATATATGGGTATTATAAAGTGACCTAATAAAAACATTTTAAGCGATATCTCTGTCAAATATAAAGATCTATCACTGAAATTTTGTGACATGAGTTCTACAATAGACCGGAAACAAAAAATAAAAAAGTTTGGAAAATGGGCGTGGCACCGCCTCTTTTTATACAAAGGAATCTACGTGCCTATTACTCGACAAATAACTGAGATATTATGACGAAACTTGGTTTATACACTTTTATAACATGTGTTAGTTGGCCGCTGTGGTGCAGTGGGTAGAGTGCTCGCCTGCTATGCCAGAGGTCTCGGGTTCAAACCACGGTCCGAGCCAAACAAATTTTTCTAATTAGTAAAAATCCAATTATTGGGTTTTTTAAGAGCAGCGGTCACCTCTCGGCAGTGGGCGGCATACCCTCCGAGAGTATTTCTGCCATGAAAAAGCTTCTCACAAAAAATGCATTCGCCGTTCGGAGCCGGCATAAAACTGTAGGTCCACCCAATTAGTAGGAAAAAACAAAAAGGAGCACACCTCGAATTGGGAGAGAAGCTCGGGTAACTAAAAGTCATAGAGGGATGCAATTTTGCACTAACAATAATATTTATATGCTTATTTGGATGATTGATACAAATTTTGAAAATGGGCGTGGCTGCGCCCTGTTTATGCAGCACTCGTGTCATATAAAATACACCCTATATCGAACAAACGCAAACAAACAATGAAAGCATACAGCTGAGTATCTAATGTTCGATTCTACTCGAACTTAGGCTTCCTTACTTGTTTTTAATAGAAAATTAACGATTTTTCACTACTTCATTGTGTATACAACTTCAAAAATATATAATTTTTTGTATTCAGTTTAAGGCTGCACGATACACATTTTAAGTTTTCTATTCCGGATATTTATTTTCACTGAGTAAGTAATAGGATTGATATAGTATACCTCCATAATGGTTTTCAGGCCCCTCCTCCAACCCTTTTAGATATATTCAGCCTCAAAACTTTAGTACGTATGAGAGGTGCAATGCCCCATTTTTCGATAAATCTTTTTTTTTTTTTGGGTGAACATGGTATTGATATCGTATATCTGCATAGTGATTTCTATGTACATGCCATGAACGCTTTTAAGGATATTTAACCTTAAAAATTAAGAACGCATGGGAGGTGCCACGCCCCCTTTTCCCAAAACTACTGTTTTTTTTCAGAAGCACGTTATTGATATCGTTAATCTCCTGATCAATTTTCAGGTCCCAACCTTAAACGCTTTTATAGATATTCAGCTTGAAAAATTAAGTTTGTATGGGAGGTGACATGCCCCCTTTTCCGATAACCTACACTTTTATGCGCAAAAATTTTTTTGATATCATATAGCTCTGTACCAATTTCCAGGCAGGGTTGCGTGATTTTGATTTGACTGAATCACTAATCAAAAATATTTTCTGATTCTTGATTTAAAATATTTTCAAATCAAAGATAATTTTTATTTGTGATTCGTTTCAAAA
Organism: Urophora cardui; assembly: GCA_960531455.1. NCBI lineage: Eukaryota > Metazoa > Arthropoda > Insecta > Diptera > Tephritidae > Urophora > Urophora cardui. The sequence continues at coordinate 71,127,076 of OY482673.1, read as the reverse complement.
AAGAATCAGAAATACCCTTTGATTCGTGATTCAAACTATTTTCAAATCAAAGATAAAATTGATTTGTGATTCATTTCTCAAAAGAATCAAAAATCTTTTTTGATTCTTGATTCAAGCTTAATTTCGAATCAAGATTCTCAATAAATTTTTGATTCGAATAAAATTTTTGATTCGAATAAAATTTTTGATTCGAATCAAAAATTATTTTGAATCAAAACCTTATTTCAAATAAGTGGCTATGCACATACATACATACATATGTATGTATGTACGTACGGCGTAGCACAAACGTAAATACGACAATCAGAAATATGTATATACCCTGCAGGGAAAATCTCTAGTTCCGAACTAGATCGCTTCTAGTTCATTTTTCGACACTACTAGTGCGAGCTAAATCTCTTTTGCATGTTATCAACTGACGAATTTAACACGGCGATGTCCTTTTTAAACTAATGTTTTTTTTTAAACTAATATTTTTTTATTTATTAAAAATTTACAATAATATTTAAAAAGTAATAAAATAAAAAAAAATTAAAAATAATCCTGAGGGATCGAAAAAGCATAATTAGGGGAACATTTCATTTCATACAAGATGCAAATAGAAACCTCTTTATATAAAATGTTTCACTAAACATCTGAGAATTACAGAAATATACAAAGCCTACGGCAATTGAACGAACGAAAAATTTCCATAGAATTTTTGTCACTTCGAAATTGCATACAAATCAAAGTGTGTCTTATAATGGTCACTAGATAGGGTCGAAAAAAAATGTGGTAAAAGTCCGCCCCTAAATTTGAAGCTTATGTTTAGAGGGTTAAGGGACACAAAAAAAAAATTTTTTTTGACCCCGCGAAATACCGCCGAAATAGTTTTTTTCTTGTAACTTTGTTATTTATCATCCGATTTTTAAAATTGATACGTCATTTCGTATTTTGAAGCTCTACATTTCCTTCTAATGTCCTTTTCAGCTCTGAAGTCGTTTTCACATAGTTGGGTCAGCTAACTTATGTGTATGTCCATGAATTATCCTCTTTGTTTTGCCAAATGAAAGTGCTTCAAAATTCATGACAATGTTGCCTTAAAACGGTTTTACTAAATTATTTTTTTTATTTATTTATTTATTAAAGCTTATACATTGTAAAACATATGTACAACCTATTCATGCAGCACTAGCGTCAGAGGCCATCAGCTGTTTACTAAATTAATAAACAAAGAAGTTACGTCACAAAGAAGTTATTTAACATAGCAATTATTTAACTAATTTTTTTAAGCAATTCAGTATATGTAAAGTTGTAAAAGTCCGACCCTAAATTTGAAGCTTATATTGAAAGGATTAAGGAAAAAAATTTTATTTTTTTTCTGATCCCGCGAAATACCGCCGAAATAGTTTTTTTATTGTAACTTTGTTATTTGACTTCAGAGTGCAAAAGGACATTAGAAGAAAATATAGAGCTTCGAAATACGAAAATAATGACGTATCAATTTTAAAAATCGGATGTTAAATAACAAAGTTACAAGAAAACAAGTAAGGAAGCCTAAGTTCGAGTGGAATCGAACATTAGATACTCAGCTGTATGTTTTCATTGTTTGTTTGCGTTTGATGGAAACACGGTGTCTTTATATAAACCGAGTGCTGCATAAAGTGGGCGTAGCCACGCCCATTTTCAACATTTTTATCAGTCATCCAACTAAGCATATGAATATTATTCTTTGTGCAACATTTCATTCCTTTATGACTTTTAGTTACAAAGACTTCACGTTACAAATTCCAAAAGGATGTTCCAGAAATATCTTTGTTAAAAAGTAGGCGTGGTCATAAACCGATTTCAATACATTTTTGCGTGTCTATTAACACATGTTATAAAAGTGTATAAACCAAGTTTCTTCATAATATCTCAATTATTTGTCGAGTTATGGGCTCCGGAATCTCGTAGATTCCTTTGTATAAAAAGAGGCGATGCCACGCCCATTTTCCAAACTTTTTTTTATTTTTTGTTTCCGGTGTATTGTAGAACTCATGTCACAAAATTTGAAAGAATTATCTTTATATTTGACGGAGATATCGCTTAAAATGTTTTTATTAGGCCACTTTATACCCATATATAAAAGTGGGCGTGGTCGTCAACCGATTTCGCTAAAATTTTCAACGTGTATTGCCACAAGTAATAAAAGTGCACACACCAAGTTTCGTCATTATATATCAATTATTTGTCGAGTTATGGGCTCAGAAATCTCGTATATTCGTGCTTCTAAAAAGAGGCGGTGCCACGCCCATTTTCCAAAATTTTTGCGTTTCTTATTTTATGTCCGCAGTTGGACTCCTGCCATAAAATTTCAATGATGTATCTTTATATTTGAGAGATATATAGCTTAAAATGTTTTTATTGGGACACTTTATAAGACCCATATATAAAAGTGTGCGTGGTCGTAAACCGATTTTGGCAATTTTTAGTCCAAACATTTGCTAAGTAAGTACATCACGCATACCAAAGTATATCGATATATCTTCAATGGTTTCTGAGTTATGGCTTATAAAACCCTCACTGTTTGACCCTTAATAAGTGGGCGTGGCACCGCCCATTTTCCAAAATTTTTATGTTTTCTGTTTTATGTCCATAGTTGGACTCATGCGACAAAATTTCAGTGATATACCTTTATATTTGACAGAGATATATCTTAAAATGTTTTTATTAGGTCACTTTATAATACACATATATAAAAGTGGGCGTGGCCGTCAACCGATTTTAACTATTTTCTGTCCAAATGTTTGCCTAAGTAAGTAAATCACGCATACCAAATTTCATCGATATATCTTCAATAGTTTCTGAGTTATGACATATAAAACTTTCCATGTTTGACCCTTAATAAGTGGGCGTGGCACCGCCCATTTTCCAAAGTTTCATCAAATTTCTTCATAGGGGCCTGAGCTCAACACGTGGGTAAAATTTCATCGTTCCAGCTATATTAGTGACTGAGATACCAAATTTCCGATTTTTTCTATATAGGAAAAGTGGGCGTGGTCATGGTCCGATTTCGCCCATTTTCAATACCAACCGTCCCAGTCTCGATACCAACTTGCATTCCAAATTTCATCAAAATATCTCAATTTTTGCGCGAGTTAGAGTGTTTACAGACGGACGGACGGACGGACAGACGGACGGACGGACGGACGGACGGACATGGCTCAATCGATTTCTCTTTTCACCCTGATCATTTTGATATATATAAGTCTATATCTATCTCGATTATTTCATTCCACCGTTATGTGATTAAAACTATAATACTCTGTGTACTAGTACAGCTGAGTATAGAAACCATTTCGGCGCAATTTCGTGGGATCAGAAAAAAAATTTTTTTTTGTCCCTTAATCCTCTCAATATAAGCTTCAAATTTAGGGGTGGACTTTCACAACTACATATCCTGAATTGGTTAAAAGAAATGAGTTAAATAATAGGTACATTAAATATTCGTAGTGACGTAACTTCTTTGTTTATTAATTTAGTAAAACCCTTTAAAGGCAACATTGTCATGAATTTTGGAGCATTTTCATTTGGCAAAACAAAGAGAATAATTCATGGACATACAAATAAGTTAGCTGACCCAACTATGTGAAAACGACTTCAGAGCTCAAAAGAGCATTAGAGGAAAGTGTAGAGCTGCAAAATACGAAAATAATGACGTCAATTTTAAAAATCGGATGAAAAATAACAAAGTTACAATAAAAAAACGATTTCGGCGGTATTTCGCGGGATCAAAAAAAAATTTTTTTTGTGTCCCTTAACCCTCTCAACATAAGCTTCAAATTTAGGGGCGGACTTTTACAACTTTTTTTTTTCGTATGGGGACCAACCCTATCTAATGGTCACTCTATTCACTCCTTCTGAACTGGTGGGGGTCTAACTAAAATTGATCTAGTTCCTTTTTGACACCTTTTCGCTAGTTCGGAACTAGAAATTTTGCTCACTAGTTATTGAGTTCCCTGCAGGGTATGTACATTAAGGTGGAGTGAAAACATATGGAGATTTTTTTTTTGTTCTTTTTTTGAACGTACCAGCAATGAAAAGTTGCCTTTATACGAGTTAATGAACCCCACAAAATTTTATGGCGATAGGACGACGTTTTGAACTGCCCCCAGCCCCGCAAAGTTGAAAGCAATAAGCACGATCTGGTACAAATGTAAAATTTCTAAAATTATAAAATCAAAAAACGAAGTATGAAGATTGATAAAGATGGCCAAGCTGAGTATTAAAGTGAATTTATTTTTTTTAAACGGTTTTATTTAGCTCACCCCGTTTGTTTTTTTTTTATTTATTACTAGCAAATACCCGTCCCGCTTCGCAGCGACGAACAAAAGCTTTTATATTATAATGGGTCTTTCCCTTTACCTTTACCTTTACCTTACCGGGACCGTCCACCACCATCCGGGCCCACTACTTCAGCCATCTCTGGGAAACAGCTTTAGAAATCACAATGAAAATAGCTGTATGTTGAAGCCCTGCTCAACGTCTTTCATTTGCTACCAATATTGCTCGAAAACGTTCAGGGGTTATTCGGGTCCACGCTTTGAACCATATCTGGGGACCTGACATATGCATCGTAAAGCAAATAACTCTATGTTGAAGGCCTGCTCACCTTTCATTTGCTACCAATATCGGTCGGAAATATTCAGGGGTCATCCGAGTCCACGTTTTGACCCATATCTCGGGACCCGGCCTAGGCATCGCAATGAAAATAACTCTATGCTGAAGGTCTGCTCAGCACCTTTCATTTGATACCAATATTGCTGAAAGACTTGCTGGGTCACTCTAGGTCCACATTTGGGCCTATATTCCGGGAAGTTCCCACTTTTCCGAAAGTCTGTATACCCTATCACCAGCGCATATACCATATGAATCTACTGTGAAAATTTCATAAAGATCGGTTGATTACTTTGGGAGTCCATAAATAACACACACACACACATTCATTTTTATATAATAGATTTATTCTTGGGTCAAATTTAGTAATTCAAATTTCACCCTCTTCCTGTCAACCGATTAATCTGAAATTTTGTACGCATGTATAACCCCGATGACAATGCAATATTATGAAAAAAAAAAATTCCGATAGGTGGCGCGTGGGTCGCTATATTTACAAAAATCGCATTTATGGTCCGATTTGGCTGAAATTCGGAACATGTATTACTACCTTGAAAAGAAATATTTTCTTTAAAAAAAAATTCCGCTAGGTGGCGCGTGGGTCGCTATATTTACAAAAATCGCATTTATGGTCCGATTTGGCTTAAATTCGGAACATGTATTACTACCTTGAAAGGAAATATTTTCCTAAAAAAAACTTCCGATAGGTGGCGCGTGGGTCGCTATATTTACAAAAATCGTATTTATGGTCCGATTTGGCTGAAATTCGGAACATGTATTACTACATGCGAAACTGTTTGAAGAAGGTCAAGCCTACGTGGCTCTTAGTAGAGTAAGAACTTTGCAGGGACTACGTATAGAGGCGTTGGACTGCAATAAACTAACGGGCAAGAAACCTTGCAATAATGAAGCACTAAATGAATTAAACAGAATGCGAAATAAAAACTAAAAACTAGAAAATAAAAATAGGTAAAAAAAACTTTTTAAGTTAAACGGTTTTATGTTATACATACATTGCAATGTTTAAGATAAATGTACTAAAAACCAAAAAATAATAAAATAGATACAGTCGTGGGAATTATAAACATTTGCATAGACTAGACTAAAATAAAACCGTGGGGCACGGCATTTATGCCGTTCAATAGGTATTTGGATTCCCTTTAATTTAATATATACATTTTATATATGAAAAGTAAGGGGGTAAAAGGGCGGTTGACCCCCGCAGGGGGTGTTATGGAACCCACATAAAATTTATATCAAATTAAAGGGAATCGAAATGCCTATCGAATGGTATAAAAATATTCGAAATCGGTTCAATGGTTTTAAAGTAATTGCAATTTAAAAAATGCATAATATATACTTTGACCTTTAATAACTTTTGTTGTTGCTATTTCAAAAAAAAATAAATTCACTTTAATACTCAGCTTGGCCATCTTTATCAATCTTCATACTTCGTTTTTTGATTTTATAATTTTAGAAATTTTACATTTGTACCAGATCGTGCTATTTTTTTCAACTTTGTGGGGCTGGGGGCACCTCTAAACATGCGAGTAGGTCAATAAAATTTTACAGGCTTATTTCTGGGCTACAAAGGTGCCGTTCTGACTTTGGAACAAATTGAATTTCCAAAAAAAAAATTTTCACTCCACCTTAATGTACATATTGTACAATTTGGCTGTTGTTGCAAATCTGGTGCATTTTATACATTTTTGTGTTTTAAGTTACCGAGAATGTACTTGAATATTTCTGATATGCTACAGTATTTTGATTCGAATCAAATTATTAATTCGAATAAAATTTTTGATTCGATTCAAATTTTTGATTCGAATCAAAAATATATTTTGAATCAAGATTCGTAATAAATTTTTGATAAGAATCAAATTTTTGATTCGAATCAAAGATATTTTTTGAATCAAGAATCAAAAAAGATATATATATATATAGATATAGATATAGATATAGATATAGATATAGATATAGATATAGATATAGATATAGATATAGATATAGATATAGATATAGATATAGATATAGATATAGATATAGATATAGATATAGATATAGATATAGATATAGATATAGATATAGATATAGATATAGATATAGATATAGATATAGATATAGATATAGATATAGATATAGATATAGATATAGATATAGATATAGATATAGATATAGATATAGATATAGATATAGATATAGATATAGATATAGATATAGATATAGATATAGATATAGATATAGATATAGATATAGATATAGATATAGATATAGATATAGATATAGATATAGATATAGATATAGATATAGATATAGATATAGATATAGATATAGATATAGATATAGATATAGATATAGATATAGATATAGATATAGATATAGATATAGATATAGATATAGATATAGATATAGATATAGATATAGATATAGATATAGATATAGATATAGATATAGATATAGATATAGATATAGATATAGATATAGATATAGATATAGATATAGATATAGATATAGATATAGATATAGATATAGATATAGATATAGATATAGATATAGATATAGATATAGATATAGATATAGATATAGATGGTTCACACAATTAAATACGCGGCACATCATTTTCATACTCAGCTGTACTAGTACACAGAGTATTATAGTTTTAATCACATAACGGTGGATTGGACGAAAAATTGTCAAATCGGTTAACGACCACGCCCACTTTTATATATGGGAACTATAAAGTGGCCTAATAAAAACATTTTAAGCGATATCTCTGTCAAATATAAAGATATATCATTGAAATTTTATGGCAGGAGTGCAACTGCGGACATAAAACGAAAAACACAAAAATTTTGGAAAATGGGCGTCGCACCGCCTCTTTTTATAAGCAGGAATATACGAGATTTCTGAGCCCATAACTCGACAAATAATTTATATATAATGACGAAACTTGGTGTGTACACTTCTATTGCTTGTGGTAATACATGTTCAAAATTTTAGCGAAATCGGTTGACGACCACGCCCACTTTTATATATGGGAACTATAAAGGGGCCTAATAAAAATATTTTAAGCGATATCTTTATCAAATATAAAGATAATTCTTTCAAATTTTGTGGCATGAGTTCCACAATAGACCGAAAACAAGAAATAGAAAAATTTTGAAAATGGGCGTGGCACCGCCTCTTTTTAGACAAAGGAATTTACGATATTTCGGAGCCCATAACTCGACAAATAATTGAGATATCATGACGAAACTTGGTTTATACACTTTTTTAACTTGTGTTAATAGACACGCAAAAATTTATTGAAATCGGTTTATGACCACGCCTACTTTTTAACAAAGATATTTCTGGAACACTCTTTTGGAATTTGTAACGTGACATCTTTGTAACTAGAAGTCATAAAGGATTGAAATTTCACACAAAGAATAATATTCATATGCTTATAAGCTATACAACTATAGTTGGATGACTGATAAAAATGTTGAAAATGGGCGTGGCTACGCCCACTTTCTGCAGCACTCGCTTTATATAAAGTACACCGTGCTGGGTTTGCTTCGAGGCTCTGATCAGCATACAAGAACTTAGTGTTTGTCGTGGTGAATTTTTATAAGGGAAAATGCTCTGCTCCGGGGCCCAGATCAATAGTTAAATAGCCTTGTTTGTATGTATGTATACGTAACTATCTGAATTAACCACAGATAAGATGTTGCCAGCTTAATATTTTTCGATATTGCTCTATTCAGTGCCAAGATATGCCAAAATAAGCACGAAATGTATTTTGACCGTAAATATGCATTTTAGGTCTAAATATGCATTTGAATATTTTAAGCTTCCCTAGTAATGACTATTCTCACTCCTTTGTTAAATAATAACGTAAATTTACTTCAAAATCGCCAATAAAGTTTAGTTCGTGATAGAATTGCAGAAACTGCTATATTTAATTAATAAATAAATTGACATTTCACTAGTAGAATACCAACTAATGTGGTTCTGTATTTTTAAAAGCAGTTGATCAATAGTAGAAAACCAACTAGTCTAATTTTTCCCTTTACATACCAGTTGATCAACTAGTTTATGTTCATACTAGCTTATTTTTGCCTGCAGGGTTTGTATGCGTATAATACATTCATATATAATATACTACTATACTTTTTCGGTCATTGATTTATCTCATTGTCCGAGAAAAATGTTTACTTTTCATTTCAAAAGGTTGTTCTCTGAACGAGTACGGAACGGCGCGGTTGTAAAAATGATGGTTATTATATGACCGCTTTCTATTCTATCTGTAAATAACTGTTATTTAATGAGTCCCTGAAAACGAATAACTGTTATTTGGGATCTCTGATTATAAGTATTCTCTACTTGGAAAACTCCCGCTACTAAAGACTTTTGGGTGATGTGAAAAATATAGATCTTTATTATCTAAAAAATTGTCTAAATAATTTGCATAATAAATAAATGCTAATATTTTTAAAAGCACGTGGTGTGAAATCCGCGTGTAACCTCTAGTTAAGTAAATAAAACATATTCGTTCCAAATTTTTTCGTTCATTATCCATTTTCTGCGTTTACTCCAATTTTTTGTATTATTTTGTGAATTTTCTTTCAATTATTGTGTTTCAAGTCTGTCAGTTCATTGAATGTTTGGATTAAGTTGTGAAAAGTGGAAGAAGGGGTAGAAAATACCCACACTTTTACAGTTTTTATTATTTTACCGAACGGACATACATACTACATACATATGTATGGGGTTGTTACCCAGAGCTGCAGGGAAATTCATAAGCAGGCCCGCAGAGAGCCGAGCCGGGCCCCTGGGACAGTTCGCGTTTACGGGTCCCCCTAAAAAATAAATTTAATCTATATATATAAAAGGAAGTGGCGTTAGTACAAACGCGTATAACTCAAGAACGCCTGCACCGATTTGGATGATTGAGACAAATTCAGATTGTTCTCTGGCCAGAATAGGAGAATATCCCATAAAATTCCCGAAAAATTCAAAAAAAAATTTATTTTCCCATACATTTTGTATATCTATATATATAAAAGGAAGTGGCGTTAGTACAAACGCGTATAACTCAAGAACGCCTGCACCGATTTGGATGATTGAGACAAATTCAGATTGTTCTCTGGCCAGAATAGGAGAATATCCCATAAAATTCCCGAAATATTCAAAAAAAAATTTATTTTCCCATACATTTTTTATATCTATATATATAAAAGGAAGTGGCGTTAGTACAAACACGTATAACTCAAGAACGCCTGCACCGATTTGGATGATTGAGACAAATTCAGATTGTTCTCTGGCCAGAATAGGAGAATATCCCATAAAATTCCCGAAAAATTCAAAAAAAAATTTATTTTGCCATACATTTTGTATATCTATATATATAAAAGGAAGTGGCGTTAGTACAAACACGTATAACTCAAGAACGCCTGCACCGATTTGGATGATTGAGACAAATTCAGATTGTTCTCTGGCCAGAATAGGAGAATATCCCATAAAATTCCCGAAAAATTCAAAAAAAATTTATTTTCCCATACATTTTGTATATCTATATATATAAAAGGAAGTGGCGTTAGTACAAACGCGTATAACTCAAGAACGCCTGCACCGATTTGGATGATTGAGACAAATTCAGATTGTTCTCTGGCCAGAATAGGAGAATATCCCATAAAATTCCCGAAATATTCAAAAAAAAATTTATTTTCCCATACATTTTGTATATCTATATATATAAAAGGAAGTGGCGTTAGTACAAACACGTATAACTCAAGAACGCCTGCACCGATTTGGATGATTGAGACAAATTCAGATTGTTCTCTGGCCAGAATAGGAGAATATCCCATAAAATTCCCGAAAAATTCAAAAAAAAATTTATTTTCCCATACATTTTGTATATCTATATATATAAAAGGAAGTGGCGTTAGTACAAACGCGTATAACTCAAGAACGCCTGCACCGATTTGGATGATTGAGACAAATTCAGATTGTTCTCTGGCCAGAATAGGAGAATATCCCATAAAATTCCCGAAATATTCAAAAAAAAATTTATTTTCCCATACATTTTGTATATCTATATATATAAAAGGAAGTGGCGTTAGTACAAACACGTATAACTCAAGAACGCCTGCACCGATTTGGATGATTGAGACAAATTCAGATTGTTCTCTGGCCAGAATAGGAGAATATCCCATAAAATTCCCGAAAAATTCAAAAAAAAATTTATTTTCCCATACATTTTGTATATCTATATATATAAAAGGAAGTGGCGTTAGTACAAACGCGTATAACTCAAGAACGCCTGCACCGATTTGGATGATTGAGACAAATTCAGATTGTTCTCTGGCCAGAATAGGAGAATATCCCATAAAATTCCCGAAAAATTCAAAAAAAAATTTATTTTCCCATACATTTTGTATATCTATATATATAAAAGGAAGTGGCGTTAGTACAAACGCGTATAACTCAAGAACGCCTGCACCGATTTGGATGATTGAGACAAATTCAGATTGTTCTCTGGCCAGAATAGGAGAATATCCCATAAAATTCCCGAAATATTCAAAAAAAAATTTATTTTCCCATACATTTTGTATATCTATATATATAAAAGGAAGTGGCGTTAGTACAAACACGTATAACTCAAGAACGCCTGCACCGATTTGGATGATTGAGACAAATTCAGATTGTTCTCTGGCCAGAATAGGAGAATATCCCATAAAATTCCCGAAAAATTCAAAAAAAAAATTTATTTTCCCATACATTTTGTATATCTATATATATAAAAGGAAGTGGCGTTAGTACAAACGCCTATATCTCAAGAACGCCTGCACCGATTTGGATGATTGACACCAATTCAGATTGTTCTCTGGCCAGAATAGGAGAATATCCCATAAAATTCCCGAAAAATTCAAAAAAAAATTTATTTTCCCATACATTTTGTATATCTATATATATAAAAGGAAGTGGCGTTAGTACAAACGCCTATATCTCAAGAACGCCTGCACCGATTTGGATGATTGACACCAATTCAGATTGTTCTCTGGCCAGAATAGGAGAATATCCCATAAAATTCCCGAAATATTCAAAAAAAAATTTATTTTCCCATACATTTTGTATATCTATATATATAAAAGGAAGTGGCGTTAGTACAAACACGTATAACTCAAGAACGCCTGCACCGATTTGGATGATTGAGACAAATTCAGATTGTTCTCTGGCCAGAATAGGAGAATATCCCATAAAATTCCCGAAAAATTCAAAAAAAAATTTATTTTCCCATACATTTTGTATATCTATATATATAAAAGGAAGTGGCGTTAGTACAAACGCGTATAACTCAAGAACGCCTGCACCGATTTGGATGATTGAGACAAATTCAGATTGTTCTCTGGCCAGAATAGGAGAATATCCCATAAAATTCCCGAAAAATTCAAAAAAAAATTTATTTTCCCATACATTTTGTATATCTATATATATAAAAGGAAGTGGCGTTAGTACAAACGCGTATAACTCAAGAACGCCTGCACCGATTTGGATGATTGAGACAAATTCAGATTGTTCTCTGGCCAGAATAGGAGAATATCCCATAAAATTCCCGAAAAATTCAAAAAAAAATTTATTTTCCCATACATTTTGTATATCTATATATATAAAAGGAAGTGGCGTTAGTACAAACGCGTATAACTCAAGAACGCCTGCACCGATTTGGATGATTGAGACAAATTCAGATTGTTCTCTGGCCAGAATAGGAGAATATCCCATAAAATTCCCGAAATATTCAAAAAAAAATTTATTTTCCCATACATTTTGTATATCTATATATATAAAAGGAAGTGGCGTTAGTACAAACACGTATAACTCAAGAACGCCTGCACCGATTTGGATGATTGAGACAAATTCAGATTGTTCTCTGGCCAGAATAGGAGAATATCCCATAAAATTCCCGAAAAATTCAAAAAAAAAATTTATTTTCCCATACATTTTGTATATCTATATATATAAAAGGAAGTGGCGTTAGTACAAACGCCTATATCTCAAGAACGCCTGCACCGATTTGGATGATTGACACCAATTCAGATTGTTCTCTGGCCAGAATAGGAGAATATCCCATAAAATTCCCGAAAAATTCAAAAAAAAATTTATTTTCCCATACATTTTGTATATCTATATATATAAAAGGAAGTGGCGTTAGTACAAACGCCTATATCTCAAGAACGCCTGCACCGATTTGGATGATTGACACCAATTCAGATTGTTCTCTGGCCAGAATAGGAGAATATCCCATAAAATTCCCGAAATATTCAAAAAAAAATTTATTTTCCCATACATTTTGTATATCTATATATATAAAAGGAAGTGGCGTTAGTACAAACGCCTATATCTCAAGAACGCCTGCACCGATTTGGATGATTGACACCAATTCAGATTGTTCTCTGGCCAGAATAGGAGAATATCCCATAAAATTCCCGAAAAATTCAAAAAAAAATTTATTTTCCCATACATTTTGTATATCTATATATAAAAGGAAGTGGCGTTAGTACAAACGCGTATAACTCAAGAACGCCTGCACCGATTTGGATGATTGAGACAAATTCAGATTGTTCTCTGGCCAGAATAGGAGAATATCCCATAAAATTCCCGAAAAATTCAAAAAAAAATTTATTTTCCCATACATTTTGTATATCTATATATATAAAAGGAAGTGGCGTTAGTACAAACGCCTATATCTCAAGAACGCCTGCACCGATTTGGATGATTGACACCAATTCAGATTGTTCTCTGACCAGAATAGGAGAATATCCAATAAAATTTCCGAAAAATGCAAAAAAAAAATATTATTTTCCCATACATTTTGTATATCTTATATATATAAAAGGAAGTGGCGTTAGTACAAACGCCTATATCTCAAGAACGCCTGCACCGATTTGGATGATTGACACCAATTCAGATTGTTCTCTGACCAGAATAGGAGAATATCCAATAAAATTTCCGAAAAATGCAAAAAAAAAATATTATTTTCCCATACATTTTGTATATCTTATATATATAAAAGGAAGTGGCGTTAGTACAAACGCCTATATCTCAAGAACGCCTGCACCGATTTGGATGATTGACACCAATTCAGATTGTTCTCTGGCCAGAATAGGAGAATATCCAATAAAATTCCCGAAAAATGCAAAAAAAAAATTATTTTCCCATACATTTTGTATATCTTATATATATAAAAGGAAGTGGCGTTGGTACAAACGCATATATCTCAAGAACGTCTGCACCGATTTGGATGATTGACACCAATTCAGATTGTTCTATGACCATAATAGGAGAATATCCAATAAAATTCCCGGAAAATTCAAAAAAAAAAAATTTATTTTTCCATACATTTTGAGATAGGGATAGGAATAGGGATAGGGATAGCGATAGAGATATAGATAAAGATAGAGATAAAGATAGATATAGTGATAGAGACAGAGATAGAGACAGAGGTAGGGATAGGAGAAATTAGGTTTGTCGCGGTGAAATCTCTTTTGTTCAGAGAATTGACAATTTTATAGCTTTATAGGAATAAATTTTAGGCAGAACAACGTCTGCCGGGCCAGCTAGTCTAGTATAAAAATTAAAAGACAAAAATTTTTCAATTCACATTGTCAGTTTTATTTCATATAAAATAAGATTTACTAGAGCACTTACATATAGGGTCTATGCACGATGCGTCTGATTCAAGAGTCAGTTTAGGTGTATTAGTGAAAATGCGCATGTAGTAGTTACACCGACATGACTCTGGCATGACTCAAGAAAATCAAAATTAGTTTGATATTTTGCTGTGACTCGCCTGTCAAATTTTGTCAGTTAATTTCCAAACCGTTTAAAAAATATATAACGAAAAGAAAAAATATATTTTATTTTCAAAAATGTTTGCCAATAAGTTCGATATTGAGGAAGATCAAATTTTTTTTACTTGAATTCATCGAAGTATACAGGTCGTCTGAGATATTCATTTCGAACCTTCTGCAATGAAAACTATTCAGAAATGAATGACGCAAGTGAGCCCAGAATGACAGCGAGTCAACACGTACACAGATGACTCGCGAGTCAGAAGCACTGTGTATAGACCCCAATACATACATATGTAAATGAATTGTTAGATCTCATTGTTTGATTTGCTTACATTAACTTTTTTAAATACATTTTAAGAGCTTGAATCATCCATCCGTGCTTTTTGGTCTGCGAATATGGAAATTACTGAGTCAAAACTAATGCTGCGAGCAAGGCTGGACGCCAATGCCAATGTTCCAAGGCTTGTCAAGCTATTTTGGCTCATAGTAGAACGCAAAATATTTTTCACGCGAGACAATAGACTGAAAGACCGCTCCCCTTCAGCCACACTGACTGGAAGTGTGCAAAATATTCTTAATGCTATGCAGATGTTGGGAAAAAATACTTCCATCTTCAAGTTATGAAGTTTGTTCAGAAGTTGTAATGGTGGCAGCGAATCACATCCCAAATTTGTTAAGTGGATGGATTTGAGATAAATGATTTCATCTATTAGATCCGTAGAAATATCTATGCCATAAATCGTGCAGAATGCCGTTGCCTTTTCTCTGAGCTCTTCTTCCGGCAGATCCTGGGGAATAATGATTAGTAATCCTAATGATTACTAATCGGATTAGAAACTTTTTTTTTAATCCTAATTGATTAATTAGGATTAGACGGCTATTCTAATCGATTACTTTTTGATTAGATTAGAACTAATCAAAAATCTAATCATGATTAGTGACGATTGGCATATCTAATCAAAACTAATCAAAACTAATCAAAAATAAAATCGATTAGATTTCTCGACTAGTTTTGATTAGATTTGATTAGATAAACTATTTTGAAAAATGTTTGTAAAGAAAAATTTATTTATTTTTGTATGCTAAATCTATTTATATAATATAATTTTGAATATTTCATAATATTGCATTAAGTCGTTGTTCATAGCTACACCACTGTACAATACC
This sequence comes from Urophora cardui, assembly GCA_960531455.1. Taxonomy (NCBI): domain Eukaryota; kingdom Metazoa; phylum Arthropoda; class Insecta; order Diptera; family Tephritidae; genus Urophora; species Urophora cardui. Next base: position 71,111,435 of record OY482673.1, on the reverse strand, counting down.
TCTGCCTGTTCTACCTTCGTTTTCTTTTGCTGGCATAGTCAATAACCCAAGACGGAATTCATAGTCTGACTTTTCTTTTGAAAAGTTGGTACTAATGAAGTCAAATATAAACTTTTTGTGATACTTCTGTATGTAATATAAATCAGCATTTTTTCAGAGTTTGCCCTTAATTTTTATACTTCAACTAGTATTTAGTGTTTATGTTTACGATGAAATTTTGAATAAAAGTAGTTTTAAGATTGTTACTCTATGCATTAAATGACAAAAAAAATATTTCAAAACAGTTGATCTAATCAAAACTAATCGAGAAATCTAATTGATTTTATTTTTGATTAGTTTTGATTAGATATGCCAATCGTCACTAATCGTGATTAGATTTTTGATTAGCTCTAATCTAATCAATTAGTAATCAAAATATAAATAATCAAAAATCTAATGATTAGATTACTTAATTTTTCTAATCGTAATGATTTCTAATTCTAATCGAAGTTCCCCAGCTATGCCTGATACTTCCACAAAAAACTAAATTTAATCGCAATGTCAGTTTATTTATTTAATCCCTCTTGCACTTGTTCCTGGTAATAACTCTAGTATCTAACTATAAAATCATAAAAATAATAGTAAATAGATAATGGTATTGTTTTTAATAATTTTTTAAATTTTGTATACCTTAACTCTTTGAAATCAATTTAAACAGGATTATCAACATTTTTCATTTGAAAAGTAAATATTTCTGAGAAGCTTGGTTCACCACCTTACCAATCGTGGTACTTTGGAAACTCTCAAGCAAAGTCGATTTTTCGCAATTTCAACTCACTTTTCTAGGATTTGCCCATGTATAAACAAGGTAAATATTTGATTGGATGCTTATAATTTTAGTTTAGCGATTTGGTTAAGTTAAACACTTCAATTTTAAAACAATTTTTTGTAGCAACAAAATACCTATGTATGTATCTATGAAATCCTAGTTCGAGTACTGTCAATACTGCCTTGCATTTCCGGGCCCCAAAAACCTGCGATTGCCCTGGCTCCCCCCCCCCCCCCCCTCCACGGCCCTGTTCATAAGTACGCAACAAAAAAATCTACGTTTTAGTAAAGAATTATTACAGTAGATTTAAAGGCATACGAAATAAGGCCTGAAAATTATAAGGGAAGCAAAATTGTATGGCGTACGGCTGCGTTTATAGTTTATACCATCACGCCATAAGGAATACTCTCTCTGAGAACATACCTTGTTTGTAACGCTTATCCATCAGGAAATAAGGTTTATTTAATGCCCTATTATGGCCTGATATTCAGGCCTTATGTGGTGTATGAATACCTCATAAATGTTTCAATAATAAGGTGTTTTTTGTTTAGCTGCATAATTCACATTTTTCCGCAATTTAAGCGTTTTGACAATTTAATAACTATAATCTGCTAGGGTTGAAACGTTATTATTCATACATTTAAATACCGACGGCCGAGTAAAAGATCACCCTATTTCAAAAACTTTTTCAATAACGTCCTATATATATTTTTCTGAAATAGGACGATTTTGAATAATTTTCTGAAATAGGACGTTATTGAAACAAATTCTGAAATAGGACGTTATTGAAATAAGTTCTAAAATAGGGCGTTTTTGAAACAAATTTTTACTCAGGCGTTGATATATACATACATGTACATTATATGCCTTTTTTAGATCCTAACTCTGGCACCGGAATATAAAAAAGGGTATTTTAGAGTAAGCAAACTGAAAAAAATTTCACTTTTCAAAAAAACTGGATGGAGCTACACCAAAAACCGCGCAAATTCCCAGAATTTCAAGGTATGTTTAGATTTATGAATGAAAAAGTTAGGATTTTGCACAAGAAAAAAATGTATATCTACCAATGCGTAGAATTTACTGCTAAAGATAATGGCGTATTCAGTTTTTTTGGTACACTCCTCAGGGAAGGTAATATCGGGGCTCATGAATCTTCAACTTCTTGTCCTATACTCTTCCTGAAAGCGGACATTATGTTTTAATTAAATCACACGGAAGGCTGCTGTATAGCTATTAAAACTCTAATAAAATTTGGATGAGTTAACTGAAGTATGCCGCTGAAAATACATATGTAACTAGAAAGGCATAACCGTCCGTTGTCAACAACAATCTGACCAGTGATGCCGAAATTGGGCCTTTCGGACCAAATCTGGTCCGATAAATTTACTTTGGGCTGTTGGGCGGCTAAAATCAATTCTGGTCCGATTTGTAATATGAATATTTTTAGTGGAGACAATATCTCTGACGCTAAACATTTTATCTTTCCCGTGTAAAGTTCTTTTATTGTTAGTGAAACACACTATTTGCATTTAGTTCACTTTGTTGAGCGCTCAATTGGTGAGCGCCAGCGAACATACGGGCTATTCCACGAATAGGTTAGGTTGGAGTGGCTGCCATACAGTCGCACTTGGGCCAGTGCAGAGGCCCGTTGTGATACCACAAGAATAAAACGGATTACTCCTCCTTTTTGGATCAATTTGAGAACCTTATGCAGTTCATCAAGGCCTTCACAATGTAGTTCTATTTAAAAGCGAAATGCGATTAGAAAGCACATTATTATTGCATAGAATATATGGAATAGAACTCGAAATCGAACGAATTTTCTTTCGAATTAAACTATAGAGTGAGGGCCCAGGTCCTTTATGTCGACGTCCGCGACTTTGCATAGGCTATCCGAGCAGTGGCAGATGAGGTGTTCGATTATCTCCTCGCCTCCAGCTTATGCAGCATCTGCGGTAGGGTGCACCTAGCTTCTCTGCGTGTTTCCCGATGAGGCAGTGCCCTGTAAGTACCCCACCAGGTTCGAGATGTCATCTCTCCTTAGAGATGAGATCACTTGTGAACCCATTTCTGCATTGATGTTCGATATACTGGCTTCTGTTGCCATCTATCACTTGCTAGTTTATAGATATGCTGTTTAAGAATTAGCTTGTTTGTGGCTAACGGCATACCTATGCGTTCTTTGTCAGGATGAACCTGTTCGGTAGTGCCCTGCCTCGCAAGTTCATCCGCCCTACAATTGCCATTGATATCCCTACGTCCCGGGACCTACATGAGGTGCAGACAGGTCTGTTTGACCATCTCCTTTAGAGATCGGCGACAGTCTAGTGTTAGTTCTGAATTGAATGAGTGGGAGCCAAGATTACTTAGTATGTACATATGTATTTAAAAATAAATATGTAATTCCATTTTAAGTTGACTTCTGATTTTTGGTCGTTTTTTGGCGGAATTGGGCGGTAATTTGGTCGGTAAAATTTTTTTTCAGTGGCAACACTGAATCTGACATAAACTGATCGAATGCTAGCGGCTGCCGATATTGCCCGACAACGCTCTCTCACTAATACACATGCAACTAATGACTTCTTTGCCTGCATTGGAATGCCGATAACTGCTCTAAAACATTCTATTTTCATATTCCGGTGCCGGAGGGAGGATCTGAGAAGGCCCTGCAAAAAGTGGGACCACGTAATATGGTAGTACAGGACCAGGTTACGTTGTGACAGTTCCTAGTTACAGAGGTGGTCCAAATATATGAAAAAAATATGGTTACATTAACATTGCGATGTCATTGGACATGACCACCCCTGCTTCACCGCTGCATAACAAAGGACTATATAAAACACCACCCCATTTGGGCCATATACTAATCTGCTTACAGTGGACCACGTTTTAAACTACATCCCAATACCCTAGACCGAGCCAAATTGCCGACCAACCACGAATTAGTTGGCGGCGAACGACAATTTACATTCGATGTGGTCCGATGCAGCATAACATGTGACCATGTCTGTAACTAGGTCGCTTCACGCGTGCTACTATGCAGCATAACATGTAACCAAGTCCGTAACCACGTCCCTTCAGACCTACTTTAAAGCCCCGTCCCATTGGACTACCTGGTCCTCAAATTTTTGAAGGGGGTTTAAAGAATCCCATTCAAAAAAACGCATCTAATGTACATACATACATATATATGTACATATGTATGTATGTACATATGAATTGAATTGCTACAAGTTTGTCAGTGCAAATCCGATTAGACTGATTAAAAAGTTGCGAATTAAACGAATTAAATGTACATATGCATAAACATGGCGAATATAAGCCGATTGGAAAGTGGCCAACTGACAAAGGCTCCGACCGAACAAACGAATGAACCTAATTGACAATACAACTAACAATACTATTACACTCAGGGAAAAAACAAGCTAAATTTAAGTCTAACGGGATAGAAACAAGCCGAAAATATCATGAAAGTCTGCTAACCTTGAAAATGCTAAAATCAAAAATGTATTCTTATTTTTAGAACGATATTTTTTATAAATATTATATTAAGAGTGTGGAGTTTTGAAACAAGCTTGTGCAAACTTATTTTAAGCACAACCCATGACTGACTCAAGCCTGTCCAATCTTATTTTAAGAATGCTTTTACTTATGCTGAGAATTTCATTCTTGAATCAAGAATCTTATTCTTAAATCAAATTTTTTAAGTTTTTTATCTTGGTTCAAGCTTGTGAAAACTTAAATTTAATTTATTTTTCTGCAATTTGAATTTAGTCCGCTACTTTTCTCTGAGTGTACATGGGAAACTCAAAAGATTGAGAAGAGAGAAGAGGGTGGAATACCGAATATGCATCCAGCATTGCAATTCAGTTGCGTGAACTGTGATGTGCATTTGTGAATGCAAAATTGCCAACTTGACCAACAAAAACAACCCTGCAAAAAATGTGCGATTAATCCCGAAATAGATTTGTCCCATCATTATATAACCTTTCATGAACATTTTCAATTTTTTAAAGATTGTTATAAAAAATAGCCTTGGCTAACAACTTTGAAAAATCAACATTTGAACCCGTTCGTGCTGAAAGCGATTGGTCTACATTTATACCCGTTCGGGATGTGAGCGATTGATCTACATTTGTGCCCGTTCGGGTATACAAATTGAACAATTGAGTTTTTCATGGGACATGCTCGAACAGATGCGATCAATTCGATATAAAGGGATGTAAAATTGTATTAGTCGCATGCTCCCTTGCGATTGATCCCGGACATTTCCCGGATTAACCACATTTTTTGCAGGGAACAAACAAAAAACAAATGAATGAGAAAATGTTCAAATGTTATTTTCTATGAGCATTTCTGGTGGAAATGAGCAAAATAACAGCATAATTATCGAAAGGAAATAGCTCGTGGGCTCCCACACCTCTCAACATACCTACAACATAAATATATACGTACATATGTATGTATGTATGTATGTACAATGTACATTGTTCATATGTACTACATACCCTGCAAAAGCGCTATGGTTATTGTCGACGCAAAAGGGATTAAAGAGGAATACGCTGGCAGCGCTGCATGTTGTTAGGCACTTATTCTGCTGCAAATGTTTTAATACCTAGTTTTCCATATCCCAAATAGAGAGAGAGGTAATTGAGTTTTATGAGCAAAGAGAGTAAAATTTGTGGCAAGCGTAAAAATTTTGGTTTCAGTTTAGTATCTATTGACATGCAATGAAGTTTTTGGCTTATCTCATTCCGATATACATACATATGTACACATACATATGTATATGTGCACGTACATATATAAATGCATGAATAATAATGTTTCAACCCTAGCAGAATATATTTTTTGTTTTTTATTTTTTAGAAACTAGAAAAAAATTTTTAAGCATGCCTGGCAATAGCTCAGCGGTTACAACTGTAGTTATTGTACTGCAAAGTGCGCAAGTGCGAGTCTTGGCAGAAGCAAAAGGAACCTGATGAGTCTTAGAGGAATCTAAGGTGAAACAGCTGTAGTTACATCCATGCTTAAAAAGTTTTTTTCTAGTTTCTAAAAAATACAAAATAAAAATATAACCTGGGCCTGTGCTCGTTAAATTAAATATATTTTTTGTTATTAAATAGCCGCAACGCTTGAATTATCCAAAGAAGTGTATTATGCAGCTAAACAAAAAACACCTTACTAATAGGGCATGTATAAGGTATAAATACACCACATAATGCCTGATTATTAGGCCATAATAATGGCTTAAATAAGCCTCATTTCGCATTGCAGATAAGCTTTAGGAATAAGGTGTGCTCCCAGGGGGAGACTATTCCTTATGGCCTGATGACATCAACAAAGGAAAATCAGCCTTAGAACTTTCAGGCCTTATTTCTATGCCTTAAAATCTTTTGTAATAATTCTTAAATAAGGCGTGGGTTTTTTGCTAGGTATGTACACTACTTCAATATGAACAAGAGAATTAATATGAAGAAGGACAAAAGACGAATGGGCAACAAGCTGTAAAATGAAAAAGGTAATCGGATGATAAAAATTTTAAATTACCAAAAAAATAATAATTAAAATGTTTAAACCGAGACCACCGGAAAATTTAAATGAAAATGCAAATATGAATACGAATCGAACACACGCAGAGCATTTGCCAGACACCTGCCTACGATAAAAAGCCCATACGTTTGAATTTTTTACTCAACTGTACGTAGTAAATTGATGTACATATGTAGTTTTAATCACATAACGGTTGTACGTAACACCATGGAATAATCGAGATAGATATGGAGCCATGTCCGTCCGCCGTCGGTCAGTCCGGCCATCTGTAAACACTCTAACTTCCGAAAAAATTTAAATATGTATACATACGTATTTCGTACACATGAACTTTGTTTTTTGAAATGGCTAGCGTAGAACTAAACTGGTCTATCTAACAAAATACAAAATTGGAGAAAACAGATGAAACGCGTTTTAATGCGGTGTGCGATTGTTGATGTATGTTAAGTGAATATTGTAAATTATTATGTTAGCTTAATAGTTAGCTTAACATTCTGCATTAAAAAAAAATTATTATAGAAACGTTTTTTATATAATATTTATATGTAACAAGAAAACTTGTTACATAGACCACTTTAGAATTTTCAATTTTTAAGGAAGTTTGAACTACAAATTGAAAATTATATGAATAAAGTAAAAAATATGTGAAAGGAAGTACTTTAATTATAACAAGTAAGGAAGCTTAAGTTCGAGTGGAATCGAACATTAGATACTCAGCTGTATGCTTTCATTGTTTGTTTGCGTTTGATGGAAACACGAGTGCTGCATAAAGTGGGCGTAGCCACACCCATTTTCTAAATTTTTGTCAGTCATCCCACTAAGCTTATGAATATTATTCTTTGTGCAAAATTTCATCCCTTTATGAGTTACAAAGATGTCACGTTACAAATTCCCAAACGGTGTTCCAGAAATATCTTTGTTAAAAAGTAGGCGTGGTCATGGACCGATTTCAATAAATTTTTGCGTGTCTATTAACACAAGTTATAAAAGTGTATAAACCAAGTTTCGTCATAATATCTCAATTATTTGTCGAGTTATGGGCTCCGAAATCTCGTTGATTTCTTTGTCTGAAAAGAGGCGGTGCCACGCCCATTTTCCGAAAATTTTCTATTTTTTGTTTCCGATCTATTGTAGAACTCATGCCACAAAATTTCAATGAATTATCTTTATATTTGACAAAGATATCGCTTAAATGTTTTTACTAGGCCACTTTATGATACCCATATATAAAAGTGGGCGTGGTCGTCAACCGATTTCGCTAAAATTTTGAACATGTATTACTACAAGTAGTGAAAGTGTATAGACCAAGTTTCGTCATAATATATCGATTATTTGTCGAGTTATGGGCTCAGAAATCTCGTATATTCCTGCTTCTAAAAGGAGGCGGTGCCACGCCCATTTTCCAAAATTTTTGTATTTTTTGTTTTATGTCCATAGTTGGACACCTTCCATAAAATTTCAATGATATATCTTTATATTTGACAGAGATATCGCTTAAAATGTTTTTATTAGGTCACTTTATAATACCCATATATAAAAGTAGGCGTGGTCGTCAACCGATTTTGGCAATTTTTCGTCCAACCATTTGCCTAAGTAAGTATATCACGCCTACCAAATTTCATCGATATATCTTCAACGGTTTCTGAGTTATGACTCATAAAACTTTCAATGTTTGCCCCTTAATAAGTGGGCGTGGCACCGCCCATTTTCCAAAATTTCACCATATTTCTTCATAAGGGCCTGAGCTCAATACGTGTGTGAAATTTTATCACTCTAGCTCTATTAGTGACTGAGATACAAAATTTCCGATTTTTACTATATAGGGGAGGTGGGCGTGGTCATGGTCCGATTTCGCCCATTTTCAATACCATCCGTTCCTGTCTTGATACCAACTTACATTTCAAATTTCATCAAAATATCTCAATTTTTGCGCGAGTTATCGTGCTCACAGACGGACAGACGGACAGACGGACAGACGGACAGACGGACAGACGGACAGACGGACAGACGGACGGACATGGCTCAATCGATTTCTCTTTTCACCCTGATCATTTTGATATATATAAGTCTATATCTATCTCGATTATTTCATTCTGTTACAATCCACCGTTAGGAAATCAAAACTATAATACTCTGTGTACTAGTACAGCTGAGTATAAAAATAACATACACATGTTCGTAAATGATCACCTCTGCATGAAAAGTAACAGTAACCTAGTTTTCTCCACGGCGGGCTGGTAGAAAATCTTCTAGATTGTTTTCTGTTTCATCTCTGCGGTTTACACGTGGAGAGACAGGTAAAAGGGGTGATGAATCGGTGGTACAGTAGAATCGCACAAAAGTTAACTCGCGAGAAAGTTAAACCTTCGGGTAAGTTAACCAAATTTGACCGTCCACGTACGGCTCTAAAAAGTTAACTCTTGGTAAACTTTTCTGAGCTTATCGATTTTTTTTTTAAATCCAACCGTTTATTTCTCAGAAAAAACAAGCTCATTCCCCTTGTTTCTATATATTATCGGAATTTGCGTGCATTCCCCGAATTTCTGTGTAAAAAATATTTTCGGTGTCGCGAGGTACAAATGTAGTTAGTCGTTTGAATTATTGATATTTTAAGAAAACTTGATGAAGGTATTCACGGAAACCGCTTGGCATTAGATTATAGTGTATCTAAAGTAGCCATCTCAAAAAAAAAAAGAAAAAACTATATAAAATGTTGGAGGCAGTGGCAAGCACACAGGAATTGGCAACCAAGAAAACTTTGCACATGTCGGAATATCCCGTTCTCGAGGCAAGGTTGTATAAATGGTTTTTGAACCAAAAACAACGCAATTGTGCAATTAGTGGTCCAATTTTAAAATCAAGAGCTAAGATTGAATTTGCCAAAATGTACCCTGGAAAAAATTTGTATGCAAGTGATGGATGGCTAGCAAATTTTATGTACGTAAATTAACTTTGTAATGATGAAAACTGAGATATTCAACTAAATTTGATATGTTATATCCCAAAAATTATGTTTATTACCGTATTCTATCAAATTTAAAAACCACCTGGAAAAGTTAATATTTCGGAAAAGTTAAATGCCCTTGGGACCATTTGGTTAACTTTTGTGCGATTCTACTGTAAAAATTTCAACATTTTTTTAATGACCTGCATTTTTTTGAATTTCGAAACGCGTATGTCGCTGCCCTGATCTGGTGTAAAATTCTGCAAGAACTCTATGAAATCATGTAGGTTCACGCTAGATTTCTTTATATCGACGGATTTTTATGTTTCACAATAATCATCATTAAACTGCATCACAGATTCACCCTTGACAAATTTTGCCTTTCGCATTTGGGATATTTTTCCACCGTCGTCTACTAAACTCTGGTAGTCCCTGAAAATTGGCCGTCGTTCCTCAAATGACATAAATTTCCCCACCATATTATTAACATCAAAAGGAGCATGCTTTCTACAATTTCTAACCAATTCCATCCACTCATCTGGTGTAAGATCATACTGGTCTATGGTAGCCTATGCTAGTTGGACCACTTTAGAATTTATTGAAATGACAAAAGGACGTGAATTCTAAAGTGAAATTTTTATCGTTTGGACACATTGGTGAAGAAATAAGACCTACATCAATTTTGCACGGAAAAATTTATGATTTTCAAGTTCAAAAATGTGCATAACTCGATTTCTGAAAAAATGTTAGATAGACCAGTTTAGTTCTACGCTAGCCAAATATTTTTGTTCATGTCAACTTTTCTCAATGAAAATTTTTGATAATAGGCGCATTTCTGTCGTACCCAAGCATGAAAAGAATACTATTGTATTAGTATGAATATTTTAAAAATAGTCGAGTTGGTGTTGTTGCTTTGAAGGTAATTTTATGAATAAGCGAGTATTCTTTTCATGCTTGGGTACGACAGAAATGCGCCTAATATACTAAATTGAACAAAAAAAAATCAAAATCAATTTGGAAAATTAATAAAAAACAGCCCAAAACTAAAAAATTGAGAAAAATCAGTCCGATAACAACCAAGATGCTACAGAATCCAAGAGGTTGAAATTTTCTAACCTTGAACGAAGTGAGTAAAGACTTGTACATATGTATATGTATGAAATACTGAAATCTTTGTTATCTATTTAGATGACGAAACGCATCCTGCTGTAAATGTTTCCAGTTTTGGGAAGTCAAATTCAACGAACTTAAGAGTATACATACATATGTATATGTTCATAATAAAATATTTTATAAGATACATATGTATCTAGTATGTGCAGTGCGTAGTGTGCTCTCCTTCTATTCCAGAGGTCTCGGGTTCAAACCCCAGCGGCCACCTCTCGGCAGTGGGCGGCATACACTCCGATGGTATTTCTGCCATGAAAAAGCTTCTCACAAAAAATGCATTCGCCGTTCGGAACCGGCATAAAACTGTAGGTCCACCCAATTAGTAGGAAAAACAAAAACGAGCACACCTCGAATTGGGAGAGAAGTTCGGCCATAAAACTTGTCAGAGTTATAATAGCGCCATTGTATTAGATATTATATATGTAGTATGTACGTACATATGTGTAGAATATTTATTTTACTTAATTAATTCCTACTTTACTTATTTGCAATATGTATTTTGTTTATTTACTCTTAGATACAATATACTTATTTAATAAAATAAAAAGAAATATTTAGAAATTGTTAAAAAAAGAGACAAAAAATCGTTTCAATCTACTCCAATTGTATTGAGGAAAGTCTAGACATGAAATGGTTTCAATGTATACAGAAAAATTATACTCCGATTGTAATGCACAAATGTCCAATCGACCTAAAGCTGGCCCGAATGTAATGCAGACAGGGACAATTGGTCCTAGCCTAGGACATGCAATGTTAAATGTAAATAGAATTGTATAGAATTTTGGACCAGTTACAATCCCCTACAGTCTAGTTTATGGAGTATACTAAGTCTACTCCGAAATCCTACAGAGATGGAAAGCGGAAGCTTTGAATATTTTTATACTCAGCTGTACTAGTACACAGAGTATTATAATTTTGATTTCATAACGGTGGATTGTAACATAATGAAATATTCGAGATAGATATGGACTTATATATATGTATGTATATCAAAATGATCAGGGTGAAAAGAGAAATCGATTAAGCCATGTCCGTCCGTCCGTCCGTCCGTCCGTACGCACGATAACTCGCGTAAAAATTGAGATATTTTGATGAAATTTGAAATGCAAGTTGGTATCGAGACTGGGACGGTTGGTATTGAAAATAGGCGAAATCGGACCATGACCACGCCCACTTTTCCTATATAGAAAAAATCGGAAATTTGGTATCTCAGTAACTAATATAGTTGGAGTGATAAAATTTTACCCACATATTGAGCTCAGGCCTTTATGAGGAAATTTGATGAAGTTTTGGAAAATGGGCGGTGCCACGCCCACTTATTAAGGGTCAAACATTGAAAGTTTTATATGTCATAACTCAGAAACCGTTGAAGATATATCGATGAAATTTGGTATGCGTAATTTCCTTACTTAGACAAATGTTTTGACGAAAAATTATCAAAATCGGTTGACGGCCACGCCCACTTTTATATATGGGTATTATAAAGTGACCTAATAAAACCATTTTAAGCGATATCTCTGTCAAATATAAAGATCTATCACCGAAATTTTGTGGCAGGAGTCCAACTACGGATATAAAACAAAAAGTACAAAAATTTTGGAAAATGGGCGGTGCCACGCTCACTTATTAAGGGTCAAACATTGAAAGTTTTATAAGCCATAACTCAGAAACCGTTAAAGATATATCGATGAAATTTGGTACGCGTGATATATTTACTTGTGTGGACGAATTACCAAAATCGGTTGACGACCACGCCCACTTTTATATATGGGTATTATAAAGTGACCTAATAAAATCATTTTTAGCGATATCTCTGTGAAATATAAAGATAATTCATTGAAATTTTGTGACATGAGTTCTACAATAGACCGGAAACAAAAACTAAAAAAAGTTTATAAAATGGGCGTGGCACCGCCTCTTTTTATACAAAGAAATCTACGAGCCTACTACTCGACAAATAACTGAGATATTATGACGAAACTTGGTTTATGCACTTTCATAACATGTGTTAATAGACACGCAAAAATGTATTGAAATCGGTTTATGACCACGCCTACTTTTTAACAAAGATATTTCTGGAACACCCTTTTGGAATTTGTAACGTGAAGTCTTTGTAACTAAAAGTCATAGAGGGATGCATTTTTGCACTAACAATAATATTTATATGCTTATTTGGATGGTTGATACAAATTTTGAAAATGGGCGTGGCTGCGCCCTGTTTATGCAGCACTCGTTTCATATAAAATACACCCTATATCGAACAAACGCAAACAAACAATGAAAGCATACAGCTGAGTATCTAATGTTCGATTCCACTCGAACTTAGGCTTCCTTACTTGTTATATTCTGTATCTGTGCCTATGTCTGGGGGAAAAAAAACAAATGTGATTCAAGGGGATAGGGTATAAGTATCTAACTTTAGATTGTGGTCTGAAAGTGCCAATATACATATGTATGTATATCTACATGTATACGTCCATACAGACTTTGAAAATTGTTACTAATAAATGACTATAGAAATTTTATGAAGCTTCGTTTATTTTGATTGAGTATTTGAATACTTAGAAAAGAATTTAAAAAAAATTTAAAGAATCGATAAATTGGAATTAAAAATCGCGCGATTTTTTATTCCAATTTTTCGCCAGCGACGCTTTTTCCAATAATACACCATATTTAAAAAAAAAATCCGTCTGCGGGCTTAATTGCCCTTCCGAAAGAGAAATAAAGCCCATGTCCAAAACGGGCGTTATTTCACTGCGCCGCAACAATCTATACTTGAACACCGAACATCATCAATCAGATTTTGCTTCAAAAATGCCCTATTTCAGAGAAAATTCCATATATATTTCGCTGAAACGGGGCGTTATTGAATAATTGTCTTAAATAGGACGTTATTGAAACAAACTCTAAAATGGGGCGTTTTTGAAGCAAAATCTGAAATAGGACGTTATTCAAACAATTTTTGGAATAGGGCGTTTTTGAAAAAAATTTTGAAATAGGGCGATCTTATTCTCAGCCGCCGATATGTACATGGCTCTTATAACATACTTCTCTAGGACTTACAGTTTCTGAAATATATATATGTACATAGATGAGTCAATTTGAAAATGTTCAATTTTTAAGAAAAATTCGAAGAAAAATTTAAATTTGTCAGGTTATACTCCCTTACGTGAAACGCAAAAAAATAAGCTATCAACGAAGAAAATCCACGGTAAAATGGAAAAGTTATAGGCGATTATGTAAATACAACCAAGTCGCGCAATGCCACTACACGGGTATATTCCATGCACGTTATACCCGCCCTGCAGGGAACTCAATCACTAGTGCGCAAGGCCGGAGGGGTTTTGGGTGTTTGAACCCCCCGGTGAAACAAAAAGGATGTTTTATGGTCGAAAAACTCGGTTAGGTGACCCAACTTTATGAAAACGACTTCACAGATCAAAGGACATTAGAGGGAAATATAAAGCTTCCCAAGCACTGTTTGCCAGCATAACAGCAACAGTCTCAAAAAATAAGCTGTTGCTGTCTGCGAAAGTTATCATAGTTTTTTGAGAACTTTTGAATTTCGATTTCCTTTGAAAATATCTGAAGACGAAGCACAGAACAGTCGAATATAATTGTTTGTTTATTTGTTGCTTTACTGTGTAATTTCAAACAGATCAGTCGACAGCAAAGCACAGATAAACAGAATTTTAGTTTTCAGTGCGGCTTTTTAAAATTGTTTTTTTTTTTTTTGTAGTACATTACAATTTCGATTGTGTTCCCATAAAGTAAAAAAAAACACACAACAACAACAGTGCTGTAAAAATTTCCACAATACAGCCGACTATAATTTTGGAAACTTTTTATTTTTTATACTTCTGTTGCGCTGTTTATTTTTAAATTTTCAAATGAAAATGAAATTAAATGGAAATGAAAAAAAAAGTTGGAAATAATTTCAAACCCTGCTCAAAAGACTCAAATAATGACATATCTATCAATTTTAAAAATCGGATGTCAAATAACAAATTTGCAAAAAAAAAAAACAAGTTAGAGTCTCAACATAAGCTAAAAATATTGGGGCGGACTTATACAGTTGTTTTCGTTTCCACATGGTTGGGTAATCCAAGGCAGATCTAGGAAGGTAGGCCCGGTGGCGAATTCAGAAATTTCCCATGTATTTTGTTATTGTAATCGGTAGAGTGTAATGTCAAAATGAATGAATTCGCTTGGGGCTCGTCCATTCCCATTGGCCATGATGTGAATTCGCTTGGATTTTGACATTACACTCTACCTTTGCATATAAAAAAAGTAGTTTCTGAATTCGCCACCGGGCCTACCTTCCTAGATCTGCCTTGGGGTAATCTAACCGAGTTTTTCGTCCATAAAATATTTTTTTTTCACTTGGATAAAATATCCAAAAATAAAGTATTCATCGTTTTTGCAATAGAACAGTCTAATTCTTAAATGAATAAAAGTTTCCTGATTTTTAAAACTTCTTATAAAAACCCTAATTTGAAAATCAAATTTTGTAAAAAAAATTTGTCTTCTAAATAGCACTTAAGAAACCAGATTTTTTTTTAATTATTTTTATTTAGTGGACGAAGAAAACCCCCCACGAAAAAAATTCCTGGCTACGGCCCTGCTAGTGAGCAAAATTTCTGGTTCCGAACTAGCGAAAAGGTGTCAAAAATGAACTAGATCAATTGTAGTTAGACCCTCACCGGATCAGAAGGAGTGAATTGAGTGACAACAATTATAAGACGCACTTTGATTTGTATGCAATTCTATGAAAATTATTCGTTCGTTCAATTGCCGTCGGCTTTGTATGTTTCTGCAATTCTCAGATATTTAGAGAAGCGTTTTATATAAAGAATTTCTATTTGCATTTTAACTTGTATGAAATGAAATGTTCCCCTCTAATTATGTTTTCCGATCCCTCAGGCTTATTTTAAATTTTTGAAGTTAACTTCTTAGGCGGCGATACACAGTTTTTATGGAGAGTGAAATTTGAAATTAGTTTGGGATGCAACGGAAGGAAGTAGTTGTGACCGGAAATAGCAGCCATTTTGCGCCTGTAAAAACAAGCAAGCAATAATGGGCTTCATAATTCCAAATATACATACATACATACATATATGTAATTTTACTAGCATACTTGGCCAAGCTTCGCATTGGCTTTCAGTTATCAAAAGTTTATTATAACTATTTCCGTACAATATTTTAATATGAAATATCACATTATGACACTTTGTGAATCCCTTAATTAGTATATGTATTGATTGCGTGCAATATAAGTTGGTCATTCATACATATTAGAAGGCTGCACGAATGGATTCGAAACGGCCAACAAAATATTCGCGGCCGTCCAATTACAGTACCTACTTGTTTCTGTCGTTTTAGAATAAACGCAAGTAGAGCACAACCATAAACAGAACCAATACAATTACTTATTCGTAGCGACAATTACATGACCTTAAAAAGGTTCTGCAAATAGTGTACACTACTTGCGAATACTTCGAATATAATCGAAATATATGTATGTACATACATATTTTCATAAACACACATCCAGACGTTGTGTTCAGCAAAATTACGCTGCTAGTGTGAGTGTGTGTATGTGCATATGCATACACACTAGGACGGGTCGATTGGTAGGGGACAAAAAAAAAAATTAACAGAGACACATCGCAATTATAAAAATTTGGGTAATTTCAAGGTTTTTTTGCCCAAGAAACCATATGTCTAAAATAAATTTCGAACCAGTGCTTTTTACGATCTACATATTTCCAACTGTTCTATATATTTTAAAATAACTCGGTAACCAATACTTCGATTCTTTTGATTTTTTCGGCATTAGTTAGGAAACTTATTTGGCATATTAAGGTGGTTTTATGAAGGAAATAAAATTCTCCCGAAATTCGCGGAACAACCCGATTTTCATGCGAATATAATACGGAAATCTAAACCTAAAATTTTTCCTTAATATATTAAAATTTAGAGGTCGTGCAAATGCCTCCAAATTTCTTTCTCCTTTTATATCAGTGATGATACATAATTTTTTCAAAGTCCTTAATGAACAAGAAAAACATTTCTTATCATTAAAAAATGGAACATATGTTTGTTGGGCTTTTATTTTTTTTGATCCACCTTAATGCCATATGCACATTAAATAAACAAACAAACCAAAGAAGCAACAAGGTTTTGCGATTACTTCATAACATGGTTATTATTATGTTCTATTCTATCGTGGCGAATAGTGTACACTAATCGCTCCAACAGAGCAAATAGAAATAGTATTTGTATTCCAAATGCAAAGTATGGGTTATATTCGTATCTGCATTGAAATTGTGCTGTGACTAATTGTACAATGCATAGAGTATTCGAAAATATAGAAGAGGCAAATGGTATTGTGCAGAGGTCTAATACATATTTATGTTTTATTCATTTATTTATTTATCTACATTTTTAATTCTTTATATACCTACTTATTTCATTATTTAATTATACACCAATCGGGCATATTATTTACCAAAATATATACCAACAATTTTTCGCAAATGAATATATCAACTGAATCAAATGATTGATCAGTTGAAAAATCAAGGGTCCGGGGATCGAGCCCCACCGTGATATGGTCATACATATTTCTGAAATTTATATTTTCAGTTTTTTTAATTTTTTTATGACATTCTTTGAAATTTTTTAAGACTTTGGTTTTTACCGAATTTATATTGATAGCTTATATCATGTTCAGACATAAAAATTAATTAAGTCAATTGGGGTTGATTGAACATCTTTAGATTTGGTGTTCAGACATATTTAATTTACTTAGCCCATTTAACAGGTCGGCTCAAGATACATACACACATACACGCCGTGAGCTGAATATCAAACTCTCGTGACCTAAATGTCAAAATTGCAAGGAGGACGAAATAATTTGACATTCATCTCACAATTTTTACCAATCGTAAACACGAATGCATGTATAAAATAAGCAGAAATAAAAACAAATTTGATAGGTGATGAAGAAGAACAAGAATGCAGCTGATCTGACGAACCAACCTGTTTAGTGGACACTGACGCTAATCACATTTCTCTTTTCATGACATTTCATTTTACTTATGAAACAAACCTTTTAACAGGGTTGCATGCAGAATTGTTCTTCATTAACAACTCATTAATTTCTAATGAAGCATTAACTTGGTCAATTTTTGTATGGTAAATTGAGAATCATTGGGCTTGAAAATTGAATGAAGGCTCTTAATGTTCAATTAAGGTTGTGTCTGAACATAACATTACCGACCATATGTGCATACGTATTTCAATTAGCACTTTTACATTAGTTTTGCATACATCAAATCGGAGCGGATTAATTTCGGTATACCGCAGTCAGTAAAATCTGAAAACTTACTGCATAAATTTTTGTGACGTAATAAAAAATAACATGAAAAAAGTCAGTAAAAAACTCGATGCGGCTATAACTTCTTCCTCGTCGCTAGAAGAAATTATTGTTATCATTGAGTGATAGCTGAATTTAAAAATTTTATTTAAATTTCGATGTTTGTTTTCCAATTTTCTGCCGATTACGCACCGAAAGTATTTCCACAAGTGTGAAAAACATTGTAACGAGGAAAAAATGTTGATCCGAAGTCGTATCGAATAATGTGAAAAGGCGTAATGATATATCTTTGTATTTGACAGAGATATCGCGTAAAATGTTTTATTAGGCCACTTTATAAGACCCATATATAAAAGTGGGCGTGCTCCTCAATCAATTTTGGCAATTTTTCGTCCAAACATTTGCTTAAGTAAGTAGATCACGCGTACCAAATTTTATCGATGTATCTCTCACGGTGTCTGAGTTATGACTTATAAAACCTTCAATGTTTGCCCCTTAAAAGTTCACCATAATAATAATAATATAATAATACAATGGCGCTATCATAACTCTGACGAGTTTTATGGCCGAGCTTCTCTCCCAATTCGAGGTGTGCTCCTTTTTGTTTTTCCTACTAATTGGGTGGACCTACAGTTTTATGCCGGCTCCGAACGGCGAATGCATTTTTTGTGAGAAGCTTTTTCATGGCAGAAATACTCTCGGAGGGTATGCCGCCCACTGCCGAGAGGTGACCGCTGCTCTTAAAAAACCCAATAATTGGATTTTTACTAATTGAAAAATTGTTTTGGTGTTTGGCTCGGACCGTGTTTTGAACCCGAGACCTCTGACACAGCAGGCGAGCACTCTACCCACTGCACCACAGCGGCCAGTTCACCATAGTTCTTCATAAGGACCACGTCCATTTTTTTGTAGCGTCCAGAACGCAGTTTAAGTGGCTAAAACAGATGCATTAAACTAAATTTCTGTCGCTAATATACTTTAATCATTAGCTGTGGCCTAAATCTTTCCTTTTATCATAAAACGATACAATATTTCGCAATATATCTGCCTCAAAAGTTCAAAAAATCGTGCGAACATTCGGTTCGAAACTACGTTAAAAAATCCTAAAGATTTTGTTAAAGAGGTATGTCATGAGCTTGTGGTATCCTTGCTATATAACATGAAGTAAAATTGGGATGACTGTCTCAGCAAGTTCGCAGAAATTAAACCAAACATGATCTGTATCCTTACACCATGATCTCACTTCCAAATGATGTAACGTTAGGAGTGCGTTTAACGCGCTTATAACTTTTACGGTATGGTGGCCATCAAACTAATTTTACTCTTAAAATGAAGGTAGGTACCTATACATAGGTCTACCTGATAGCATAAGTAGCAGAACCTTGGACGTTTCTAACATTTTTGTTATTATTTCGTATAAACTAAATAAAAACTGCATGCGAATGTAACGTTAGCAGCGGGAAAATTGGTCATATGTATATAATGTCTAAAATTTTTTTAAAAATTGCTATCTCAACTACCCTGCTGTCATTTCCTATGTAATAAATTCTTAATATCGAGCGCTCACATCCAAAAACAATAATAAAACGCTAATATCGATCAAACTAGCAGCGGTAGTGAAATTAATTGTCATAAAATATTGTGAAAGAAAAATAAACTAAAAGAATTATCACAACAATGGCCTAGAAATTATGCGTTACCATTTTTTTTAACGCCGTTGGTGGTAGGATTATAAAAGGCCAAGCTGAGAGATAGACAGCCCTGCCAAAACGGATGTAATCCCACAGGAGGAGTAACAATAAAATATTGAAACTGTACATACATCTGTACATATATACATACAAACATATATATGTGGATATGGATATGTGCACTTACCCTTCAGGAAAAACCTTTTGCCTCAACTACATTCATCAATTGGTGAATTCAGCCATTTGTCCCTGCTACGCTATCTACTTTTGGTTCTAACGGCCTCATTATGATGTGGTAACAATTTACTCTACTGGCAAAATAAAGAATCTGGAGCTTAGAACACCGTTTTCGTATTCTGGCAGCAGGAACATTTAGCTACTACACCCATAAGTGGTAAAATTCATTCTGTTTTGTAAACTTTTAGACGCCATATTACATAGAAAATTTCATATACATGTACATATTTCTCTGACCAAACCAAATTCAGTTTCAAATTTAAGCTTTTCGAATTTTTCGAGCAAACAGCAAACACCTTGAGTTCCAAATTAAACGTTTTCACCCCTCTTTTTGTCTCTTAAAAACAAACCTGCACACTTCGAATTTTTACCCATTTCAGACTCTCTGCCTTAACCTCTGTGCTATCTTACTGCAGGTGTAAAACGTATCAAATATTCTACTTGATTTTCAAAATTGCTGTGTCCTAAAAAAGAAATAGAGTTAAAAAAAGCATTAAACTTTGCAAGGTTTAGAAAAAAATCTTTAAACTAACGATCTGACAGTTGACTAGTACTTGCTTGACACCTTTGGAACAGCTCTCAACCATAATTTATGTTCACTACTTTTTGATTTCTCTACAGGGTATGTATGTATATAAATTTTACAGTTATATGAACATGTAAACGCATGAATATACATATGTATCTACATACATATATGTACATACATAGTGATGATAATTGTCAACCATTATTTTATTAATCGTGTTTACGCTGCAAGTCTACCTACATACATACATATATGTATTTAACTTACATATGTATGTATGTAGGTACATACATATGCATACAGCCATTGTTGTCCTTGCTTTGACAATTTCCGTGCTTTTGCTGCCGATCAGGTTAGAAATACTTTTTTTGTTTTAATTTTGCGCTTAACAATCATGGTTGCGCTTTTCGAGTTAACCCCGATAGTTCGCTTGTTTGCCATTACAGAAATACATGAGAATATTGTACGGGCTCGGTTGATACATATGTATGTAACTTCATCCTGATATCAAAATTAGGATCCTTACGGCAACTCAGCGGGCAGTCGACAAGGAGTTGAACCGGCTCTGAATTTGCTGTTTGCTATGCAACCCAGCGTATCGAAATTTTATGTATGTACATACATATGTATATCTAAGTAGGTACCTACACACTGGTTACCGGTGTCCATAGGAAAAATTTTTCAAATTTTAAATTCGTACCGAAGACTTCAAACCATGGCTGCACAACGATAGCTTTGTTCGTTTACGGGTATTTTTGGATGTTTTTCGAAAACTTTTAAAAACTAACACTTTTTCTCCGTTTTTTACGCCAAATCTCCAACAAAAGAGAGCCAACTGAGAGAGAAAACTGACATTTCATTTTGTGAGAAGCTGTTGGATTCTGTTGGACAAATTTTTTCCAACAGCAATTTTCCAACAGGAAAACAGCTGATCAAACAACAGCTGACTGGAATTTTTGAAAGTAACAAGATTTGCAAAATATGCAAATCAATTATAAAATTGGAAAAATACACTAAATTGGCAACAAAAATGGATAAATTAAACATGCAAAATAAGTTACATACTTTTTGCTAAGTATTTATATGCATATTATGTACCTTAGTAAATTGTAATCTCCTTTGCCGGAATATATATTAACGTGGCCGCTGTGGTGCAGTGGGGAGTGTTGTGGCCACTGCGGTGTGGCGGGCAGTGGCTAGTCTGCCATACCAGAGGTCGTGGGTTGGATCCCCAGCCTGGATAGATGGAAAATTTGTATATAATTAACCACGATCCGATAACAATTAATTTTCCAGAGGGGTGGTCTCACAGATCACAAAAAAACAAAGTACCACCCGCCAGACGCTTATAGTTCAGGAGATATTCCTTGTTAAATTAATGTATGTATGTGTAGAACATCTTTCTGCGTTGGCGGCCTTCGGCCCCGCTTCAAAAAAATTACCCTCAGCCGGCAGAATTCTCTTTCCGGATTAATATCCATGGATCAATCCACAGTTGTTTTGTATAGAACACATATTGCGTTGGCGGTCTTCAGCCGCGATTTACAAAAAAAACCCTCAGCCGGGAGAATTATCTTTCTGGAGAACTTTAATATTATAATTTAATAATAGTTGAAAGTGTTAAGATAAGATGAATTATCATCTACAGAATATTTCCTGAAAGTTTCACTGAAACATTCCCAGTAAATAAATTAAATTGGTTCATTATATACAAGCTCAGCCTGGATAGACAACAAATTCTAATTAAAACCCAATTTTTCGGATTTTAGAAATAGCGGTCACTCTAGGCAGTGGGTGGCACACCCTCCGAGAGTATTTCTGCAGTGGATCGGCTTCAGTATAATGCGCCCGTTGTATTTATTTTCAAAAAACTGGAACTTTCGGGAGATGTTCTATGGATGTTAATTTGACTAATTATAACACTCCCGATCGCTCCGCAGATATAATTCGAGATAGGAAATTTTGCTGGCTGGGCTATTTTTTTTTAAAGCGCGGCCAAATGCCGCCTTCTCAAAAGTACTGTGGATCGGTCCAGAGAGGGTTATTTTTTTAAAGCATGGCCAGGGCATTAAATTGAAATCTCTTCTGCGAAGCAGCAGACGCGAAAACATACCACGGTGGAAAACACAATGGATCAGATAGTGACAGCGAAAGTGATGATGAAGTTAATTGTATTGCAGATACATACGTATATCCCCACTGTGTCCAGGCAGAATTGTAACTCCATTAGTAATTATATAGAACAGTGCCGAATTATTGAAAAAGAGAGTTCCTGATGTATTTCCGAATTTCAAAAAAACTTTTTGCGAGCCTATGCGAACGATTTTTATATTAAGGAACTTATCGCAATTTGCGAGGTGATAAAAGGCTATCTGACCAAAAAAAAAACGAATCAAGAGAAATTAAATAAGAAAAAACCATGTTTTGTTTTATTCTTTTACAGAAATAATTTCCACCAATTTTATAATAATTTTAATTTTAATCCTTTTATGCAACTTTGAATTTGGGGCTTGTGAATGTAAATAAAAATCAGCTGTTTGCCAAAGCTGTTGAACTCTGCAAATTTTGTGTTCGTTTACCTCTTATGATATTTTTCTCTTGTGAGAGGAAAGATGACATTTTTCTCCAACACCTGACTGTTGGAGGCTGCTGAGTAAATGCTGTTGGAGAAAGTAAGCGAAAAAAGCTGATATCAACAAAAAATTTTGTTTTGCTGAATAACAAATAAAAAATTATTGAAAATATTTCGTTTCGTTGATTATCAAAAAAAAAATTATCAAAATTATTTCGTTTCGTTGATGATCAAAAACAAAATAATAATAAAAAATTGTTTTGGGGCTTACGGCTTCATTTCACTTTGAATTTTCTTCTATTTTTATTAAGGGTTTTTATACTCAGCTGTACTAGTACACAGAGTATTATAGTTTTAATCACATAACGGTGGATTGTAACAGAATGAAATAATCGAGATAGATATAGACTTATCCCCAGAAGGAGGATGAATTGGTAGCCGACGAGGACAACCCTGGTCTTCCGAGCCTTGCGGCTGAGGGCAGCGCCCTGAGCGCACCCGATCCGCAGGGCTCTGGGGATGGGGGGTGTTCTACGAAAGCATCCAATTCCATTTCTGTGGAGGTAGGGGGCAACGCCATGAGCGAACCCACTACCCCCTTAACTATGGACGTCCGGGCTCCATGCAACACCTCGAGTGGACATGGGGCCGCTAATGAACGGGAAGACAGCACTCTGGACTCCGAGAGCGATACGTTCTCGGTGTCTGAGTTGGTAGGCCCGTTCTACAACATGCTCGACGAATGCACGCTGCTGGATTCGGATCCGGAGGAGGCCGACTTTGACTTCACAGTCATTGAGGTCTCCGAAGGAGCGGGTACAGTAGCGGCGGACGTCGAGATGCATTCCGACGACCAAAATGATGCAGGTACTGCAAATTAACCTGCATCACTCCAAAGCAGCTTCGGCTGCACTACTCTTACGTCTCAGCAAGACTGCTGAGGCGATCGTTCTGGTCCAGGAGCCTTGGGTCGTTGGATCCAGGGTCTGTGGCCTCAAATCTGGGGACTACCATGTGGTGGCAGCACCTGCGACAGGTAGGACCAGATCATGTATTCTAATACACAAAACTCTTTCCTACTTTATGGTATCTCTTTTCAGCGACGAAGATATGGTCTGCATCAGCCTCGAGCTGAAAGGTAAACCGATATGGGTCGCCTCTGCTTATTTGGCGTATGACCGCCCCATTTCTGGGCAAGATCGGCTACTTGGTGCGGTTAAGGAAGCCGAACGTTTAGGGCTCCAACTGCTGATAGGGGCCGATGCCAATGCCCACCACACAACATGGGGCTCATCGGATGTAAACGCGAGGGGTGAGTCTCTTTTTGATTTTATTATATCTAATAATTTATCTATATGTAACTCTGGAGGCAAACCTACTTTTGTCACCGCAAACAGGAGTGAGGTACTTGATATCACTCTGGTCACAGGCCCGCTCTCTGACTATGTCAAGGAATGGCAGGTGTCCGGAGAAAACTCCTTCTCTGATCATATGTATATAACTTTTAATCTACTCTTGAGACCTCCGCTTAGAGCGGGATACAGGAACAGGAGGCGTACGGATTGGGCTTTGTTTAATCAGAAACTGTCTGCTACGCTCCTTGAGCACGCTTCTCTCGGTATGTTAAGCCTACCGTTAACAACTGATGAAGCGCCTATCTCCAATAACGGGTCTGTTTCTCTCGGTGTGCTGGACACATCGTCAAAAATCGATGAAGCAGTTGACTTTGTTACTAAATCCTGTAACGCTGCTTTCAAGAGTGCCTGCCCGGAGGTCATAGTTCGGGGTAAAAAGAAACCTAGATCTCCAAGCTTCGGCTTAACAGCAGAAAACTCTTCAACCAGGCGAAAACAACTGGCAACTGGCAAGCCTACAAGGATGCCTTAAAAATTTTCAAGAAGTCGATCCAAAGAGCTAAAAGAGACTCATGGAAAAACTTCG
The DNA here is from genome assembly GCA_960531455.1 of Urophora cardui. NCBI lineage: Eukaryota > Metazoa > Arthropoda > Insecta > Diptera > Tephritidae > Urophora > Urophora cardui. The sequence goes on along the minus strand of OY482673.1, from coordinate 71,086,609 downwards.
CTAGCGACATAGAAGAAATCTCTGAGGCCAATCGTCTACGAAAGGTCCTCTCTACTAACCCAGTTCCCCCAAGCTGTATCCGAATGCAAAATGCGGACTGGGCCACATCTAGTACTGATATTCTGAACACCCTGGTCACCACACACTTCCCAGGGTGCACCCCGGAACCTTATAGAACCTACTCTAACCCCAGGACATCTAATGACCTGGAGCACATAATTACTAACAGAAGGGTAAAATGGGCAATTAAATCCTTCAAACCCTTCAAATCTCCGGGAATAGATGGGATCTTTCCTGCTGAATTACAGGCAGCAAGTGATACTCTAATCCCTCTACTTGTTCCTATCTATAAAGCCTGCCTCAACCTGTCATACATTCCTCTAGAATGGACTAAGGCGAAGGTGATCTTTATTCCTAAAGGGGGCAGAGCCTCCTACAGCAGCTCAAAGGATTTCAGGCCGATAAGACTGACCTCTTTTCTACTCAAAGTTCTTGAGAGATTGCTGGATGTCTATATCAGGCTCCGTGCGAATACTCTATCTCCTTTTCAACACGCTTATTCCAAAGGCAAGTCCGTAGAGACTGCTCTACACGCTATCACTTCCAAGATAGAAAAGGGGCTAGCCTTTAAGGAATTCACACTGGGCATCTTTCTCGACATAGAAGGAACTTTCAACAATGTTCTACCGGGAGCCGTTACCACCGCCCTACGGGACTTGGAGGTAGAGGAGGCTCTCGTGAGGTTTGTCGAACTTCTTCTTAGTAGAAGAGCCATTATTTCTGAAATGGGTAATTCATCGATAACTAGGTATGCCAACAGGGGAACACCCCAGGGTGGAGTTTTGTCTCCTCTGCTTTGGAACCTAACGGTGAACACCCTGCTCTCTAAACTTCAGCACACGGGCTGCCAGGTCATTGCGTACGCCGATGACATCGCCCTGACAGCGACTGGCAAGCATATACCGGTGCTGAGCGACCTTTTGCAAAATGCACTCAACATTGTAAAAACCTGGTCTCTGAAATGCGGGCTCAGTGTCAGCTCTGAGAAAACGGAAATGGTTCTGTTTACCCGCAAACATAAGATACCTGAATTCAAACCTCCGTCCATAAATGGGAAGGAGATTAAACTCTCTACCGAGGTTAAATACCTTGGTGTTATTCTAGACAGAAAACTAAACTGGAAACGGAACGTAGAAGTACGATCCCAAAAAGCCATGTTAGCACTTTACGCATGTAAATCAGCGATAGGCAAGAGATGGGGACTTAACCCCCAAATCGTCCATTGGCTGTACACAGCGGTAGTGCGACCTATTCTCTTCTATGCAGTCACCATATGGTGGCCAGCACTGGAACTCGAAACCAATAAGAGCAAATTAACTAGAGTGCAGCGAATGGCTTCCATGCTTATTAGCGGAGCCCTTCCCTCCACCCCAACTAAAGCTCTCGAAACCATCCTATTTCTTCTCCCCACGGATATACAGGGGAAACTCATTGCCAGCTGCAACGCGGCAAGGCTCAATGCAACCGAACCCTGGAGGGACACCAGATTCGGGTACGCTCAAATTCTTAGTAACGTCCCTGCCAATTTTCTAAAGCTGGACTATGCAATACCAGCCTTTTGTTGGGATAACAAATTCTCCACAAGAATCCCGGAGAGGAGCGAGTGGAAGAACTTAGGGGATCCCGACCCTAATACACTGCACCTTTACACGGACGGCTCTAAATTGAACAATAGAGTTGGAAGTGGGTTTTTCTGCGAAAAGCTTCATCTGAAAGTAAGTTTGCGCCTACCTGATCACTGCAGCGTCTATCAGGCTGAGCTCATAGCCATATGGGAAGCAGCTCGTCGCCTGACAGATCTGCCAGACATAAATTCTATCAAAATCTTCTCTGACAGCCAAGCTGCCATAAAATCCTTACAGAGTAACAATACTACATCTATAGTTGCAATGAAATGTAGGGAGTCTTTGAACAAACTAGCCGAAAGGTGCGACCTGAACGTCATTTGGGTTCCAGGCCATAGCAACGTTCGGGGCAACTGCATTGCAGATGAGTTAGCAAGGGAAGGCACAAGCTTGCAGGATATCACATCTGCGACATGGGTTGGCCCCCCGCTTAACTCATGCAAGCATTGGTTGAGATCTCGCTCCATTGAACAGGCTAACGCTAGATGGGCCAAGGAGTCAACTTGTGTGATTTCTAAGCAAATCTGGCCTAGACTGGATGAGGCTAGGTCTGTATCGGTGCTGCATCTGAATCGGCTCTCTATAGGTCCGCTGGTGGGACTTCTAACAGGCCATTGTCTTATGGGCACTCACGCCTCTCGCATGGGCCTATATAAAAACGACTTCTGCCGCAGCTGTAGGGACGTGGAGGAAATAGAGAGTGTTGAGCACTATCTATGCCACTGCCCCGCACTGTCGCTATCCAGGTACCGCTTCCTCCATAAACACTTTTTCGAGTGCCTGGCGGAGATGGAAAATGCAAGGACACTAGATTTTCTGCGCTTCATGAAACAAACGCGCTGGTTTAGCTTCACGGGCATCTAATCTTATCATACTTTTGAATCTAATTTTTCCGGAAAGGTTTGTAAATAGGGATAAGGAAGCTAGGGCTCCCGTGTGGTATCACAATGGGCCACCTCGGCCTAAGTGTGTCCCCGCTTTCATGAATTGCGGAGACAGCCACCTCAACCTAACCTAACCTATATATATCAAAATGATCAGGGTGAAAAGAGAAATCGATTGAGCCATGTCCGTCCGTCCGTCCGTCTGCAAACACTCTAACTCGCGCAAAAATTTAGATATTTTGATGAAATTTGAAATGCAAGTTGGTATCGACACTGGGACGGTTGGTATTGAAAATGGGCGAAATCGGACCATGACCACGCCCACTTTTCCTATATAGAAAAAATCGGAAATTTGGTATCTCAGCAACTAATATAGCTAGAGTGATGAAATTTTACCCACGTGTTGAGCTCAGGCCCCTAAGAAGAAATTCGATGGAATTTTGGAAAATGGGCGGTGCCACGCCCACTTATTAAGGGTCAAACATGGAAAGTCTTATATGTCATAACTCAGAAACCATTGAAGATATATCGATGAAATTTGGTATGCGTGATTTACTTACTTAGCCAAATATTTGGACGGAAAATAGTTAAAAGCGATATCTCTGCCAAATATAAAGAGATATCATTGAAATTTTATGGCAGGAGTCCAACTATGGACATAAAACAAAAAACATAAAAATTTTGGAAAATGGGCGGTGCCACGCCCACTTATTAAGGGGCAAACATTGAAAGTTTTATGAGTCACAACTCAGAAACCGTTGAAGATATATCGATGAAATTTGGTACGCGTGATATACATACTTACGCAAATGTTTGGACGAAAAATTTCCAAAATCGGTTGACGGCCACGCCCACTTTTATATATGTGTGTTATAAAGTGGCCTAATAAAACATTTTAAGCGATATCTCTGTCAAATATAAAGATAAGTATATCATTAAAATTTTATGGCAGGAGTCTTACTACGAACATAAAACAAAAACCGTAAAAATTTTGGAAAATGGGCGTGGCACCGCCTCTTTTTAGAAGCAGGAATATACGAGATTCCTTAGCCTATAACTCGACAAATAATTGATATATAATGACGAAACTTGGTGTGTACACTTTTATTACTTGTGGTAATACATGTTTAAAATTTTAGAGAAATCGGTTTGACGGCCACGCCCTCTTTTATATATGGGTGTTATAAAGTGGCCCAATAAAAACATTTTAAGCGATATCTTTATCAAATGTAAAGATAATTCATTGAAATTTTGTGACATGAGTTCCACAATAGACCGGAAACATAAAATAGACAAATTTTGGAAAATGGGCGTGGCACCGCCTCCTTTTGGACAAAGGGATATACGAGATTTCTTAGCATTTGACTCGACAAATAATTGAGATATTATGACGAAACTTGGTTTATATACTTTTATAACTTGTGTTAATAGACACGCAAAAATTTATTGAAATCGGTTTATGACACGCCTACTTTTGAACAAAGATATTTCTGGAACACCCTTTGGGAATTTGTAACGTAACATCTTTGTAACTAGAAGTCAAAAAGGAATGAAATTTTGCACAAAGAATAATATTCATATGCTTAGTTGGATGACTAATAAAAATTTAGAAAATGGGCTTGGCTACGCCCACTTTATGCAGCACTCGCTTTATATAAAGTACACCGTGTTTCTATCAAACGCAAACAAACAATGAAAGCATACAGCTGAGTATCTAATGTTCGATTCCACTCGAACTTAGGCTTCCTTACTTGTTTTTGATTATTTTTTTGTTGGCTACCGAAACGAAATTTTTTCAATATTTGTTTTTTCATAATCAACCAAACGAAATTCTTTTTGATAATTTTTTTTTTGATAATTATCAAAACAGTATTTTTTTGTTAAGCATTTAATGTTAAAATTTTTCAAAGTTGAATTGACTATAGAGAGTTTTTGAGTTTTTCCCACTTTTGCCTTTTCCATTTTCAACATTAACGTTTGTGTGTATATGCTTTGCATATGTATACTCGTATTCAACTCAAACGTGCTGAATTTTTGTTGTAGGCAGTTCCCAATGAACATTTGTTGTTGTTGTTTTTTTTTGTTAACCAAACAACGTTAAGAATTTTTACTTGACAGAGTTTAAGTGCTTTATTTAATTCAATTTTTAATTGTTGGGGGTAATGTTATGTTCAGACACAACCTTAATTGAACATTAAGAGCCTTCATTCAATTTTCAAGCCTAATGATTCTCAATTGACCATACAAAAATTGACTAAGTTAATACTTCATTAGAAATTAATGAGTTCTTAATGAAGAACAATTCTGCATATAACCCTGTTGAAAAGCTTGTTTCATAAGAAAATGAAATGTCATGATCAGAGAAATGTTATTAGCGTCAGGGTCCACTAAACAGGTTGGTTCGTCATATCAGCTGAATTCTTGTTCTTCTTCATCACCTATCAAATTTTCTTATTTCTGCTTATTCTATACATGCATTCGTATTTACGATCGGTAAAAGTTGTGAGCTGAATGTCAAATTATTTCGTCCTCCTTGCAGTTTTGACATTTAGGTCACGAGAGTTTGATATTCAGCTCACGGCGTGTATGTGTGTATGTATCTTGAGCCGACCTGTTAAATGGGCCAAGTAAATTAAATATGTCTGAACACCAAATCTAGAGATGTTAAATCAAGTCCAATTGACTTAATTAATTTTTATGTCTGAACATGATATAAGGGCGACGTTTTTGGCCGCTTTTCACGACCCCTCAGACTCTTTTGGAAGAAAAGGGAAGAAGGTATTGATGAGGAAGATGAAAATAAAGATGATGATGAATGTGAAGGTGAAGGTGAAGGAGGAAAAAAAATAGGAAAAATCCCTTAATAACCCTTTTTTTAGCTGTTTTGGCACATTTTTCTCTTCTGGAAGAAGGAGCCAGCAAAATTCGCCCACCAGTCAATGTCTTTGGCATTCCAATTCTATTTCTTTTATTTCTTAGTTAGAACGCTCACCATTGTAAAAGTCCGCGCCTAAATTTTACTCTTATGTTGAGAGGGTTTCGGGACACAATTTTTTGATCCCGCGAAATACCGAAGAAATAGTTTTTCATTGTAACTTCTTTATTTGACTCTTCTGTATGTTGATAGGGTGTCGGGACAAATTTTTTTTTTTTTGATCCCGCGGAAATATTTTTTTTGATTGAAGCAAGTTACATCCTTTTCTGTCGCAGATTTTTCAAAAAAACCCCACACCCAGCTTCTTTCATATGTACATAGTACATACGTACTATATATATATATATTTATACGTATGTATAAACACAATAAGCACATTTGTATTTTAAAATTATCTGTAAAAAATTTTCAGTGAATATTCGATTTTTGAAATTAGATTTTCTACATAAATCGAGTAGTCGAAGCAAAGCAATTATTCGAATAATTGAGGAAAGGCGACTAATCGAATATCATCAACCGACTTTTTAGCAAGTGAACGGTTATGAATCGATTAATAGGTTAACCGAATAATCGAATAGCCGAATAATTTTAAGAGCCCTAATATGTACCTACATATGTATAAAAACATATTTATATGATAGGATTTCAGTTTTTTTATAGGCACAGGAAACAAAATTATTTTGGTAATAAATTTTTTGTTTGCAGCTGAAACAATAGCCGCTTTCGATTCACAATTTCTCTGCTGGTTATAAATTTCCTTCTGTCAAATTTATATGTGAATGATAGCGAGCAGAGGGAAATTTTTATCGACCAGTTAGCGAGTATGGCTACTACTCATTATGGATTCAAACATTTTTGTTCAATCCGACCTCGCTTGTGTGATGGCGAATCGAAAACGACAAATATTTTTTAAAAATTTTGTTTCGGCAATTATCGAAACGAAAAAAATGTTGATAATTTTTTTGATTTTTGTTGAAGCAATTTGAATTTTGTTAAACTTTTTATGTGTCCCATTAACGTGAAAGTAAAACAATATATCGACGGCTGAGGATAAGATCGCCCTATTTCAAAAATTGTTTCAAAAACGCCCTATTCCAAAAATTGTTTGAATAACGTCCTATTTCAGATTTTGCTTCAAAAACGCCCTATTTCGGAGAAAATTTCATATATATATTTCTCTGAAATAGGGCGTTTTTGAATAATTGTCTGAAATAGGGCGTTTTTGAAACAATTTTTCAAATAGGGCGAACTTATTCTCAGCCGTCGATATACGGTTAACAAAAACTAAAATATATCAATTGTTTTACATGTTTTAAGCTGATTCCACACAAAACTTTTTCCGCTTTGCGTTACGCCTTTTACTACGCCAAAAAACGCAAAACTGAAAAACTATGCCGCAATGAACGTTGTAACATCACTCAATAAATATTTATTTTCTGAAGAATCTGTCATTCTCCATTTTATTTACAAAAAAATAGATAAGAAAATAAAAATCTATTAAATTATTTTCCAATTGAATGAAATTTCAATTTGTTTATTTACATTTGAAGTAAAGTGAAACTGAAATAAAATATCAGCGCATCCAAAAGTCGGGATTTGGGCAACTTTGTGCTTTACGTAACTTCGGCGATGCGCTACTTTTTGTTATATTAGAAACCTCATACATGTATTTTATCCCTGCTGTCACGCAGAAAGTGTCACGTAGCGCAACACAAAGGGTGATATTAATAAAAGCCAAGCATTTGCGTTTGCTTAAAATTTCAGACCTTTTACTCAAATTTTGAAATTTGGTTCATACAAATTAATGTCAAATAATTAAATCTTGAGTAAAAGCATTTTCTTGGTTTTTGTTAATAGTAGTAATAATTAAGTTTAAAAAAAGTGAAGGAACAAATTGATATTTTCAATACAGTAAAACCCGCATAAGTGCCCTGCCTAAAATTGACAGGGACTTGAGGTACTTAAGCGGGTTGTGTACTTATAAGAACCCGCTTTAGTACCTCAGGTTGGGTACTTAAACAACCCCGTTTTAGTACCTTCTGTTGGGTAGTTAAACATTTAATAATTTTAAGAATATTGAAAATAACTTATTTAAACACAAACAAAAAATTTATTCAACAAAAAATATTTTGATTACATATTAATTAAAAACGTATTTCATATTGCTTTAAAAATGCATTTTAAAAAAGGAACATTTTGTGTGCGTATTACATATGTATGTATGTATCTTATGAGATCACTTAAAATAAAGTGGATTTGAAAAATAGGTTTAAATAGCAAAAAAGTCAGTCATTTTCTTTTGACGCATGTTTTGAAATTTTTTTTTAAACAACTTTTCTTCCAATATTTCGAGTTCATCAAATTCAAGATTATTGCCCTCCATATATTTTTTCACTGTTTCTAGTGCTGTCAGCGCTTCTGCAAAAGAGGGTGGATTAACTTCAATAGTATTTTCCATAGTATCTTCAGATGGTGACACCTCGCCAGCGTTATCCTCCAAAATACATGACACTATTTCTTCCTCCGTAAGTGGGCCAAAGCATTCCAGTATCCTTATTCGCAATTTACATAGTATTCCTCAAACTCTTCAGCGTTTATAGGAATATCTATTAGTGTTTCCTCCTCGTCATCAGGAAAATAATTTTGAATCACAAATCCGGCCTAAAAAGTAATATTAAATTAGAATTTTTAATTTTAAATTTGTACATAGTAGTGAAAAACCACACCTTATGAAAGCAGTTTTTGATAAGCCACCAGGCTCGTTTTGAAAAGGTCAACGCATCCAAAATCGAAATGGTTTTCAAAAAATCCTTGGTTGTTTAACCTTTTTCAATTGCGAGCAACTGTTTTCTAACCATTATTTGTCGAAAGTAAACTTTAAAGATGTGTATGATTCCTTGATCGAGAGGCTGCAATATCGACGTGGTATTCGCTGGAAGAAATTCAACTTTCACATTTTCGAGGTTCAAATCGGCCACCTTATGGCAAAGAGCATTATCGACAAAGAGCAAAACTTTCCTATTTTCCTTTTCCATTTCGCGATCAAATTCTTTTAAAATAGTTGACCACAGAGAGCCTACCATCCAAGCCTTATTTTGGAAGTAGTAAGGCAAAGGAATAGATTTTCCTCTAAAGCATCTGGGATTCTTTGATTTTCCGATAGCAAACAATTTTTTGTAACTCCCGTCAACATTGCACAAGAATAGAAGAGTCAGCCGTGCTTTTTGACCTTTTCCTCCTGTTACTGTTGTACCCTTTCTTGCCAAAGTTCCATTCGGCAATGCCTTATAAAATAGCCCACTTTCGTCAGCATTGAAGATATCGCGAGGATCATAAGCTTTCATTAAATCCTACATTCAGCAAGAGCTTTTTCAGTGTCATTGTGCGGACTCGGACGTAAACGTTTACGTCGCAAACAAGTTGCGTTTGCGGCCTCCTCCACTTGTTGCCGGTTTCTCCAAATTCTATTTACAGTTGATATATCGCACCGAAAATGCCGCGCAATTTCATTTTTCGATTTTGCTTTCTGGTCAATCAAGTGAATAATTTGTATTTTTTGCTTAATTGTCAAACTTGTAAGTTTTCGCCCTTTGCCAGGCATTTTTACGAATCTTTATTTTATACATATGTACATATGTATTTATTTTGACAGATATGTATGCGAGTTTTTCGATAAATTAGTAATGGTATAAATAAACAATCGATTATAAAGAGTTGCCGCTTGAAAAAAAGCAATTGTATTCAGAAAGGTACTTAATCGGGGGAAAACGTACGTAAAATTTTATTTAATGCACAACAAATTATGGTACTTAGGCGGGTTGGGTATTTAAGCGGGAAGGTACTTAAAAGGGTAAATTTGTTCGATATTTTTTACAAAGTGTGTCTGCAGATGGTGGGTACTAAAACGGGTTAGGTGCTAAAGCGGGGAGGTACTAAAGCGGGTTTTACTGTAGTTTGCCCTCTTCATGTTCTTATCCCATTTTTCTTCGTATTAGTCTCCAACTGCCTTTCCCTCTACTTTTCTCTTTTTCTTTTTCATTCCCTTTCCATTTATCTTTCCTTTCATTTCCGCTTTCCTTTCTCTACCACTCTCTCTTACCTCTCCTTTTATGTCCTTCTCCTTTTTATTCCCCCCCTCTTATTCCTTCTCTAATTCCCTGTCTTATTCTCTCTCTCCCCATACTCTTCATTCCACTTTTATTATATTCTCCCTCTCCTTTTCCGTCCCTTTGCCTTCGCCTTTCCCACTGCATTCCACTTCTCAGTGGTCCGAATCGTCTCTTTTACCCATAATTGGGAATCGGGACTAAGAATCACTATGAAAATATCTCTATATAGAAGACTCGGTTAACACTTTCATTTTATATCAGTATTGCTCAGAAGCATCCCGGGCTCATCCGGGTCCACTTATTGACCCACATCTGGGAACTTGACCTAGGAACCATAATGGGTACGGTATCTGGGGACCTAACCTAGGAATCATAATGACTTCATCTCTATGTAAAAGCCCTGCCTTTCAGTTGACGCCAATATCGTTCAGAAATTTTCCGGGGCCATCCCGGTCCACGTTTTGCCCACATTTAGGGACCAGACCCAGGAATCATAATCAGTTCATCTCTGTCTAAAGGCCCTGCTCAGCACTTTTCATTTGGTACCAATATCCCTGAGAAATATCCCGGTGTTATCCGGGTCCGCGTTTTGACCCATACCTTGGGACCCGACCTAGGGATCGTAATGAGTTCATTTCTATGTAAAATCCCTGCCCAAAACCCTTCATTTGATACCAATATCACTGAGAAATTTTCCGGGGTCATCCAGGTCCACGTTTTGACCCATATTTGGGGACCCGTCCTAGGCATCACAAATAAATAGTTCTATGTTGAAGTCCTCATCAAGACCTTTCATTTGATACCAATATCGCTCAGACACATTCGAGGGTCATCCGGGTCCACGTTTTGACCCATATCTGACCCGATCTAGGAGTCACAATGAGTACTGTTCTATGTAAATTCTCTACTCAATACCATTCATTTGATACCAATATCGCTCAGAAACATTCGAGGGTCATCCGGGTCCACGTTTTGAGCCATAACTGGAGACCCGACCTAGGAATCACAATGAGTACTATTATATGTAAATTCTCTGCTCAATACCTTTCATTTGATACCAATATCGTCCAAAAATATTCGGGGGAAAGCCAGGTCCACGTTTTGACCTTTTGACCTATATTTGTATACTAGCAAATACCCGTCACACTTCGCTGCGACAAATCACACTATGCCACTCCCTTCCCTATCGGTCTCCCCACCAGTCAGCATTTCCCGTTCCCCCTATCTCTTCCTCCTCTTATACTACTCTCTCTCTCTCTCCCCGTCTCACGTTCCTTATCAACAACTTTCCACGGCCATCCGGTGTACATATCAGTGTATATCATGATTACTAATATATTTTGGATAACCGACTGGAAAATTGGAATGGAATGAACTCTCTATTGAAGCTCTGATTGATACCCTTAAATTTGATACCAAGAATGCCCAAAAATATTTCGGGGGCTATTTAGGCCCATGTTTTGGCCTCAATCCCGAGAACCGATTGAGATATCCGTATAGTGTAAAATATATATGGATAACCTGATCAGCACCTTTAATTTGATACCAATATTGCGAAAAATTATTTGGGGCCATCCGGGTGGTCCATGTTTCGGCCTCAATCCCGGGAACCGATTGAGATATCCGTATAGTGTAAAATATATATGGATACCCTGATCAGCACCTTTAATTTGATACCAATATTGCGAAAAATTATTTGGGGCCATCCGGGTGGTCCATGTTTCGGCCTCAATCCCGGGAACCGATTGAGATATCCGCATAGTGTAAAATATATATGGATACCCTGATCAGCACCTTTAATTTGATACCAATATTACGAAAAAATATTTGGGGTCATCCGGGTCCACGTTTTGGTCTCTATCTAGAGAACCGACTGGAAAATTGGAATGGAATGAACTCCCTATTGAAGCTCTGATTGATACCTTTAATTTGATACCAATATTGCGAAAAAATATTTCGGGGGCTATTTAGGTCCATGTTTCGGCCTCAATCCCGGGAACCGATTGAGATATCCGTGTAGTGTAAAATATATATGGATACCCTGATCAGCACCTTTAATTTGAAACCAATATTACGAAAAAATATTTGGGGCCATCCGGGTCCACGTTTTGGTCTCTATCTGGAGAACGGACTGGAAAATTGGAACGGAATGAACTCTCTATTGAAGCTCTGATTGATATCTTTAATTTGATACCAATAATGCAGAAAAATATTTCGGAGGAATCTGGGTCCATATTTTGGCCTATATCTCGGGAAGGGGTTGAGATACCAGAATTAAATGTGGTCATAATTTCAATCTAATACCAGGTGATCATTGTGTCAAAATTTGAAATTAATCGGCCCGGTAGTTTCGGCGTCCATAGCGAACAAACATACAAACAAACAAACAAACAAACTTTCATCCTTATATATGTATATATAGATAGATAAACCATCTAGGGCAAGGTACTAAGCTGGTGTGTAAATTTGGTCAACATCCCTCCACGCGTTTGGGCGAAAGCTGGCGACGAAGAAATGGACTTGATTTATATATATATATGGATTATCTTTTTATATTTTTATTAAAAAAAAAGCCTGACAACGACAGGATTCGAACCTAGGTCGCTCGATTCCAAGTCAGACACCTTACCCCTGTGCCACTTGTATTGAGCATGTTAAATGCTGCACTTAACCCATTACAGCATAACGTCCGATATATCGCATCTCAATAAATGTAAAATTTTATATATCGATTATGTTATTTTTCGACGTTTAAATAGTGCGATCGAAAGTATAATATTCGTTTAACATTGGGAACACTGAATTTCTCTATATCGGCTTAATATGATTCCGTTATTTTACATTGTTCATTATGACGGAGTGCAAGCAGTCAGTTTCGCCAAAAGGGTATTATATTTTTTAAGTTTTTTTTGTAAATTGATATCGTAATATTGAAATATTTGATTTTTCTTTTTGTTTATGTATATTACTAAACAAAACTGAGAAAAGTGTAAAGTTTGGTGCGTAGAAAAAAGTTTTTTGTGATTCTAAGTTGTGATGTCCGATATATCGGACGTTATGCATAGCGGTCTCTATTATGTTAAGTTTTTTATTTATTACAGATTGACAATGGATGAAATTCCAAGTCTCCTTGAGTGCGATGATGAAAGTTCTGATAAGGAAAACATTATATGTATACGTAGAGCCACCTATCGAACAAAAAGGCCAAGCTACTGATGAGGATAGCGACAAATCGGGTGAAGAGCATGATGCGAATCTGAATCACTTAGGACGTAAATTGTTGCAGACTAAGGGCGAACTTCGGCGTTTTCCTACCAATAGTGAATCACCAGCAGATCACCCACAGCAAGAATACCATACAACTGGCACGTTACGAGCTAATCGCTTGGAAATTTGTCCTTTGAAAGATGTAAATCTTTTCAAACGCAAGGATCGAGGGTACTCTACGTTTCTCTACTCTACTACGTTTGCTGGTGGGAAGATAACACTGTCACAGTGGCAACTAATTTCGAAAACATGACAATGACAATTTCTACGCGCTGGTCCCACGAAAATAAAGCAAAAGTGGCACTTCCACAACCGTCTTTGATGTCTAATTACAATAAGTATATGTATGGGTGGAGTGGACAAGTGCGATCAGGCAGTTGCAAATTTGCGTACCAGGATGCGTATAAGGAAGTGGTGGTGGCAAATTTTTTCCTACTTTGTAGATGTTGCCATTGTAATTAGTTGGTTACTCGCCCGAAAAGTTGGCTATAATAAAGAAACGGAGTCCTTCTTTACACTTAGGAGATTTGCAGCTCGCAGCCTGCCTGGCACACATGGAACTCCCCCGCATCAAGAACGTAAACCAGCTACTCCCTTGTCTAGCACACGTTTTGATGGTTTTAACCATTGGACTGTTCCAATAAACACAGAGCGGCGATGTGCAAATAAGTGTGGCGGAAAATCGAAATACAAGTGCCAAAAGTGCGACGTAGGTCTTCATCCCAACTGTTTTATGGAGTACCATGTAACAAGTACCACTTAAATAATTTTTTAAAACATTCTATGCCTTCTTTAAAAAAAAATTAGAATAAACTTTGGTAAAAACCTAAGCTTTGTGTATTTCATAATAAGGTAAAAAAAAGGGGTCGGTATGCATAACGTCCGATAAATCGTACGGGTCATAGTTCAAAAACTAAAAAAAAAAATTATTTTTTTTTTCACAAATTGATTAAAATTGTCTCTAAAACACGTAATATTGACTAAAATTTACGGAAAGTATGCCCACAAACTTTATGCTGTAATGGGTTAAACTATATTTTTCTTCCACTATATAATATGTATGCACCCTAAATGATAAATGATACCTACAACTCAAAATTAAAAAATTTTCAGGAGAGCCAAAAAACTTTTTTTACAAGTATTTATGTATATGGAAAAAGGCCACGTACAATTACTGTTTTTCAATCAAAATAGACACCGATTGATAAGTTTTTGTTGGACAATCGCTAGACATATATGTATATGTACATATGTTAGGGGTTTATGATTGGATATGTGAACTGATATTTTTCAGTATGCGTTAGACTGATATTTAACTGGTACAAGCCGATGCAGAAGGTGACAATTGCTATTTAGTCGAACATCAACACGTTGTTTACATGGCAAATGTACACTTGGGTAAGTAGTTGACTGTTTACAGAAAACTGGTATAATTTTAGTTTGCAACTGGTATTTTCGCTGCAGGGAGCTTACATAATCGCATGTGTGCACACCGATGGTTGTTTCGTTTTCGCGTTTTTTGTTGCCATGGTGCTTATGCTACCGCGCCAGCAGTGGTAGCAACATTTACAGCGCAACATGCAATAACAGCCATTTTTCTAGCTGTTAAGTTAATTTTTTCCATCTTTTACTCACTAGGGACACGATATCGAATCAAAAGCATCGATCTGGTACTCATTTAAAATATCGGTTAAAAAGAATCGCGAACCCGATAATATCGAAACTAAACTACTCGATTCTCAAAGTATCGGTATCGAAAGCGGTAATTTTCTAGAAGGTGCAATCTTAAAATTTCCTCTAAAATAGTTAAAAGAGGTACCAATCGACGCGTTCTGACCTCTAGATTAAGAATTCGAAAGCGGAAATAAAAGATTTTTCCACATTTAAAAGATACTAGGAGTTCCCGCTACTGTCGAAAATCGACAGTTTCCTAGTAGTTTAGCTACTCCAGAATGCAAAAATATTTTTTACTTTATGATATTTTTTTATTAAAATTTATATTTATTTGATTCAAATCCCATTTATAGTTCAAGCACAGCCCTTTTCTATTTTTAATTTATGTATTAAAATTTTTAATAAAAAATAATTTTTTTACCTTGGCACTGTTTTGTGTTTTTTTTTTTTAGTTTGGACACAACCCATTTATTACGCATAAAAGCAGGCAACAAAAAATATTATAAAAATTATTATAGGTAAAGGAATTTTCTGCAACAACAACAATTACACAGAAATTTTCCAACGGCGATTGTGCACGTATTTTCCAACCGATTTTAATGAAAATCAAAATGGACCCATTCTCGGTAATTCCCTTTCTAATGATGGTCTAACTTTTAAAATCGGTTCAGTAGAATCGCCAAAAGGTCGCGGACAAAATTCATGTAGCGTATAAATATATAAATTTATTAAAACGGTTTAAAGTTGCACCGTCTTCTAGAAGTTACCAAAAACGCAATAAAACTGCATCCTGAGGCATACGCATATCGCTGTATTAGTGCTAATTCCATTGCATAGTATGCCATGGCTGGTTCCAAAGTTT
Organism: Urophora cardui; assembly: GCA_960531455.1. NCBI lineage: Eukaryota > Metazoa > Arthropoda > Insecta > Diptera > Tephritidae > Urophora > Urophora cardui. The sequence continues at coordinate 71,071,193 of OY482673.1, read as the reverse complement.
TGATTTTGACGTAAATCCTTTCCAACTCATAAGAATAGTTCAAGCTGATTAGAAAAATTATACAAGTTTATTAAGTTCTTGAAAACATTTTTTACAAACCAACAGCTTTTACAAAACAACAGGTGTATTTAATGCAATCACAGTTGAAAAAAGATATTTGCAAAATATTTAGTATTTTGAAAAATAAACATCTTAAATAACATTAACAATTCATTTTCATTGAGATTATATGTATCCATTATTGAATTTTTTTGGAAATTTGAATTTAAATTATCGAAACAAAAAAATGATGAAACTCAAGTGGCAGAATAGCTGTGCATTCCATGTTATAAAGAGAAGCCATTGCGCAGTATGATTTTTCTTCCGGACTTCTTCTTTCCCCTTACGGCCAAAGCAGAAGCTTACAAGAGGCAAATTTAAAATTTGTATTTCCATATATTTTATATTTTAAAAATAATTTATTTTATAGTTGTCAAATTGAAACAATTGACAGAAAAAAGTGCCGAATGTCGAAAAACCTATCGAAATACAAGCTGGCTCATTGGTTTTTAACCGCCTAGATGGTACTTCGTTGGTTTTTTCCAACATAGCTTACTCCCTTGCACCAACACAAAACTGTATTTGACCACCTCTTTCACGTAACAAACCTTGTAGAATACCAAGAAAAAACGTAGTATCATAGGGGCATTAATGGAAAACAGACCCTTTTTTGTTTAAAACATGTTTTTAGTAAAATGAGAAAGAAAAAAGATATTGACGATTTTTTATTTGCAAACGTCAAATTATCGTATGAAAATGAAAAATATATAATCCTATATCTCCAGTTATCATTATTTCTATAGCATGGTAATTGCAAATTGTAAACAAGTTTCGGTGGTAAGTGTGCGCCTCGTTGTGAAAATCAATAAACAGATTTGGGTAACTTCATACAAAAAACCTTACGAAGTAGCCCAAACCTGCAATTATTTCAGCACGTGGATCAGACCTATTTTTCGATATGTACCAGTGAAAATTACTCGTGCTTGTGCATTTTTCGGCCCTTTAGGAAGCAGCTTGTCACTTCTGCACTCTCGACCGATTTTCGGCACTATTTTACGTTGCACAAATTTTGGACAAATATGACACAATTTTAATTTTCCATCACTGAATGTACTCATTTGTTCGATACCGTGGTTGAAGTACTCGATACCAAAAAATATCGTTGCAAAAGAATCGAGTAAAAAGTATCGGTATCAAATGCAAAAAATATCGATTTGGTATCGTATCGTATCGAAATTCGTGTCCCTATTACTCACTCACTCTCTCGTTCGCTCGCTCGCTGTTTACCATGTTGCCACACAGTGTCGCACCGTACATTGACAACAGCAAGAACAATGCCTGCGAACACACACACATTACTACACACAGAGTATCACAATCGATGCTCAACAACCGCCCCTGCCAAATTTGTTTTTTTTTTATCAAGTCCCTTGCGTTCGCCTTCCTTTGCTACTCACCGTCCAATGGGCACAAACATGCACACAACCTACAATTCCTCATCATCACTGCCCCTCTTCTTGGATCAAACGTAACGCTTCTTTTGATTCGCATTGTAAATTTTTCGTTGCGATATTTTCTATTTCATTCGCACTTACTACGCACTCCATTGGCGGTTTTCTCTGGGGTGTTGCTGCTTCTGTTACTTTGGATACTTTATTTATGGCCGTAGTAGATATGAAAAGACGTCTACAACAGCACCGTGGAAACGAGTATCTTATAGATACAGTTTTTAATGTCATACTACAGACATATGTATGTACATACATATGTATTTATGCATATGTATACACATCCAATCGCAAATGCATTTGTAGGTAGGTATGTATGTACATATGTTCATGCATACATATGTATGTATGTATATCCAACCGGTTCGGTAGATTTGTTAAGTGTTGTTGATTTGTATTGTTTCTTGGTATGTTGGTATTCCATTCCGATGAGGTAGCAGCAGCCTGCCCACTTTAATGATTATCATTATTGTTGATGTTACATTGCTGTCGCATTTTGTTGTGTCTACATATGTACATATATATGTACATATTTACGTATGTACATATGTAGGTACATATATACACATATTTATATGTATGTTTCCATTGTTATTGTTGTTCCTGTTCGTTTAGGTGGATACGTGCCACAATGTCGCAAAACGGCCAAAAGTGAAAAAAATCTTTGGTGAGATTTTTTTAAATTTAATGCCAACAATATTTTTCGTTTTAGACTTATGCGCTTTTAGCAGGTCTTGCTCAAACTTAGAATTTTCATCAAACATGACACCAGAAACCAACTGAAGTTTACAGCTTGTTTGTAAATCTTAGTTTCCCAAATGAGTTTTTTATATACATATCGACAGCTGAGAATAAGATCGCCCTATTTCAAAAATTGTTTCAAAAACACCCTATTTGAAAAATTGTTTCAATAACGTCCTATTTCAGATTTTGCTTCAAGAACGCCCTATTTGAAAAATTTTTTCAATAACGTCCTATTTCAGACAATTATTCAAAAACGCCCTATTTCAGAGAAATATATATGGAATTTTCTCTGAAATAGGGCGTTTTTGAAGCAAAATTTGAAATAGGACGTTATTGAAACAATTTTTCAAATAGGGCGTTCTTGAAGCAAAATCTGAAATAGGACGTTATTGAAACAATTTTTCAAATAGGGCGTTTTTGAAACAATTTTTGAAATAGGGCGATCTTATTCTCAGCCGTCGATATGTACTTTGATGTTTTTACTACATACATACATACATATAAGTTGACCTTATCTTTTTATTGATTTATCCATCAACTGGTGAGTACCGTTACTTTTAAAAAGTGTCAAAAATTTAGCGCATTTTTATTGCAAATTGAAACAGGAAGAAAATAAAAAAAAAATACCGATCATGACTGATTGGCAATTTTTTAATATCTATTTTGTCACAAGTAATATAAACTTTAAAATAATGTGACTATAAAGTAACGACTTAAGGTACATATAGATATGGATACATGCAAAGACTCAATTTTCACTTGAATTTGTATTTTCGAAATATAAAAAATTTAACTGTCGAACATTTATTGGTTTATTGGGTATACAACAGTTTTTATTCCGAATGAGACGCAAATAAGACCAATCCTTGAAATCAGGATTAATTTGCCATTTTTCATTAACCACTTTTATGTCTGGTGGGCGTGTATAAAGTCCGATTTCTACCAAATTTTATATTTTGGCTTTTTAAAACAACATAAAGCTAGCTACCAAGTTTGAATAAAATCGGCACACTTTTTTCCCCCGCCCACTAATATTGTGGCGTGGCCGTTATCCGATTTTGATAAAATTTCAGAATTTTCTTATCTGAACTATGTATATGTAGCACTCACACCAAATATCTTTGAAATCGGGTAACGGTAACTATTTTTGGCCGCAGCATATATGGGATCGGAATACTGTGCGTGCCCAGCAAAAAAGTTTTGCTTATTATTTTGCTTAGTGGGTGCTTATATTTTCAGCTAGTATGAAAGAGTGTCGGACTCGAGACCACGCTTATGAATGTACATACCCACATACGTACATGTATATACATATGTATACTACATTCATGTCAGTATACATACCTACCCACCAAAAAATCTAAGGCTTTTTTAAGAATTAAAACAGCAGATTTAAAGGCTTGAAATAAGGCCTGAAATTATAAGGGTAGCAAATTTGTATGGCGTAAGGCTTATAATAAGGCTGATTTTCCTGTGTTGATGTCATCACGCACTAAGGAGTACTTTCACTCTGAGAGCACACCTTATTCCAAAGGCTTAACCGCCATGCGAAATAAGGCCTAGATAAGCATTAGAGAGTTAGGAGCAAACAGAGTGAGTGCATAACGGAAGCAGAGCTGCCAGCGTACTCCTTTTTCAGACCTGATTTGTCAACAATAAGCAAAACTTTTTCGTCGGGTATGTATGTATACATATGTATATACCTACATAGTTTTGATTACACTAACACTCAGGAATAACCTTTGAAATCCAAAAAAAAAATTATCGAAAAAGTTTTTTTTTTCGGAAAAACACAGGAAAATCAAAAAATATTATAAAATAGATACATATGTACATAGGTATGTACCTATGTACCTACGCTGAAGAGAACAGAGCGGAACAAAAATTCGCAATAGCTACATATGTCTGTACATATTAAAGAGCTGCGCAAGACATCTCGATATCGAACATGCTGTGTTGCACTCGCTGTAGCACATGTATGGTTTTCGAAGTGTTCGATCAGTGAAGTACTTCAGTGGCGTGAAATCTTGCTTCAGCACCGAGAATGAAGCATTTCTATCTCAATGCTGCCCGTTCATGTTCGATGTTGTTAGCACAAATGTTCGGATACCAGAAGAAGTTCTCGGATACTTAAGCAAGTTTCCGAAAATTTATTGATGTGCAGGCAGAACTCAGACTAGGTAGTAAAAAAAATATAATCATGCAAATATCTAAGAAGGCTTCCAAAATTAAAAAACCTTGAACCTATACTTGGAACATAATAGCTTCAAAATTTTATTCCTAGCTATGCTGGAGCTATTTTATCCTTTATTTCATTAAGTGGGAGGCGGTACAATCTTAACCTTAAAACTAAACATATGTACATATGTTACTTTTATTAAAGCATAACGTTTAATTATTATAATTGATTAAAATAAAATAATGTAATGACGTTTGACGTCGTTCTAAGCTTAGCTTTGATATATAGAGATGCATATACATATGTACATACAATACGTATATTTATTTATAAAAAAATAAATTCGCATGCAGGTATGTATGTATTTTATGTTTTGAATCAATGAATACCTCAAACTATATTTTTATATTTAATTAAATAAAATTTACAGACAAAATTTGGTTGTTTTCAATAAAATAATAATAACTTTTATACCAAATTTTTCCCTCTCCAAAATTTCTTGAAAGATGTATTTAAGTATTATCTAAAGAATAACTTTCAAGTGAAAAAATAGTGTAGATGAATTGATCACGGTGAAAATCACTTTTCCCTTGAGAGTTTTGGGTTTAGGTAGACGAGAACTGTTGATCATAAAACAGGTCAGTGAAATTCTAGGCTAGCAACGCCATTTTTATGAGTTAACGAGCTAACTTCGGCCTTTTTTACGATTTCAGGCTAATATGTTCCTTTCGGGCCTAAAAATCGATGTTCGGTTATTTTCTTACTTTTACTATTTAAGCAATGGATTGTTGGAAACAACAATTACTTATTGTATCAGACAATATTTTTGCGCCAATATCTCTCAAATAATAATAATAACTGAAAAGGGAAGCTTTATCAGATTCACGTTCTTCACAACTTCAGAACATTACAGCCCAACTACAAAATGGATGATATATATTGAAAGAAGTACAAGGGAGAAGCAAGGTGTGGAAAGTGCAAACATTGTTAAGAGTAATGGGGAAGAAATACTTTTTGGTTGCTTGTTTTTCCGACAGGGTAGGAATATGGTGTATTGTGGAACGATCTTCTGTCATCCCTTTTCAATTTTGGTTTGGAGACAAACCGGTTTCGGCTAATATGCGCCATCTTCAGTGTCTTTTTTCGTTCTCAACGCTGCATTTAGTACCCATATATATTCACCAGTTAATAACAGGATGGCAGGATAATAATGAAGATATCAACGCAGTTATGAATTTTAAACAAAGGCTGAAATCGGCATTTGCACACATATCTATAATATATATTACACTTTTAAACGTTTTAATAGCCCTGTTTTTTTATTTAAGCGCATATACATACTTAAATTAACATCTCTTTCCGCGCTTAGCAGTCCATACAAAATTTAAGCGCAGATGTATATGCGCTTAAATAAAAACAGGGCTATTATTAAGTATAAGATTTATAATTATGTTATGTTAAAATAGTAGATATAAAATCAATGCTTTGAAACTAAAAATTAAACATTTAGTATCTAACTTAATTATTTGCCCCAAGTATTTAGGTATACATAAATTCATATAAATATGTAGATATGTGTATCCGTTCGCAAGTAGGTATTAGGTATGTACTATCTAGGAACGGTAGTGTTTACGCAGGGCACTAGTGCATATGTACATATGCATGCATGTATGTATGTATGTACATTGGTACATATGTCCTAATAGCTTAGGTAGGGCGGGTTGGGTGATGGTGTAGTAAGTTGTTGAATTAGAGATTACATGCATTCGGATTTGTTCCTTTGCTTTTTTCACATTTTCTCGATGCTTTCTTTTCTTGTTTTGAATGGAAAGGAGCAGATGCATTTTGTATTCTTTTTCGTGTTCGTTTGAAAAGCGCGTCTTAAGATATGTAGCATGGCGTCGGCTTTCGTTAATTTGAAAATTTTAAATTCTTGAAACTAAAAATTCATGTATGTATTCCCATGTCACATTCTTTGTGCGGGATAAACTTTTAAACTAATGGACCAATTTTGATAATATTTGGTAGTAGGTAAAATGTAATTGTGCTCCGATTGAGTACTCAAATAGTTTTTTTTTTTATTTTTGGTCAAACAACGCAAATTTATGTAAAAATTTGTAAAAAACCAACCAAAATTAGCTTTATAGTACGGCCATAAATCAAAACCTGATCAACCGATTGAAATATTTCTTCATGGCAATAAAACTTTGAACCTTTTCCTAAAGTTCTGCATTCAAGAAATTAGTAAATTCTCTTTTTAAATAACAAAAATATTACAAAGAATAGTAGGTACCTATCAATTTTTGAAAAAAAAAAAAAAAAAAAAACGAGTGAGAGTTGGTTGCCACAAGCAAATGTTAATAGAAGAAGAAGAAGCACCCTGCAGTAAAGGTCTATAGAGAAACGGTATTGATTCGCTATACAGTTAGTCATCAGGACTACTTCCCATAAAAGCGACACACAATGTAATTTTCTATAGATATTTAACAAGTACTTTTCATTGCATTTCTACTGAGGTATTTACAAACGTGGCCGCTGTGGTGCAGTGGGTAGGGTGCTCGCCTGCTATGCCAGAGGTCTCGGGTTCAAACCCCAGTCCGAGCAAACACCAAAAAATTTTTCTAATTAGTAAAAAACCAACTATTGGGTTTTTTAAGAGCAGCGGTCATCTCTCGGCAGCGGGCGGCATACCCTCCGAGTGTATTTCTGCCATGAAAAAGTTCTCACAAAAAAATGCATTTCGCCGTTCGGAGCCGGCATAAAACTGTAGGTCCACCCAATTAGCAGGAAAAACAAAATCCAAGGTGTGATGGAAATATATTGGGAAGCAGCAAAATTGCCACTTAGTTTCTGTAACTCATATCTTTTCTAGTATCGCTAGATTCTCACTTACTTTCTAGGTGCTTTTAAGTGTGGAACGTTTTAATGTTTTTTTTTGCCATATTTGTTTTTACTCAATCTCTCTTGTGTAGAAAATAACAATAATTTAGAAAATCTTAGAAACTAATACAATAAATTATAATTTCAATAATATAAAACTAATACAAATAATTATTTGTTGCCAATGCTACAAATAATAAAGTAGGCAAAGAGTCTGTTTACATATGTATGTATACACATATGGTATGTATCTTAAACTAGGAGTGTAATATTAACCTAGCTGTCTAATGGAGTTTATCTTGATCTGGGTTATTATTATTATTATTTTTTTTTTTTCTCAAAATTGGATAAACAGTTTAAGTTTTCATTTACATTTATATGTACAGCCATCGCGCGGTTATCGTAGAGGTGTTTGTCTTCGCGTGGGCTGGCGTGATGGACGACAGGGAGTAGGTGACGTTCATCGCGATGGCCGTTGTTCGGTCGCTTCGGCGACGTTTATTGTATTGTACGTTTTAATGTGACGTCAATTTAATTGAAAATTTTCCCGATTTTTTTTTACAGAAACTCAGATCTATTGTGGCAATTAATAATTAAAAAAAAAGTAGAAAAGTTGCACAAGAAGACCATTCAGAGTTATGAATTAAGAAAATGCAGCCACCATATGTGGATAAATACCATTTTTGCTTTTTCAGTAATATCATCTTTTATTATCTTGCTATTAATTTATATACATACATATTTACATACATTTTTTGGAATTTAAAAATAATTTATAAAATGGCTGAATCGATTTGCCCTTTCACCCTGATAATGTTGATATAAATACATAAAAGTCCATATTCATTTCGATTATTTCATGTTGTTACAAACCACCGCCAGCAAGTCAAAATTATAATAGCTACTCTGTGTACTAGTACAGTTGAGTATAAAAAATAACTATCGACTACATATTTAATGGTTTACTGGAAATATAACAGAAGCATTTTTAAAATCGGAAAACTTCTAAGTCAGCGTAATTTGATTCCTTAATTTTTAGCCGCAGCTATCTTGTTGGTAAATTAGCAATTTTAGGTAGTTTCCTAAAATAGGCGTAGATATATAGTCCTAGGTATATACATACTACATATGTATGTAAATTTACACTCAAAATAATTTCTTCGTAAATATTACGAAATGGTACCCCGAAATAAGTCCCAAATGAAATAAGTCCCAAAAAAAAAAATGAAATAACTTCCAAATATTTTCCATACAAATTGGGACTTATTTCATTATTTTTCAGCTTTGGGAGTTATTTCATATTTGTTGGGACTTATTTCATTTCTCTTAAAAATTCAATTTAACAAGCTTCGACGTTTTTGTAACGGTATAAAGTAACCGAAAGCAGGGATCCGTACGATAAGTCAAAAAAAAAAAATGTCGAATCTTTAAAGACCGAATTGAAAAAAGCCTTATTATACCGAATACATTTTTGACCGAATTAAAAAATGTCGAAATGAGGAAAATGACCGAAAACGGCCGAAATTTGTATACTTACATTTTTATCGCCGCCGCTGAAGGGTGTACTACCCCGAAGGACATCACCGTGGCGGTTCACAGAAAACGAAATTATTGAAATTTAATTTTTTCGTTTAAAGTTGAAACAATATTTTTTTTAAATAATTGTTTTGATAATTATCCAAACAAAAAAAATTTTAATATTTTTTTTTTGATAAAGCATAGTACTGAGTTCGAGTTTCACGTGAAACTGCTGTCAAAATCCATACAAAACAAGTAAGGAAGCCTAATTTCGAGTGGAATCGAATATTAGATACTCAGCTGTAAGCGTTCATTGTTTGTTTGCGTTTGATGGAAATACGGTGTATTTTATATAAAGCGAGTGCTGCATAAAGTGGGCGTAGCCGCGCCCATTTTCAACATTTTTGTCAGTCATCCAACTAAGCATACGAATATTATTCTTTGTGCAAAATTTCATTCCTTTATGACCGCTGAGTATAAAAATTAAATTCTCAATGCTGTGAAAAATTCCGTCGATTTTATAAGTTTTTTTCTGTATGGTGTTTGCCTTATATGTACGTGAGACCGTTCCAATTAAAATTTCCGAAAAGCCAATGAAAATTTAAAAAAAATTTAAAAATTGAAAGGATATTATTGAAAAGTGCTAATAATTACTTGAAGATTTAGGATCCATCACGGTTATTTAAATGAAATGCTTTAAATAATAAATATTCACATTGAAACTAGCAATTAAAAATATTTAAAAAAAAAAATAAATTATTAACTTAAGTTTCGACCATCTGGGAGCAAGTGCAGAGTATGGGGTCGGGAAAAAAGCGATGGATTATTGTTCCCCAGTCTATTTCCAATACATATGTGGGTATGTTTTTTCTGTAATTTTAACAACTTCACAAAATTCTATTTTGGCCGCATAAAACATGAAAATCTACCTATGTATGTGCTTTTTTTTAATGCCAAGATTTCAATGTATTTATTTTGTAAAAATCTCGAGTTGTTTTATATGTACAGTTTTGCTTATAATTTTTGATTGGATCGTCCGTTTGATACCAAAATTTGACAGCATCCAAATTAAGACACGTAATACTTGAAAACACCAAAAACTGGAAAATGCACTAAGGCGACTAGTACAGTATTGTTTGGAAGCGTCGATACGGCACATTCATGTACATATGTATGTACATATGTATAGGGTTATATACTTATGTATGTATATAACACTTTGTAATCAAGATATTTAATTTAAAGAAAATGCATTTGGTTTTTAATGTTTTTGATATTTCAAAAATTTTCATTCTATTTTCAATTTTTATACTCAGCTGTACTAGTACACAGAGTATTATAATTTTGATTTCATAACGGTGGATTGTAACATAATGAAATAATCGAGATAGATATGGACTTATATATATCAAAATGATCAGGGTGAAAAGAGAAATCGATTGAGCCATGTCCGTCCGTCCGTCCGTCCGTCCGTCCGTCCGTCCGTCCGTCCGTCCGTCCGTCCGTCCGTCCGTACGCAGGATAACTCGCGTAAAAATTGAGATATTTTGATGAAATTTGAAATGCAAGTTGGTATCGAGACTGGGACGGTTGGTATTGAAAATGGGCGAAATCGGACCATGACCACGCCCACTTTTCCTATATAGAAAAAATCGGAAATTTGGTATCTCAGCCACTAATATAGCTAGAGTGATAAAATTTTACCCACGTATTGAGCTCAGGCCCTTATGAAGAAATTTGTTGAAGTTTTGGAAAATGGGCGGTGCCACGCCCACTTATTAAGGGTCAAACATTGAAAGTTTTATATGTCATAACTCAGAAACCGTTGAAGATATATCGATGAAATTTGGTATGCGTAATTTGCTTACCTAGACAAATGTTTTGGCGAAAAATTATCAAAATCGGTTGACGGCCACGCCCACTTTTATATATGGGAACTATAAAGGGGCCTAATAAAAACATTTTAAGCGATATCTCTGTCAAATATAAAGATCTATCACTGAAATTTTGTGGCAGGAGACCAACTAGGGAAATAAAACAAAAATTATAAAAATTTTGGAAAATGGGCGGTGCCACGCCCACTTATTAAGGGGCAAATATTGAAAGTTTTATAAGCCATAACTCAGAAACCGTTAAAGATATATCGATGAAATTTGGTACGCGTGATATATTTACTTAGCCAAATGTGTGGACGAAAGATTACCAAAATCGGTTGACGACCACGCCCACTTTTATATATGGGTATTATAAAGTGACCTAATAAAAACATTTTAAGCGATATCTCTGTCAAATATAAAGATCTATCACTGAAATTTTGTGACATGAGTTCTACAATAGACCGGAAACAAAAAATAAAAAAGTTTGGAAAATGGGCGTGGCACCGCCTCTTTTTATACAAAGGAATCTACGTGCCTATTACTCGACAAATAACTGAGATATTATGACGAAACTTGGTTTATACACTTTTATAACATGTGTTAGTTGGCCGCTGTGGTGCAGTGGGTAGAGTGCTCGCCTGCTATGCCAGAGGTCTCGGGTTCAAACCACGGTCCGAGCCAAACAAATTTTTCTAATTAGTAAAAATCCAATTATTGGGTTTTTTAAGAGCAGCGGTCACCTCTCGGCAGTGGGCGGCATACCCTCCGAGAGTATTTCTGCCATGAAAAAGCTTCTCACAAAAAATGCATTCGCCGTTCGGAGCCGGCATAAAACTGTAGGTCCACCCAATTAGTAGGAAAAAACAAAAAGGAGCACACCTCGAATTGGGAGAGAAGCTCGGGTAACTAAAAGTCATAGAGGGATGCAATTTTGCACTAACAATAATATTTATATGCTTATTTGGATGATTGATACAAATTTTGAAAATGGGCGTGGCTGCGCCCTGTTTATGCAGCACTCGTGTCATATAAAATACACCCTATATCGAACAAACGCAAACAAACAATGAAAGCATACAGCTGAGTATCTAATGTTCGATTCTACTCGAACTTAGGCTTCCTTACTTGTTTAAAGCTGATTCCACATAAAACTTTTTCCGCTTTGCGTTATGCCGCTTTCTATGTCAAACAACGCAAAACTGAAAAACTATGCCACAATGAACGCTGCAAGATCACTCAAAAATATTTATTTTCTGAAAAATCTCTCATTCTCCGTTTTATTTACAAAAAAGTAAATAAGAAAATATAAATCTATTAAATTATTTTTCAATTGTGTGAAATTTAAATTTGTTTATTTACATTTGAATTAAAGTGAAACTGAAAAAAATTTCAACGCCCCCAAAAGTTGAGATTTGGGCAACTTTGTGCTTTACGTAACTTCGGCGTTGCGTTACTTTTTGTTATGTGAGAAACCTCATATAGATACATGTATTTTAATCTCAGCTGTCACGCAGAAAGTGTCACGTAGCGCAACACAAAGTTCTATGTGGCATCAGCTTAATTGTGAACATTAATTTTCATTTTTTATAGTAAATATTCATATAATCAAATATATATATTAAATATTTAAAATCATTCTCTAAAATATGTATGTATGTATGTAGGTATATAAATACGTCTTCTGACAGCACTCTGTTAAATATATATGTACATCTAATTCCCCTTTCGCTATTCAGCATATTTTATATTAAGTACATATGTACACTGAAAAAAAACTTACTGAGATTATGGAAATGTGCAATTTTCTTCAAATCAAGGAATAAAAACCACGTTTTCAAGAAAATTCAGTTTAAAACAATAAAAATATGTCTTTAGCGCCGAATCATTCCCATTATTCCATAACTGATTAATTTTTTTAGTGTAGTTATGAACTAATATACTGAATTTGTCCTCGTTTCTACATTTTCGCGCCGGTTCTTGGCCAAGTCAGTAATTAGGTATGCAATATGTATGTATGTACAATCATATATTCATATGTACATATATACATACATATGTATGTATGTGCTTCTTCTGCAAAGCATTCATTTAACATTATCATTTGTTATTGCATACATATACATGTATGTATGTATGTACATAGATACATATGTATGTACCCATGCCCCTACAAATGTACATAAATATGTATGTACATTAATATATATGTACATCTCTATAGGTACATGCGTATCTATACATAGATATATGTATGTACATACGTATGTATGTATTTAAATTGTATTTATGGATGTGCTGTACGGCCCTTTTTTGTTATCCACTTCTTCTTGCTCTTCAATTTGCTTTTGATTGTTTGCTACTCTTATTACATGCCCTTTTATTAACTATTTTTATAACTTTCCTAACGTTATGTTATCAACATATACATATGTATAAATAGCTATCTAAGTATGTATGTACATACCTACATATGTACATCTAGATAAATGTATATGTATCTATGTAGGTATATTATATGCGTTTGAATATGTGCATTTACCAACCCCCTTTCTGTATTCCCAAAGGACTATGTTTGTATGTAGGTACATACATATATAAAGATCTGTAGAATCACACTAATGGAGAAAAACTGGTTTGCTTCTTTAGGCCAACAACAACCACTCCGATTGCGCTTCATATATGTACATATGTATGTAGAATAATAGCTATTATTTATGTATGTACATACTTACTTTAATTTATCATTATTTATGCAACTCATATTGGAGCTTTGTTTGCTCCTACGAATTATGCGCGCCAACTCTCAAACAGGGTTGCCACAAGCAATTTTTATTTTGTACCAATTTTAAAATTGAAATGTACCGAATGAGTGCAAACTGTATCAAGCATTACTTATAGTTAGGCTTGCCATACGTCAGGCATTTGGCCTGATTGTCAGGCATTACATACTTTGTCAGGCAATCAGGCGCCTAACGAATTTTGTCAGGCATTTTGAAAAGTTTTTTTGTGTACATTGATATTTTGTATAAATTTTATTCCGTTTTATTCAAAGCCGTATGAACATTAGATATGTAATCTTGTCGAGTGTAAACGCGGCGCAAATTCAAGTCTTGTGCGATTATCGATAACTTCTTTTTATACTCAGCTGTACTAGTACACAGAGTATTATAATTTTGATTTCATAACGGTGGATTGTAACATAATGAAATAATCGAGATAGATATGGACTTATATATATCAAAATGATCAGGGTGAAAAGAGAAATCGATTGAGCCATGTCCGTCCGTCCGTCCGTCCGTCCGTCCGTCCGTCCGTCCGTCCGTCCGTCCGTCCGTCCGTACGCAGGATAACTCGCGTAAAAATTGAGATATTTTGATGAAATTTGAAATGCAAGTTGGTATCGAGACTGGGACGGTTGGTATTGAAAATGGGCGAAATCGGACCATGACCACGCCCACTTTTCCTATATAGAAAAAATCGGAAATTTGGTATCTCAGCCACTAATATAGCTAGAGTGATAAAATTTTACCCACGTATTGAGCTCAGGCCCTTATGAAGAAATTTGTTGAAGTTTTGGAAAATGGGCGGTGCCACGCCCACTTATTAAGGGTCAAACATTGAAAGTTTTATATGTCATAACTCAGAAACCGTTGAAGATATATCGATGAAATTTGGTATGCGTAATTTGCTTACCTAGACAAATGTTTTGGCGAAAAATTATCAAAATCGGTTGACGGCCACGCCCACTTTTATATATGGGAACTATAAAGGGGCCTAATAAAAACATTTTAAGCGATATCTCTGTCAAATATAAAGATCTATCACTGAAATTTTGTGGCAGGAGACCAACTAGGGAAATAAAACAAAAATTATAAAAATTTTGGAAAATGGGCGGTGCCACGCCCACTTATTAAGGGGCAAATATTGAAAGTTTTATAAGCCATAACTCAGAAACCGTTAAAGATATATCGATGAAATTTGGTACGCGTGATATATTTACTTAGCCAAATGTGTGGACGAAAGATTACCAAAATCGGTTGACGACCACGCCCACTTTTATATATGGGTATTATAAAGTGACCTAATAAAAACATTTTAAGCGATATCTCTGTCAAATATAAAGATCTATCACTGAAATTTTGTGACATGAGTTCTACAATAGACCGGAAACAAAAAATAAAAAAGTTTGGAAAATGGGCGTGGCACCGCCTCTTTTTATACAAAGGAATCTACGTGCCTATTACTCGACAAATAACTGAGATATTATGACGAAACTTGGTTTATACACTTTTATAACATGTGTTAGTTGGCCGCTGTGGTGCAGTGGGTAGAGTGCTCGCCTGCTATGCCAGAGGTCTCGGGTTCAAACCACGGTCCGAGCCAAACAAATTTTTCTAATTAGTAAAAATCCAATTATTGGGTTTTTTAAGAGCAGCGGTCACCTCTCGGCAGTGGGCGGCATACCCTCCGAGAGTATTTCTGCCATGAAAAAGCTTCTCACAAAAAATGCATTCGCCGTTCGGAGCCGGCATAAAACTGTAGGTCCACCCAATTAGTAGGAAAAAACAAAAAGGAGCACACCTCGAATTGGGAGAGAAGCTCGGGTAACTAAAAGTCATAGAGGGATGCAATTTTGCACTAACAATAATATTTATATGCTTATTTGGATGATTGATACAAATTTTGAAAATGGGCGTGGCTGCGCCCTGTTTATGCAGCACTCGTGTCATATAAAATACACCCTATATCGAACAAACGCAAACAAACAATGAAAGCATACAGCTGAGTATCTAATGTTCGATTCTACTCGAACTTAGGCTTCCTTACTTGTTATCTCTTATTCCGTGTCATAAAAGCTCATTCAGACTACATTTTAAATTACGTTGATTAGCCGAAATTACTATCCGAAATTACGTGCGTTCACACACGCTTTTGAGTAATTTACTTTAGCCGTGTAAAATATTTTACATGCGAATGCAATAACTACGATTTTAGGACAATAAAACCAGATAAATTTCTGGTGCAATATATAACCCCGTTTGTTCGAATTTTCACAATTATTTTTCATTTATACTTGTGCTTTTGGTGCTACTTACTTCAACATAAATTATATAAGTCATCAACAGAAGAATCTAATAGAATTAATAAGCATAAAAAGTCAAATTCATAGCCCATATTTGACAAAAAAATATCAGTTTTGTCTAGGATTGCCAGATACCTTTCCCGAAAAAATCAGTACATTGCCTTCAAAAAAAAAAAAAACAATATATGCGGAGAAAATTATCTTTATTATTATTATGTTTCTATGACTTTTAACGTTCGCGTTGCTTTCTCCTTCCTAAGTGTTTCACGGTTAGCAAATTTGATCAATGTGAGAGCCCGAAAATTCTCTTACTCGTCGGAGTGCATAACAACAATTACACTTTGCTCTTCGAGTATTGTCGTAAGCATAATCACGGCATTACAAACGTCAAAACAGTTGGAAAATTAAAAGCAGAGCATGGTGATAAAAATGAATTTTTTTAGTGTAGGCTAAAAATCAGTACAAATCAATACAAAATCCAAAAAATCAGTATTTCTTAAGGTTTTTAAAATCATCAGTACGGAGCACGAGAAATCAGTATTGTACTGATCAAATCAGTACGTCTGGCAACCCTAGTTTTGTCAGAAAATATATATGTACATATTTAGAATTTAAACACTGTGTTAAATTTAATGAAATGAATTAAACTTTCTTTTCAATATTGGTTTTTATGATGAAAAGATTTCCAGCTGAAATGAAAATAACATTTATAAAATACTCCCACCAAATTACATTTTTTATTATTAAACAAGTAAGGAAGCATAAGTTCGAGTGGAATCGAACATTAGATACTCAGTTGTATGCTTTCACTGTTTGTTTGCGTTTGATGGAAACACGGTGTACTTTATATAAAGCGAGTGCCACATAAAGTGGGCATAATAGCCACGCCCATTTTCAAATATTTTATCAGTAATCCAACTAAGCATATGAATATTATTCTTTGTGCAAAATTTCATTCCTTTATGACTTCTAGTTACAAAGATGTCACGTTACAAATTACCAAAGGGTGTTCCAGAAATATCTTTGTTAAAAAGTAGGCGTGGTCATAAACCGATTTCAATAAATTTTTTCGTGTCTATTAACACAAGTTATAAAAGTATATAAACAAAGTTTCGTCATAATATCTCAATTATTTGTCGAATTATGGGCTCCGAAATATGGTAGTTTCCTTTTTCTAAAAAGAGGCGGTGGCACGCCCATTTTCAAAAATTTTTCTATTCTTTGTTCCCGGTCTATCGTGGAACTCATGCCACAAAATTTCAATGATATATCTTTATATTTGACAGAGATATCGCTTGAAATATTTTTATTAGGTCCCTTTATAATACCCATATATAAAAGTAGGCATGGCCGTCAACCGATTTTGACAATTTTCCGTCCAGACGTTTGCTTAAGTAAGCAAATCACGCATACCAAATTTCATCGATATATGTACCTTCAACGGTTTCTGAGTTATGGCTTATAAAACTTTCAATGTTTGCCCCTTAATAAGTGCGCGTGGCAACGCCCATTTTCCAAAATTTCATAAAATTTCTTCATAAGGGCCCGAGCTCAATACGTGGGTGAAATTTGGTGGCTGAAATACCAAATTTCCAACTTTTTCTATATAGGAAAAGTGGGCGTGGTCATGGTCCGATTTTGCCCATTTTCAATACCAACCGTCCCAGTCTCGATACCAACTTGCATTCCAAATTTCATCAAAATATCTCAATTTTTCCTCGAGTTAGAGTGTTTACAGACGGACGGACGGACGGACGGACATGGCTCAATCAATTTCTCTTTTCATCCTGATCATTTTGATATATATAAGTCTATATCTATCTCGATTATTTCATTCTGTTACAATCCACCGTTATGTGATTAAAACTATAATACTCTGTGTACTAGCAGCTGAGTATAAAAATCGCTAATGCAACAAACAATGAAAATATACTTAAGTAAGAAGTCGCCGCGAATAAATTTAACGCGACTATGAGCGATTGGCAAAACTTTTTTTCTGTACTGGCAGAGCTTTTGAATATTCAAATAAACAGTTTCGAGGACTGTTCAGCGTTCTACGATAAAATAAAGACTAACACTCAGCTACTAAAAAGAGCAGCTTCATCGGAAAAGTATGAGTGGGATACTAAAAGTTAAGAAAAACGATTGCGTTTGTACTTTCTATGTATTATTTTGTCGTGTTTTTGAAACTAAACAACAGTATCTACCTATATTTAATTTAATTAATTTGTTTTTTGTTTATCATAAGTGAATTGTTTTTTAAATGTGATAAATTTACATATATATATGTAACTTGTAATTTTTAGACTGCTAAATATACTTGAATGAATTTTATGGTTTTCTAACTTTAGACTGTTTTCATTTCGCTTTAGTCAGGCATTGGGGTGAAAAAATTATGGCAAGCCTACTTATAGTACACATTTTATATATAAAAGAATGCTAAAATATACTTTGCTTATATGTACATTCATATGCATGTTTATGCTTCATATTTTTAACGGATACATTTCATATTGTACAATACAGTGGCGTAGCTAGAGAATTTTTCGGGGCCAATGTAAAAAATTTACCAAAATAAAATTACCAAAAAAAAACTACAATTTTTTTTACAAATGATAAAAATCGCTAGCTTAGAATGCAAATTGTGTAAGTCCTTTTTTAAAACTTTGTAGGAGAGACAAAAAACAAAAAAGAAAAAAAATTCGAAATGAAAAAAAATTTCCGTTCATATAAATATTTTGGACTTACACAATTTTTTTCGCTTTTTGGACTTACACAATTTGCGTATCACTGAATAACAACGAGTAGAAATATGACAAGTATCTCAGACTTGTTTAGCGCGGTGCGTATTTGATTTTTCTAGCGTTCTACATAAAAATACACTTTTTCATAAAAGTGGACTTACACAGTTTGCACTCAAAGCTAGCGAAATGTAATTTTTTCATACTATAATTTAACATTTTAGTACACAAATATCGCTTATAATACATATATCAAACTCTTAAGGCCCTTGGCCACTTAAAATCTGGAATGTTAAGAAGTGTATACATATGTGTGAGTGTCGGGTGATATCTAAAAGATTTGATTCTCATCAACGCGAGCCCGAACAAGAACGTGTAGCACAACGACTGCCGATTGCACTAACACACACAAAAAAACTCACACATACACACTGCTTGACATGCCAGATTGTCAGTTTCCAAGGGCCTTTAACTATACTTCAAAAGTAAGTCTCATATTCTCTTCTGGAAATCTACGCGCATAGGTAGATTTTCAAGTTTTATGCGCCCAAAATAGAATTTTGTAAAATTGTTACAATTACAGAAAAAAAACATACCCACATATTGGAAATAGAATGGGGAACAATAATTCATCGTTTTTTTCCCGACCCCATACTCTGCACTTGCCCCAGATAGTCGTAACTTAGCATATCTGAAGTTAATTTTTTTGTTTTTTTATACTCAGCTGTACTAGTACACAGAGTATTATAATTTTGATTTCATAACGGTGGATTGTAACATAATGAAATAATCGAGATAGATATGGACTTATATATATCAAAATGATCAGGGTGAAAAGAGAAATCGATTGAGCCATGTCCGTCCGTCCGTCCGTCCGTCCGTCCGTCCGTCCGTCCGTCCGTCCGTCCGTACGCACGATAACTCGCGTAAAAATTGAGATATTTTGATGAAATTTGAAATGCAAGTTGGTATCGAGACTGGGACGGTTGGTATTGAAAATGGGCGAAATCGGACCATGACCACGCCCACTTTTCCTATATAGAAAAAATCGGATATTTGGTATCTCAGCCACTAATATAGCTAGAGTGATAAAATTTTACCCACGTATTGAGCTCAGGCCCTTATGAAGAAATTTGATGAAGTTCTGGAAAATGGGCGGTGCCACGCCCACTTATTAAGGGTCAAACATTGAAAGTTTTATATGTCATAACTCAGAAACCGTTGAAGATATATCGATGAAATTTGGTATGCGTAATATGCTTACTTAGGCAAATGTTTTGACGAAAAATTATCAAAATCGGTTGACGGCCACGCCCACTTTTATATATGGGAACTATAAAGGGGCCTAATAAAAACATTTTAAGCGATATCTCTGTCAAATATAAAGATCTATCACTGAAATTTTGTGGCAGGAGTCCAACTACGGACATAAAACAAAAAATACAAAAATTTTTGAAAATGGGCGGTGCCACGCCCACTTATTAAGGGTCAAACATTGAAAGTTTTATATGTCATAACTCAGAAACCGTTAAAGATATATCGATGAAATTTGGTACGCGTAATATATTTACTTAGCCAAATGTGTGGACGAAAAATTACCAAAATCTGTTGACGACCACGCCCACTTTTATATATGGGTATTATAAAGTGACCTAATGAAATCATTTTTAGCGATATCTCTGTGAAATATAAAGATAATTCATTGAAATTTTGTGATATGAGTTCTACAATAGACCGGAAACAAAAAATAAAAAAAGTTTATAAAATGGGCGTGGCACCGCCTCTTTTTATGCAAAGAAATCTACGAGCCTATTACTCGACAAATAACTGAGATATTATGACGAAACTTGGTTTATTCACTTTTATAACTTGTGTTAATAGACACGCAAAAATGTATTGAAATCGGTTTATGACCACGCCTACTTTTTAACAAAGATATTTCTGGAACACCCTTTTGGAATTTGTAACGTGAAGTCTTTGTAACTAAAAGTCATAGAGGGATGCAATTTTGCACTAACAATAATATTTATATGCTTATTTGGATGATTGATACAAATTTTGAAAATGGGCGTGGCTGCGCCCTGTATATGCAGCACTCGTTTCATATAAAATACACCCTATATCGAACAAACGCAAACAAACAATGAAAGCATACAGCTGAGTATCTAATGTTCGATTCCACTCGAACTTAGGCTTCCTTACTTGTTCTTACATATTTTTAAGTGCTAGTTTCAACTTGAATATTTATTATTTAAAGCATTTCATTTAAGTAATCGTGATGAATCCTAAAGGTTCAAGTAAATATTAACACTTTTCAATAATATCCTTGGTTTCCAATAATTCTAAGTTTATAGTTTTAAGCTTTTAAAGTTGGGATATTTAAAAAAAAATTATCACTCTTTTTCATGTTAAAAATTGGTTTTGTTATGTATCTGGCGTATGATTTTTTTTTTGAGTCACTGTATATATTTTTCAATAAAATCGACTTTTAACTAGAGCCCTAGATACCCGGGTATCGAGCAATTCGATCTGATCGTTTTTGTTTGAAGCCCGTTTGTTGTTCAAGTGCCCGTACAAACATTCGAGCTTACAAACAAAAAAATGTGTATCGGAAAAACAAAAATTAAAAAAACTACATATAAAGAAAAAAAAATAATAAACAAAAGAAAAAACAAACTTCAAAATACCCGAATTGTTCAAATGCCCGTACAAACATACGGGTAATAAACAAACAAACAACTCTTCGAGCATTTAAACAACAACTGTTCGGGCTACTCGAAAATGTTCAAAAAAACAAATCGAGAGCTCTACTTTTAACACAAATTATTAAAATTTTGCATTAAACAAGCAATTTGGAATAGATGTACACAATAAAATATTTCTACCTATGTGCTACGGTTATAAATAATAATTTTTATACTCAGCTGTACTAGTACACAGAGTATTATAATTTTGATTTCATAACGGTGGATTGTAACATAATGAAATAATCGAGATAGATATGGACTTATATATATCAAAATGATCAGGGTGAAAAGAGAAATCGATTGAGCCATGTCCGTCCGTCCGTCCGTCCGTCCGTCCGTCCGTCCGTCCGTCCGTCCGTCCGTCCGTCCGTACGCACGATAACTCGCGTAAAAATTGAGATATTTTGATGAAATTTGAAATGCAAGTTGGTATCGAGACTGGGACGGTTGGTATTGAAAATGGGCGAAATCGGACCATGACCACGCCCACTTTTCCTATATAGAAAAAATCGGATATTTGGTATCTCAGCCACTAATATAGCTAGAGTGATAAAATTTTACCCACGTATTGAGCTCAGGCCCTTATGAAGAAATTTGATGAAGTTCTGGAAAATGGGCGGTGCCACGCCCACTTATTAAGGGTCAAACATTGAAAGTTTTATATGTCATAACTCAGAAACCGTTGAAGATATATCGATGAAATTTGGTATGCGTAATATGCTTACTTAGGCAAATGTTTTGACGAAAAATTATCAAAATCGGTTGACGGCCACGCCCACTTTTATATATGGGAACTATAAAGGGGCCTAATAAAAACATTTTAAGCGATATCTCTGTCAAATATAAAGATCTATCACTGAAATTTTGTGGCAGGAGTCCAACTACGGACATAAAACAAAAAATACAAAAATTTTTGAAAATGGGCGGTGCCACGCGCACTTATTAAGGGTCAAACATTGAAAGTTTTATATGTCATAACTCAGAAACCGTTAAAGATATATCGATGAAATTTGGTACGCGTAATATATTTACTTAGCCAAATGTGTGGACGAAAAATTACCAAAATCTGTTGACGACCACGCCCACTTTTATATATGGGTATTATAAAGTGACCTAATGAAATCATTTTTAGCGATATCTCTGTGAAATATAAAGATAATTCATTGAAATTTTGTGATATGAGTTCTACAATAGACCGGAAACAAAAAATAAAAAAAGTTTATAAAATGGGCGTGGCACCGCCTCTTTTTATGCAAAGAAATCT
Organism: Urophora cardui; assembly: GCA_960531455.1. Taxonomy (NCBI): domain Eukaryota; kingdom Metazoa; phylum Arthropoda; class Insecta; order Diptera; family Tephritidae; genus Urophora; species Urophora cardui. Next base: position 71,048,613 of record OY482673.1, on the reverse strand, counting down.
ACGAGCCTATTACTCGACAAATAACTGAGATATTATGACGAAACTTGGTTTATTCACTTTTATAACTTGTGTTAATAGACACGCAAAAATGTATTGAAATCGGTTTATGACCACGCCTACTTTTTAACAAAGATATTTCTGGAACACCCTTTTGGAATTTGTAACGTGAAGTCTTTGTAACTAAAAGTCATAGAGGAATGCAATTTTGCACTAACAATAATATTTATATGCTTATTTGGATGATTGATACAAATTTTGAAAATGGGCGTGGCTGCGCCCTGTATATGCAGCACTCGTTTCATATAAAATACACCCTATATCGAACAAACGCAAACAAACAATGAAAGCATACAGCTGAGTATCTAATGTTCGATTCCACTCGAACTTAGGCTTCCTTACTTGTCTTATATAATTTAGTTTTTTAATATTCCATTTTGACAGACATTAAGTAAAATCTCAAGTTCAGATACTCTTATACATTGCATATTTATTCCCATTGTAGTTTATACTAATATTATTTGATTAAGATGATAAGTAATTGAAAGAAAACTTGAAATTTAAATAATTGGCGTTACTTTTCTGTTATTAGCATGTTAATAACAGCAATACCGTATAATAATTGTAGCGTTTGTTGAGCCGTAGGGAAGTGCAGGAACCGTAGGAATTTTACCACAAAAGAGCGAATATAAGTACAAAGAATGTTAATTGTGGTAAAATTCTTGCGGTTCTTGCACTTTCCTACGGCTCAACAAACGCTAGAATTATAAGTAATACTTCGTGAAAAAGCGCTAAATTTCGAATTACCAATTTCGAAAAATTACTATTCTCATTGATTTTTTCCTGAAAAAGAAATGTATGCTAATAAAGTCAAAGATGGTTTTATGGTCAAAAGGAATCTTTCGGGGGGGGGGGGGTTTGTCCCCAAAACCCCCCCCGTTACTACGCCACTGGTACAATATCTTAAAACTGAGATTAATTTAACCATACATATCGTCGTTTGAAGTGCAAAACCGCGTACCGACCAAGTACAAACCGCGTAAGTTACATTTTTTCCCAAAATGAGATTTCCCAAAAATACATTTCTGTGGTCTGACCCCATCCATTCATGCAAGAATTTTAAAATTAGGATAACTCGTCCTCCTTGTAACTCCTTGTATGAATGGATGGGGCAGTACCCCAGGAATGTGTTTTTGGGAAATCTATTTTTTGGCAAAAATTTCACTTACGCGGTTTGTACTTGGTCGATACGCGGTTTCGCACTTTAAACGCCGATATGTATATTTATATATGAATTTGGAAAATAAATTAATAGAGTAGTAGTCTAACTTAATATAATTAATTTTTAAACGGTTTTATTTAGCTCACCCCGTTTGTTTTATTTATTATTCTTGGGTCAAATTTAGTAATTCAAATTTCACCCTCTTCCTGTCAACCGATTAATCTGAAATTTTGTACGCATGTATAACCCCGATGACAATGCAATATTATGAAAAAAAAAATTCCGATAGGTGGCGCGTGGGTCGCTATATTTACAAAAATCGCATTTATGGTCCGATTTGGCTGAAATTCGGAACATGTATTACTACCCAGTGTTGTCACCGCCAAATTTTAAAGTGAAGTGAAGCGGCTGAAAAATCGAAGTGATTCGAAGTAAATCGAAGTGAAGCGCGGCTAAATGGTTTTTCATACATTTCCCGCCCTCACTCTGTAGTTCTATTCGAAAGTGAAATTAGATTCGAAAGCACATTCGCAAACTGTAGAATATAGTTTATATGGAATATGGAATTTTCTTTCGAATCGAAATACAGAGTGAGGACATTGGATAACGAGAATGTACTCTTTTGTATACTTAAGTATGTACTTGTAAAATTATATTTTATTTAAGTATAACAGGTACTGGTTATAATTCATTCAATGTAAAAAAATTAAACTTATACTTAAAATACCACACGGTAGGGTAGAACAAATTTAAATACGAAGGGCAGAATATCAAAGTTCAATGCTTCACTAACAAGTATCTGTCAAACCCAAAATCGCCCAATGGTAACTTTTTGAGAAAACCGCGATTTTATATATTTCATGTTTTGGCGGAATCTAATTTTTATGGAAAAAATTTGCAGAAGAAAGGAATAAACTTTCAAAACTTGTTCAGTACAAAATTTAGGTTCAACATTTTAGGCTTGTTTCAAGTGAAAGGAAAAGAAAAAAATGAATTACGCAAAACGAACAGGAAATCAAGAAACGAAAAATTGGTAAAAATTAGCAAATAGTTATTTGAATGCTATTTTTGGCTGTTAATTTTTATTCTTTTTTTTTCTAAAAAAAAACAACATTTCATATTCACTATTTCTATTTTGAAAATTGAAAAGAAATAAAATAATATACATTAATTCATATGTGTTTGTGTATTCTTTGTTTATCTACATTTATATTAGCGATTTCGCGCAACTACGTAAAATGAACAATAGAGCAAAAATAACATTTGAAATAATCATAAAAAAGTCGATTCCCCAAATATTTTGCACAAAATCAGTGTTATAAATCAAAGCAAAAAAGTGAAGTGGAAATTGTCAAAGTGTTAATTGTAGCAAGCATCTGGAATTTCGCTTTGCTTTAAAGTAAATTGTTCACGAGCTATTATTTGCCAATTTTTTTTGTTTCGAACTCCGCTCCGGGGCCCTGTGTCAAACTTTAAAAAAAAAGCGATAAAACCTTAAAGATAAGAGAAGCTTTTAAAAAATCGATTATTCATCTCAATAACGGATGCCATATCTTATGGTTGTATAAACATTTACCTCTTGCATATTTGCATATGTAACTTTTATTAGAATTTGTAAGAATAAATTATAAAAGTAAGTTAATTCTGATTGGTCAAAATCGAAGTGATTTGGGGAAAGAGGAAGTGTCGAAGTGACGGGCATAAAAGTGAAGTGAAATACTTCTATCGAAGTGAAAATGACATCACTGTTACTACCTTGAAAAGAAATATTTTCTTTAAAAAAAAATTCCGCTAGGTGGCGCGTGGGTCGCTATATTTACAAAAATCGCATTTATGGTCCGATTTGGCTGAAATTCGGAACATGTATTACTACCTTGAAAAGAAATATTTTCTTTAAAAAAAATTCCGCTAGGTGGCGCGTGGGTCGCTATATTTACAAAAATCGCATTTATGGTCCGATTTGGCTGAAATTCGGAACATGTATTACTACCTTGAAAAGAAATATTTTCTTTAAAAAAAAATTCCGCTAGGTGGCGCGTGGGTCGCTATATTTACAAAAATCGCATTTATGGTCCGATTTGGCTGAAATTCGGAACATGTATTACTACCTTGAAAAGAAATATTTTCTTAAAAAAAAATTCCGCTAGGTGGAGCTGAGATCGGGGTAATTAAAACTGAAAATCCTAATTATGGACCGATTTGGCTGATATTTAGCATGTGCATTACTTAAATAATTTACAAATGTTTAAAAAAAAAATTGGAGCCGCTAGGTGGCGCGTGAGTCGCTCTATTTAAATAAAAATAGGTAAAAAAAACTTTTTAAGTTAAACGGTTTTATGTTAAACATACATTGCAAAGTTTAAGACTAAATGGCGTATAATAATAATGAATTAAACAGAATGCGAAATAAAAACTAAAAACTAGAAAATAAAAATAGGTAAAAAAACTTTTTAAGTTAAACGGTTTTATGTTATACATACATTGCAATGTTTAAGATAAATGTACTAAAAACCAAAAAATAATAAAATACATACAGTCGTGGGAATTATAAACATTTGCATAGACTAGACTAAAATAAAACCGTGGGGCACGTCAATTGTCTACAATCGTTGATTAAAATGTTTGTTTTGTAATGTTACACTATAATTAGGCAGTTGTTCAACCGACAACGATGGACGTGTGATAAGTAGGGCTAGAATGTGGAAAAAAGCTAGCAAGCTCGATTATAAGCGAGTTTTAGGGTTTCGTAGTGGTGAGCGAGTAGTACTTTTATCATATGTTTTGTCGATTAAAGACAAACTACGAGCAGTGAAACGATTCCTCGTGTGAATGTCCAACGATAAACTAGTTGAAACATCTCTTTTATTAACATGGAGTGTATAACTATTGGAATTTTCATGAGCAAGAAAATAGTAAGTAATTTCCTCACCGTCTGCGGGCCAACTGCCTAACGACAAATTAAACGATTCTTCTATCGCACATTAAGTCGATAATTTGTAGACAATTGACGTGCCCCCCCCCCCCGGTTTTATTTTAGTCTAGTCTATGCAAATGTTTATAATTCCCACGACTGTATCTATTTTATTATTTTTTGGTTTTTAGTACATTTATCTTAAACATTGCAATGTATGTATAACATAAAACCGTTTAACTTAAAAAGTTTTTTTTACTTATTTTTATTGTGCATTAATGTTCGAAGCAAAAACTTAACGTACATACTCTTTTATTATATAAGAAAAACTTAAAGTTATGTACTTATTTTCGTCATTCTGAAAATAATGTTGGCTGACCAAACCCTATGGGCATTTATTTGGTTATTTAGTTCTTTCGCACGCATTTTTGGCACCATATGAAAGGGCTTGACCTGATATTAAGTAATTGAATAAAAATTTTACAAAAAGGGTTGCCACCTGTTCAAAAATTCAGTTTTACGCTATAGTTTGTTTGATTTTTAAATTTGAGGTATCATATGAAAGGACTTGGCATGGCAATGAGTAATTTATTAAAATTTTTACAAAAAGGGTGCCACCGTTCAATAATCCATTTTTACGCTACAGTTTATCTCATTTTTAAATTTGAAGTGTCATGCAAGGCCTAGCACTGAAGATGGGTAATAAAAGGAAAGGGAAGAGGAAAATGAAAGGGACGGATATGGCGAAGGAAAGGAAGCGAAAGAGGAAATATGAAAAATAAAATGGATAAAGGGAAAATAAAGCGCAAATAAAGGGGAAAGGGGAAGAGAAAGAGAACTAGAAAGAAAAGGAGGAGCGCGCCAAATGGCCTTTTGTAGGTCGCTTTAAGGTTACCATAGTCTAGAAAAATATTCGGCACAAAACTTCACTATGGGGCTCCTTGGTCAAAATCTATGTATAAAAAATCTAGGTCCACAGAAAATAAAAATAACCAGTAGCTATGAAGGTATATCAAAAAATTTTCAAATGTGGCAATAAGTGGTCTTCCACCCTCAAATTGTCGCACTGTGTAATTGAAAGCCACATCATCGCGTAGCCGGGTTTACGAGTTTAATATATTCACAAAACACGAGCAACATGTCGAGCCCTAACCGCCATTTAAGTGTATCCAAAAATTAACTTATTTTCTGAGCAAAAAATAAAATTCATAAAATAATGATTAAAATCAACTTTTATTATAAAGATCAAAAAAATAAAGTTAATGCACCTAGAGGTAGTCTGCGTTACGGTGATTATATCTGTGTAGGTACTTCTTTTGTGTTTAGCATTTCTCCTTCAATATGATTTTTTAGTAAAATTTTAAGTATAACGATTAATTGCAATCCCTGATTGTCACTGTTCTACTGTCTCATAATTCAAGCCAATGCGAATATAGGTAACAGAGGAACTAGTGCCAAATTAAAATTGATTGCTGAATATTTGATCAGCATTTTTACAATTTTTATCTTCTTGATGGAAAAAATTATCTGACTTCTTAGAGAAAATAAAACAACCAAATCAGAAAAAAACTACCAAATCCGAAAAGAAATAAAAAAAAACAATCATATTTGGTCGGATAAAACCAAAAGTGGCATCCGTGGTACATGCATAAACATAATAGTGGTTGCTAACGCTTGGCGCTCTTTATTGCTAAGAGAGCATATTACCAGAGCAGCCATGATCCAATTACCAGGTCGGTCCATGGTACATGGTATTGGTAGATCCTGAGAGCAGCGTTGAATTTACTAATCCCACCACCACCAATAAACATCTCCACACGTTAAGCGCTTCGAGCAGGCAGACAGCCATCTAACCAAGCTATCACCATTATCGTTCGTTTACTTGTTTCGTTTATTTTATTATCGTTGTTTTATTTGTTGTTGTCGGGGATGTACATCGTGTACGCTGTTGATGTCGATATCGATGTCGTTGTACAATGTACATACAAAGGTCTGGCGTGTATGCCTGTTGTTATTGTGTCGTCATCATCGTCGTGTCGTCGTGTTGTAATTCCCATTTGTTGTACAACTTTGTAGTTGCTCATGTTGAGAATTCATGTTAGTCTACTTTTGACTGTTACGCAGATTGTTTGCATGGCATTACCCGTGTCGGCCGAGTACGCTGCATGAATGTTCGCTCGCTCGCTTACTTTCGCCGTAGATATGTACATAGTATGTATGTGCGTTTGACGATTGCCAATTGGTTAATAATAAAGCCCAGATAGGATAGTTAGATACGTTTTAGCCCATCGGCCCGTCATCACTAAACAGTGTTGCCTGTCAGCACCGCGTGTCACCATATATAACCGAACTCGTGAGTGAGATTAGGAAAAGTGAAAATAAAATATTTAATTATATATATTAAGTTTTTAAAATTAACAATTAACAATGGTAATTTGCCGGTAAAGGAAAATACGACTTTTGTGAATGCGAGCTCCAGAGAAAAGCGTATCTACGCACAAACAAACAACAAACGCGACGGCAAGACGTAATGCGACGGTAAAAGTGAAATGGAAAAGTGAACAAATTAGCCCGGATTTTGTAATTTATTGCTAAGAAACGCCGACGTTTAAATTTTTATTATGGCAAAAGCAGTATACCTATGATACCAAATATAAAAAATAATCAAATTAAATTACACATTTTCGTGGATTAAGTGTGTATTTTTTTATAGTTGTGTCGAAATAACTTAAATTACATACATATGTATGTACCACCTACATATACATATATGTATGTATTTAGAGAAAACAACAGCACCGTATAAGAAGTAAAACTTGGTGTTCGATTTGTTGTATTGATCCGACGCTTGCTCTAATCGAAACAAGATATTGTCAGTTAAATTTATGTATCTATCTGTATTTGTTAATTTCGCCAAGATCATAACATTAAATGACAGTGCACAGTAATGATAGTGGTGTGTGTATAGTAATGGTGTGTATCATTTTTTTAGACATACATATGTACATACAGTCATATAGCCTCTTCACATTGCATTTGAAATTACGTTGATTAGCCGAAATTACTTTCCGAAGTCACGCGCATTCACACACGTTTTTGAGTAATTTCATTTACGCTGTTCCTGCGCCAAATACAAATTTTTACATGGTCAACTTAAATGAAAATATCATTAATAAAATACTCTCACCAAATTAAATTTTTTATAATTAAAGAATCGCTAATGCAATATACAATGAGAATATATCTAAGAAACCGTCGCGAAAAAATTTAATAGCCGTCTTTTTATTTTAGCGAAGATGTAGGTATATGCGCTAAAATAAAACACAGCTAATGTGAAATATTAGCGATGGGTGAAGATGTTTTCGATTATAATCGATAAAATTTAGAGAAGAGACCGATTCCAGAGTAATTTCGTTAGTATTTTCGCCGAAATGCGCATTTCAAGGGTAATTTCAGCTGGCATTTTTGTATGGCGAAACAACGTTATTTAAGAGTAATTAACGCCGAAACAACGATTTTGGCCTAAATTACCCTTAAATCATGCCAATGTGCAGAGGCTAATAGATATTTTATTAGCAATTATTGCGTTTTCTTTCCTACGAAAAAATGTTGCCCTTCTACATACATACATACATATATCCCAATTATGGAATTACGTAACCTCCCAATAAACACAGACGCGAGGATGATATCGCGGCGAATTCGAGGCGAGTTCGCGAAAGCAGATTTTCGCGATTGTAATTTCTCGGACTCGCCTCGAGTTCGCGGCAAGTTCGAAAAAATCAATTTTCGCGATATCATTTTTTTTCTATTTTTTTTAAAGTTGTTTTGCAGTAAAAAATCATTATAGTTCTGAAATTTTACATTTATACCTGAACTCGAATATCACAATTCCGCAGATGCTATCGTGACGAGTTCGCGAAAGTAGATCAAATCGGTTTATAATCAAATAGATACGAGTATGTAGAAAACCCAATTCAAAATTGTTTAAATAAGGGGACTTTATTGCTTAAATTTATTTGAAAAGCCTTTGTTATTTCATGAAAATTAAAGTTTCTTTATAAAAATATTTTAAGTGCTTTGTATTTTATACAGATAGCAAGTAAACCAAACTCTGAACCTTTAATTTTCGAAACGCCATTTATAAAAAAATCTCGAATCGCTAATGAAAAAATTTTCGAATCGCCAACGATCCGAGAATGAACAAATTCTCGAATCGCTAGTGATAGGTGACATGCCTACGAATTCGGATTCGCCGATCTATCGCCGCGAACTATTGCCGCGATAATATAATCAAAGAAAGCGAATCCGTTGCGTTTATTGGGATATTGTACAATTTACATACATACCTGATTTTTGTCATAAGTGTCGACTAGGCGGTTCTGAAAGTTCATATTATAGTTGCTTGCCTAGATCAATTTTACGAGTTTTTCCGTGATGTTGTTCCTCAAATGATTCGGATGCACTCGATCTGGAACTAATCCTTCGCTTACTCATGTTGAAGTTTTTTTTCCTTGATTATTTAATATGTTTCTTTAATTCCAAATTGAAATTGATTACAATTTATTTGACTATACAAAAAAGTTGTTGACATTTAAAACCATGAAAAAAAAAATAAAAATCAAAAAATGATATCGCGAAAACTGATTTTATCGAACTTGCCGCGAACTCGAGGCGAGTCCGAGGAAAATAAAAAAATGATATCGCGAAAACTGATTTTATCGGACTTGCCGCGAACTCGATGCAAGTCCGAGAAATTACATTCGCGAAAATCTACTTTCGCGAACTCGCCTCGAATTCGTCTGTGTTTGTTGGGTAGGTATGTCGTCGTACCATACGAAAACTAGCATAAAATTTTTTGTGACTGACGAATACAAGCACATTCAATTTTTCAATTTCGTTTAAACAATAACATTTTTAATGTAAAAACCAGGGCTGCAAACCACTCCAAAAATCGACGTGGTTCGGTTCAGTGGTTCGAACCACTTAGAAAAAATCTGTACCGGTACAAGAACCGGTTCATGGTACCTCTGAACCACTGGTTCGGTTCGGTTCAAAATGGTTCAAGATGATTTGTAATATTTATCCAAACTTTGCTTCGTTAATTACAAAAATTCAGGCCTTTAACGTTAATTTTTATCAATAGCCGAAAAAATTTTGTTTTCAATTCAACAGAAAAAAATACTGTTTTGATAATTATCAAAAAAAAAAAAATTATCAACAAGAATTTCCTTTCGTTGATTATCAAAAAACAAAAAAAAAATAAAGTTTCTTTTCCGTAGTCAACAAAAAATGATCCAAAAAAATTAACGTTAATAAAATTTAAAAAAGTATTCAAAAATTTTCAAAGTGAAATGAATATACATAGGTACATACCAAAAAAATTATTTTGATAATTTTTGTTTGGTATTCAACAAAACAAATTTTTTTTGTTGATATCGTTGTGCAGCCTTGCAAAAATTAATATATAATCCATAAATCAACAATATATCGTCCCCTCAATATAACAATAGCGTATGTGCTCATACGCCATTATTTTTTTATTGCATATTTAGAATCTCCATTAGTGATTCTATGTCTGGTCAAAATTTCGTCAAATTCTACTTCCACAAAGTGGGTCAAAATGTCTTTGGAAAAAATGGTGTATAATTTCTTGTTCAAAAATTTAATAGATATCTGATTTGACAAAAACTTTAAACTCGATTTTCTCAAAACCCAAAAAAAAAATTATACGCTATTGTTATATTGAGGAGACGATCGTAACTGTGAATACCAAAAGAAAAATGTATGTAGGTATGTATATTTCAATAACTTTGCAGTAGAGTAAAAAAATTGATTCTTGGCGTCCATTAGCAAAATTTAGCAAACTTTTAATTCAGAAAAGATGGTACCATATGATTGTTATTGATTTAAAAATAAATCTCTTGTTTTTACCCATTGCGACGTGATAATGATTTACGCCTTTTTTTCTTCCACCACATACACCGCTAGTCCTAGTTTGTATGGGGAAAAGTTGAGTATCGAACTCATTAATTGACCATTGCCATTTTGCCTGTCAGCCAGCGTTGCCACTTTGGTTACTTTTTACCAAAATTGGTTACAATTTTTTCGTTTGGTTACGTGGTTACTTTCGGCCGATTTTGGTTACCTTCAAGGTCCATGTATTGAGCACACTATGATTACCTTCAATTTTTAGGAATACGCTTTTAATTTTTCCAAACTATAAAATATTTGTTATCCAAATTGTTTTATTGTATGTACAATTTTTTTATCAAATTCCAAATAATTTATTGTTGGGGGTAAATATAAAGAATTCAACAACTATTTCCAGCGAATTTTGAGTGTAAAGCTGTTTCAGGAAAATGAATAAGACAAAAGTGGGAAAAATTCAACAGCTTTCACAGAGTCTCGGTGGTCGAGCGTGTAAAAGCGTTCGCACATTGCGGCTGAAGATGGAATGTATCACGTGTTTGATCCTCGTGAGGGGCAACCACTTCCAAAAAGGGTGCTAATTAGGAAAATGGTTTTTGGTGAAATAGCTATACTCAACCTTCGCTGGAAATAGTTGTTGAAATTTTTCCAATTACCCCCAACAACAAAAAATTAAATTAAATAATTTTCGTGCTAAGCACTAAAAAGCTTTTAAATCCAAATAATTTATTTGACAGGAGCCAGCGATCACATTAGAAATAAATCTATTCTGGCGAATTTTCGTCGGGCATTTTCGTCAGCTTTTTGGCTATGTTCATTATCATACCTGGCCGTGTTTTTAAATGTTCATAGAACGCTACGACGCGTCGGGGCGATATTTCGATCAACGTTGGACCTGTTTAAAGCTTAAAGATGTAAAATAATTGATATATTTTAGTTTTTGGTAACCGTATATATTGTTTTGCTACGAAATAAATAGCCCTAACGTTAATGGGACATATGCCTATATTATTAATTTATTTTGGTTACTTGTTTCTAGTTTTGGTTACATTTATTTTGTATTTTGGTAAATTTAAAATTTTTCAAGTAGCAACGCTGCTGTCAGCGCATACCTTACAAACATATTACACGCACATACATACATATGTATGTATGTATCTGTATTTGATAACTTCTAAACCAAACGACATATGCAAAAACTGCAAATGCAGAAATGTTGGCAATCAATTGGGTTGGTAATAATAATAATACAATGGCGCTATTATAACTCTGACGAGTTTTCCCGCCGAGCTTCTCTCCCAATTCAAGGTGTGCTCCTTTTTGTTGTTTCTACTAACTGGGTGGACCTACAGTTTTATGCAGGCTCCGAACGGCGAATGCATTTTTTGTGAGTAGCTTTTTCATGACAGAAATACATTCGGAGGGTATGCCGCCCACCATTGGCGCACACAAGGGGGGGAGGGGGGTTTGGGGTTAAACCCCCCCCCAAAATTTCACAACACCATAAAAAAAAATAATTTTATAAAAGATGGTACATGCACAAATATTTGTGTAAATACATGTTGAACAAGTAAGGAAGCCTAAGTTCGAGTGGAATCGAACATTAGATACTCAGCTGTATGCTTTCATTGTTTGTTTTCCTCTGATAGAATCACGGTGCATTTTATATAAAGCGAGTGCTGCATAAAGTGGGCGTAACCACGCCTATTTTCACCATTTTTATCAGTCATCCCACTAAGCATATGAATATTATTCTTTGCTCAAAATTTCATTCCTTTATGACTTCTAGTTACAAAGATGTCACGTTACAAATTCCCAAAGGGTATTCCAGAAATATCTTTGTCAAAAAGGCCTACTGTTCATAAACCGATTTGAATAAATTTTTGCGTGTCTATTAACACAAGTTATAAAAGTGTACAAACCAGGTTTCGTCATAATATCTCAATTATTTGTCGAGTTATGGGCTCCGAAATCTCGTAGATTCCTTTTTCTAAAAGGAGGCGGTGCCACGCCCATTTTCCAAAATTTTTATATTTTTTGTTACCGGTCTATTGTGGAACACACGCCACAAAATTTCAATAAATTATCTTTATATTTGACAAAGATATCGCTTAAAATGTTTTTATTAGGCCACTTTATAATACCCATATATAAAAGTGGGCGTGGTCGTCCACCGATTTTGGCAATTTTTAGTCCAAACATTTGCCTAAGTAAGTATATTACGCACACCAAATTTCATCGATATATCTTCAACGGTTTCTGAGTTATGACTCATAAAACTTTCAATGTTTGCCCCTTAATAAGTGGGCGTGGCACCGCCCATTTTTCAAAATTTTTGTGTTCTCTGTTTTATGTCGATAGTTGGACTCATGCGACAAAATTTCAGTGATATATCTTTATATTTGACAGAGATATCGCTTAAAATGTTTTTATTAGGTCACTTTATAATATACATATATAAAAGTGGGCGTGGCCGTTAACCGATTTTAACTATTTTCCGTCCAAATGTTTGGCTAAGTAAGTAAATCACGCACACCAAATTTCATCGATATATCTTCAATGGTTTCTGAGTTATGACATATAAAACTTTCCATGTTTGACCCTTAATAAGTGGGCGTGGCACCGCCCATTTTCCAAAATTTCACCAAATTTCTTCATAGGGGCCTGAGCTCAACACGTGGGTAAAATTTCATCGCTCCAGCTATATTAGTGACTGAGATACCAAATTTCCCATTTTTTCTACATAGGAAAAGTGGGCGTGGTCATGGTCCGATTTCGCCTATTTTCAATACCAACCGTCCCAGTCTCGATACCAACTTGCATTTCAAATTTCATCAAAATATCTCAATTGCGCGAGTTAGAGTGTTTACAGACGGACGGACAGACGGACGGACGGACGGACAGACGGACGGACGGACAGACGGACGGATGGACGGACATGGCTCAAACGATTTCTCTTTTCACCCTGATCATTTTGATATATATAAGTCTATATCTATCTCGATTATTTCATTCTGTTACAATCCACCGTTATGTGATTAAAACTATAATACTCTGTGTACTAGTTCAGCTGAGTATAAAAATCTATGAATATTCGTGGATGTACATAGGTTTGCCATAATTTTTTCACCCCAATGCCTGGCTAAAGCGAAATGAAAACAGCCTAAAGTTAGAAAACCATAAAATTCATTCAAGTATATTTAGCAGTCTAAAAATTACAAATTTATTTACAAGTTTTATTATATTTAAAAAACAATTCACTTATATTTTTTTGTCAATTATGGGCTATGAATTTGTCTTTTTATGCTTATTAATTCTATTAGATTCTTCTGTTGATGACTTATCTAAATTATGTTGAAGGAAATAGCACGAAAAGCACAAGTATAAATTACAAATAATTGTGACAATTCGAACAAACAGGGTTATATATTGCACCAGAAATTTATCTGCTTTTATTTTCCTAAAATCGTAGTTATTGCATTCGCATGTAAAATTTGTTATCTGGCACAGGATCGGCGTTAAATGAAACACGGCTAAAATAAATTACTCAAAAGCGTGTGTGAACGCACGTAATTTCGGAAAGTAATTTCGGCTAATGAACGTAATTTAAAATGTAGTCTGAATGTGCCTTTATGACACGGAAAAAGAGATATCTAGTGAGACGTTATCGATAATCGCACAAGACTTAAACTTACGATTAAAAGGTTTATAAGCCATAACTCAGAAACCGTAGAAGATATATTGATGAAATTTGGTACGCGTAATTTACTTACTTAGGACAATTTTTGGTCGAAAAATGGCCATAATCGGTAGATGACCACGCCCAAATTTATATATGGGAACTATTAAGGGGCCTAATAAAAACATTTTAAGCGATATCTTTGTCAAATATAAAGATATGTCGTTGAAATTTTGTGACATGGGTCCAACTATAGACATAAAACAAAAAATAGAAAAATTTTGGAAAATGGGCATGGCACCGCCTCTTTTCAGACAAAGGAATCTACGAGTTTTCGGTACCCATAACTCTACAAATAATTGAGATGTTAGGACGAAAATCAGTCTGTACACTAGTGCTGGAAGCGATATCGATATAATATCGATTCATCGATGTTTTTGAACTTTTTCGATATATCGATATTTTTTTTCCGATATTCGATATATCGACGGTCATGGATCCATCACTGATAAACGCGGAAAGAAGCTGGTAAAAGGCACCATTGCCGTTTTGTGGGTAGTTCCCCAAATTTGGAGATTTTTTTTAAAATTTGATTCCTATGTAGAAATTCCTGTGTTTAAAACTAATGTAAATACGAACATTTTTTTTTTTAAAGTTCATTGTAGAATTGCAAAATCAAGAAAAAACATTAGGGGTATTCGCTATCCATAGCATAACCCTAGCACGTAGCACGGGTTGCACGGATTGCAAAGTTTTACAACGCACAACAACAAAATACAGGAGCACAAAAATATGCTAGACCTCAAAAATATGCTACACCAAAACCTATGTATATTTATTTGCTATGAAGTGTAGGAAATTAATTGCGACCCTGTGTCAGCTGACATTTACCAATTGCTAATTTCAATTTCAATTTGAGCATCCGAATTTTGCTTAAAATGTTGTGTTTTGTGTGTATTTATTAAATTTACTAAAATAAAATGATTTATTTATTAAAAAGTGAGTGATGGACGCGTCCCTTGGGTTAAAAAGAAAAGCTGCTTCTCAAAATTTCCTACGACTGTGCAATGGGGTGCTCTCGATGTGTAGCATAATTTGGTCTAGGATATTTACAATCCGTGCTATCTTGCTATCTTTTCTAGGGATAGCGAATACCCCTATTTCAAATTTAAAAATTTTTATTTCTATTTTAAGCACTATGAGATTTTGAACCAAAAACTTATGTTTTTTTCCATTCATTTTTATTTTTAATTTAAACATTTTCTTTTTAAATCCCAAATACATTTTAATTCCAAAAATTTCATTTTTAATTTAAAAAATTTCATTTTTAAAATAAAATGACTTGGTTGAAAACGTGCATTATAAAAATAAAAATTTTATTTTTGATTTATTTTCTCTGAGTGTAAAAGGTATTTAGAATGCGTTATTAATTTGTCTATTTCAAACCTTTTAGTCTTTAACATTGTTTTTTAAATAACTTAAATGCGAAATATTACAGTGAACCACTGTAATTGATACCTACTCTTTCTGGGTGGAACAGAATTTACCTTTTTTGTTTTTTTTTTTGATTATTGAATTCCCTTTTCAAAAAAGATTTCTGTTGATAATAAATTGAAATATTTAGTTTAAATGTTTATTTAGTTAATTTTTAGAGTAATATAAATGACTGTCACTCTCGTTCAATTCAGGGCACAATAATGAATGCAGACATTTCGAAAAATAAAGCTGTTATATATAGATATGTTAAATTAAGGTTTATATAAAGTAGAGCTCTCGATTTTTTTGAACATTTTCGAGTAGCCCGAACAAATGCTGTTCAAATTCTCGAACACTTGTTTGTTTGTTTATTACCCGTATGTTTGCACGGGCATTTGAAGTTTGCATTTGAAGTTTGCATTTTTCGTTTGTTTATTTTTTTTTTTTGTCTTTATATATATTTTTTTATTTTTGTTTTCCTGATACAAATTTTTTTGTCTGTAAGCTCGAATGCTCGAATGTTTGTACGGGCATTTGAACAACAACGAGCCTCAGACAAATTCGATCTTTTCGAATTGTTCGATACCCGGCACGGTAGGCAGGAAGCGACGATAGGTTGCATGAAAATGTCGAGAAAAAAGGAAAGTGGGGTTGTGTTATGTGATGTTTATAGATGAAACATCCGTTGAAATTAAAATCCGAGCTGCTCCTTTTTCAAGGATATCCACATTTTTTGTTTTTTTTGAAAGGATCAAATATTGAGGAAATCGAAAATTCGCCACTGTCCAAATTTTTCCGATTTCAATACATTATTTGGTCGCTAAGGGATACAAAAAAAGGTATTAAAAAGAAAAAAGGACACCTGTAGTGGAAAAATCCAACGTGAACAGAACCCAAAGGATAACCACTGAAATATAAAATAACACAAAAAGTACCCACTTTAATTTGCGTATAACTCCTAAAACGTTAACTCTACGTGAAAATTCCTTATTATATCTTTCATTCAGAATAAATAAAGAAATATTTCTTTGATATGCAATTTTGATGTACCTGCAGTGCTTAATGTACTTTTGTGCATCTAAAGTGAAAATTTCAAAAAAAAAAGTACGTTTTTTTTATGGTGCTATTTTAAGTTCAAATATTTTTCTAGTTTATGTAAATATTTTAATCTAATGATCCAACTCTCATTCCTACATATCTATACGTTAATACTAAAAAATAGTTAGAGCTGAGATACGCGCTAGCTGTGCACGGTGGGCGGGAAGCAACAATAGGTTGCATGGGAATATCGTAAAAACGATGGCCCAACGAATATGTGCCTAGCTGTGTGCTGGTACTAATTTTCGTTTAAATAAAATGTTGGAGATTTTATTCACGCTTGCTGTGTGTTTATGAAGTATATTAGAATATCATTTTACGTAAGTTTTTAGCCGGCGATCGTTTTTTCGATATTCCCATGCAACCTATTGTTGCTTACCGTCCACCGTGCACAGCTAGCGCGTATTTCAGCTCTAATTCTTTTTAATATTAACGTATAGATATGTAAGAATGAGAATTGGATCATTAGATTAAAATATTTACATAAACTAGACAAATATTTGAACTTAAAATAGCACCATAAAAAAAAGTACTTTTTTTTTTTGAAATTTTCACTTTAGATGGACCAAAGTGCATTAACCACTGCAGGTAGATGAAAATTGTATATCAAAGAAATATTCCTTTATTTATTCTGAATGAAACATATTATATGGAATTTTCACGTAGAGTTAACATTTTAGGAGTTATGCGCAAATTAAAATGGGTACTTTTTGTGTTATTTTATATTTCAGTGGTTATCCTTTAGGTCCTGTTCACATTGGATTTTTCCACTATAGGTGTCCTTTTTTCTTTTTAATACCTTTTTTTGTATCCCTTAGCGACCAAATAATGTATTAAAATCGGAAAAATTTGGACAGTGGCGAATTTTCGATTTCCTCAATATTTGATCCTTTCAAAAAAAACAAAAAATGTGGATATCCTTGAAAAAGGAGCAGCTCGGATTTTAATTTCAACGGATGTTTCATCTATAAACATCACATAACACAACCCCACTTTCCTTTTTTCTCGACATTTTCATGCAACCTATCGTCGCTTCCTGCCTACCGTGCCGGGTATCTAGAGCTCTAATATAAAGGTCGATATATCGATAATATCGATGTTTTTCTCAAAAATGTCGAAAATATCGATACTCGTAAACATCGATGTTTTTCCAGCACTACTGTACACTTTAATAAGTTGTGGTAATACATGCTCAAAAATTTAGCGAAATCGGTTTAAGACCACGTCTACTTTTTAACAAAGATAATTCTGGAAAACCCTGAGTATCTAATGTTGGATTCCACTCGAACTTAGGCTACCTTACTTGTTAGTTTTAGTTTAAATACCGAGAAAATGCAATGAATTGAGATTTAAAAGGTGTCTTTGTTTAATGTGTGCATACGTAGGTCCACTCCCCAAACATAAATTTAAGTAAAAATTGCCTGGACGAGTTTTAAGTATTTTTTTTTAATTTTCGGTTGGATATTGAAAACCCCCCAAAATATTTTTCTGTGTGCGCCACTGCCGCCCACTGCCGAGAGGTGACCGCTGCTCTTAAAAAACCCAATAATTGGATTTTTACTAATTAGAAAATTTTTTTTGGTGTTTGCTTGGATTGGCGTTTGGACCCGAGACCTCTGGAATAGCAGGCGAGCACTCTACCCACTGCACCACAGCGGCCACTTGGGTTGGTAAAAAAAGAGAAATACTTAAAAAAATTGCGAAAAAATTTACACCTACCTATCTCGTTTTGTATTCACAGGATCACAAAATAATTTTTTTTTTGCTGCAGGTACTCGCGCGATTTTTTATTCCAATTTTTGGCCTGCGGCGCCTTATTCAGTAATACCATAGATGGGCACTTTTAAGTACCAGTAGTAATTCATTATTTTTACCCTTTTTACTGCTTACTTAAAATTTTTTACAGTAATAAGTAACGCGTTACTTATTACTTAAAATTTTTTACAGTATTAAGTATCGCTTTACTTATTACTTAAAATTTTTTACAGTATTAAGTACCGCGTTACTTATTACTGTAAAAATTTTACAGTAATAAGTAGTCTTTACTTACTACTGTAAAAAGTTTACAGTATTTCAGTATTATTTACTGTTTACTGTAAGACTACTGAAGTAGCGAGGATACAGTAGTCTAAGAATTGGCATACACACACACGCACATTGATGAGCACAAGCGCATGCGCTAACGAGCATATGAGGTACGATGCCCAATAAACATAATAGAAAAAAATCTTGAACGTTGAAAAAACGTTTATACACATTTCTAATTCCAGAGTATTTTGAAATTCACAATTAAACGTACCTATTCTCAATTTTTTCTCAAATATACCAAGGTAAGTACCCAAGTATGTATAAATTAAGGATATGAAAATAAAAACTATATTTTTACCACAATGCTCTGTAAAACGTCAGGAAGCAAAAATTGACTTATTTTTTTTTTATAAAATCTTAACCTAGAATACAATTAAGGTATTTGTTGCCACTGCTTCAAATAACATTTGGATGAAAAGCAATTTTATTTTTTCAATTGATTTTTAAGTAAATTTTTGCTTCCCGACGTTTTACCGAGCATTGTGGTAAAATATAGTTTTTATTTTTATATCCTTAATTTATACATACCTGGGTACTTACCTTGGTATATTTGAGAAAAAATTGAGAATAGGTACGTTTAATTGTGAATTTCAAAATGCCCTGGAATTAGAAATGCGTATAAACGTTTTTTCAACGTTCGAGATTTTTTTCTATTATGTTTATTGGGCATCATACCTCATATGCTCGTTAGCGCATGCGCTTGTGCTCATCAATGTGCGTGTGTGTGTATGCCAATTCTTAGACTACTGTATCCTCGCTACTTCAGTAGTCTTACAGTAAACAGTAAATAATACTGAAATACTGTAAACTTTTTACAGTAGTAAGTAAAGACTACTTATTACTGTAAAATTTTTACAGTAATAAGTAACGCGGTACTTAATACTGTAAAAAATTTTAAGTAATAAGTAAAGCGATACTTAATACTGTAAACAATTTTAAGTAGTAAGTAACGCGTTACTTATTACTGTAAAAAATTTTAAGTAAGCAATATTCTTTTACTGCTTACTGTTTGCTTTACTGAATTACAATTTTACTTCAGTATGCCCATCTATGAGTAATACACCATATTAAAAAAACCATCTGCTGTCTTAATTGCCCTTCCCAAAGAGAAATAAAGCCCGTAACCAAAGAAAAATAATGCCTGCGGGTTACAAATTTCTGAAGGGAATTCTAGAAACATTTTTATTAAAAAGTAGGCGTGGTTATAAACCGATTTCGCTAAAATTTTGCACATATACTAACGCAAGTGGTAAAAATATGTCCACCAATTTTCGTCATAATATCTCAATTATGTGTCTAAAAAGAGGCGGTGCAACGCCCATTTTCCAAAATATTTCTGTTTTTGGTTTCCTGTCTATAGTGGTACATATGCCACAGAATTTCAATGAATTATCTTTATAATTGACGAATATATTGCTCAAAAGGTTTTTATTAGGCCGCTTTGTAATACCCATATATAAAAGTGGGCGGGTCATGGTCCAATTCCGCCCATTTGCAACCGCCCTAGTCTGGATAAGAACCTGTATATCAAATTTCATAAAAATATTTTAATTTTTGCGCAGGTTAGAGTGCGTACAGTCGGACGGACGGACAAACGGACGAACATAGCTCAATCGATTTCTTTTTACACCATGATCCTTCTAATATACATATATACACATGTAAGTCCATACTAGGGTTGCCAGACGTACTGATTTGATCAGTACTGATTTTTCGTGCAACGTACTGATGGTTTTAAAAACCTCAAGAAATACTGATTTTTTGGATTTTGTACTGATTTGTACTGATTTTTAGCCGACACTAAAAAAAATAAATTTTTATCACCCTGCACTGTTTTTAATTTTCCAACTGATTTCATTTGACGTTTGTAATACCGTGGTTATGCTTACGACAATACTCGACGATCAACGTGTAGTTTTTGTTGTGCACTCCGACGAGTGAGAGATTTTTCGGACAACTCACATCGATCAAATCGGTGAAACAAGCACCCAGCACACCGAGGTTTCGGGGTAATAATGTGTTATGTTGTGTATGTGCGCTCTAATCATCGATTTAAGTGTAACCACCTCTCACCGATGACGAAAATGTGTCCGTATTTTATCGGTGTTTTGCTCGTAAGCATAACCACGGCATAACCATGAAACAATTGGGAAGGAGGAAGCAACGCGAACGTTAAATGTCATAGAAACATGATTGACATGCCAGTAATAAAGACGATTTTATCCGCATATATTGTTTTTTTTTTTGAAGGCAATGTACTGATATTTTCGGGAAAAGTATCTGGCAACCCTAGTCCATACATATATCTCTCTATGGGGGTACAATCCACCGTTAGGTGGATGATACTCTGTGTACTAGTACAGCTGAGTATAAAAATTAATGTATTCCATTGCGATAAAAAACAATATTTTTGGTAGGCCATGATTCTTATACGAAAATGTATAAGACATTCAGTGATCGCCCTTCATTACGGCTAGGTGATAAACTAGATAGAACACGGATGTGCCTAACCCAATCCACAAAAGTCGCCTCAAAATTATAAAAAGTAAATATCAACATTTAAAACACTTAAAACGAGTGCTGTACGATTGATAATTTTTCATAATTTTTTGATAATTTATCACATTTACCTCAAGACTTCTCCACCTACATATGTTTACGTTTTCTTAATTAAAAATATGAATTTTAGTTTAAAATGTAATATATGTATAAGTTCTGTTACTTTTTTTTGTTAATAAAATACCTGCTAAAAAAAGAATTATATTGAACCTTTTGCCATTTCATTACCGCATATACATACATACATATGTACGTGATTTTTGTGCGAAATAAAAATTGCACAACCGGACGTGAAAAAAGAGTCCTAATAATTCAATTTGTTTCCTTTTTATAGGTACTAAGTTGATGTTCTAGCTAACAAACTGATCTACGTAACTATTTAAATTTAAGTTTATACGCAGAAATAAGTAACGGTTTTGAAATGAAATAGTTTTTATGTTCTCCTGTAAAATTCAACCACCGCATCGCATATCGTAGATTATCAAAATGTCGCTTATGCGAAAATGTATGTGGGTGTTTTTAAACGTGCTTTTCCTCCGTAAGAGTGCGCAGTTTTAGTGTTTGGTTTGGTAAATTTTACAACAAATATCTCGCAAACCAAGGGTGCTCAGCGCTCTCGTATTGAAAGGGGAAACACGTGTTGTACAATACATCTTGGTACAAAAATTTCCCCGCACTAAATATTGGGACGGGTGTCACCAAGTCATTATGTATTATAGACATGTGCGGCAGGGTTTTTCAAAAATATTTCTTTTGCATACGGTACAGATGAAGATTGCAACAATGCAGATAGTTTTCTGAAACTCGTTTAAAATTAGCGAAAGGTATAAAAAATACCCGGAAGTATCATTAATATGTACTTGAAGATCCCCGACATATTTTACGTAGTGAAATTTCATTTTTAAAAACAATTTGTTAAACATAAAATTTACTAAACTTAACTAAACATTAATTTTTTTAAATCCGTGGATAAAAATGATCGAAACGAAGTTAAAATGGGAAAACGAGCTTCTTCTTATATTGGAACGACAGTAAGATATCTGATAAAAAAAGCAAAGCCTATTGCTACCTTTACTCATAGTGGTATAAGTATTTTATTGATAGAAGTGAAAGTATTGCTGCACATAGAGTAACATTCATCACTGCAGTTTCTTTAATCATGCCTGTCCCAAAAATCCGGAAGTGGGGTTGGGTTCTTGATTGATAGTTCTCTCTGTGGTATTAAATTTCAAATTTTTTGAGTAGGCGAACATCGCGAATTATAACCTCACAATCTTGTTTTTATGTTTACAATATAAAATATAGCAATGTGATACCATTTTATAATAGCCTGTAATTTTCTGGTTCTAATGCTTTTAAAATCAATCAAATATCTAGTACTTATAGTTCACGAGATATTAAGATTTTACCCAAAAATTACATCAAACTTTAACTTAATATATAAACTTAAAAAAAAAGAAATTTTTAAAACTAAGTACATATACAGAAAATTATAGAAGTCATATGGGTACCGATTTATATTAGATTCGCAAAAATCGCAGTTAACTTGATGTCGGATATCTAAGATCTTTATGTTTCTGAAAAGGTCTCGGTCAGCACTATATTTGCCCCATATAAAGTTTCGACCTCAAATGTTGTTCTGATTTTTACCATTAAAAATTTTGGAGTTACCATCCCTAGATTTTTTTATTTTTATCACTAATACAAAGCTCTCAAAAAACCATGAGGACTCCGCTAAAAAAGTTGTAGTCTTTATTCACAAACAAAAAAGTTATTATTATATTAGTGATGGTACTTTTCTTGTGCCAGTGTTTTTCGTATGAAATGTGTAAAATATGCAGATTAAACATATAAGAAATAGCAATTACTTATATATTCCCGAAATTCAGCGAAAGTATGTAAAAATTTTAAAGTTTGAAAAATCTGAAGACAAACTAGGTTGATTATAAAACCATACGTAGATGTGGCTCATCTCGCTTTCCTCTATCTTAATCTGTCTCTGTCTCTGCGTTTTATACTTTAGAATTGATAAATAAAAACAAATCCTTCAAATCATTGTGCGTAAGCATCGTATTACTTAATCACTCTATTCGTTTTTATACTCAGCTGTACTAGTACACAGAGTATTATAGTTTTAATCACATAACGGTGGATTGTAACAGAATGAAATAATCGAGATAGATATAGACTTATATATATCAAAATGATCAGGGTGAAAAGAGAAATCGATTGAGCCATGTCCGTCCGTCCGTCCGTCTCTAAACACTCTAACTCGCGCAAAAATTTAGATATTTTGATGAAATTTGGAATGCAAGTTGGTATCGAGACTGGGACGGTTGGTATTGAAAATGGGCGAAATCGGACCATGACCACGCCCACTTTTCCTATATAGAAAAAATCGGAAATGTGATATATCAGTCACTAATATAGCTGGAGCGAAGAAATTTTACCCACGTGTTGAGCTCAGGCCCCTATGAAGAAATTTGATGAAATTTTGGAAAATGGGCGGTGCCACGCCCACTTATTAAGGGTCAAACATTGAAAGTTTTATATGCCATAACTCAGAAACCGTTGAAGATATATCGATGAAATTTGGTACGCATGATTTACTTACCTAAGCAAACATTTTGAAGGAAAATTGTTAAAATCGGTTGACGACCACGCCCACTTTTATATATGTGTATTATAAAGTGACCTAATAAAAACATTTTAAGCGATAACTCTGTCAAATATAAAGATATATCATTAAAATTTTATGGTAGGAGTCTAACTACGGACATAAAACAAAAAACATAAAGATTTTGCAAAATGGGCGTGGCACCGCCTCTTTTTAGAAGCAAAAATATACGAGATTTCGGAGCCCAAAACTCGACAAATAATTGAAATATTATGACGAAACTTGGTGTGTACACTTTTATTACTAGTGGTAATACATGTTCAAAATTTTAGAGAAATTGGTTGACGACCAGGCCCACTTTTATATATGGGTCTTATAAAGTGACCTAATAAAAACATTTTAAGCGATATCTTTGCCATATATAAAGATAATTCATTGAAATTTTGTGGCATGAGTTCCACAATAGACCGGAAACAAAAAATAGAAAAATCTTGGAAAATCGGCGTGCCACCTATTTTTAGACAAAGGAATATACGAGATTTCTTAGCCTATAACTCGACAAATAATTGAGATATTATGACGAAACTTGGTTTATATACTTTTATAACTTGTGTTAATAGACACGCAAAAATTTATTCAAATCGGTTTATAACCACGCCTACTTTTTAACAAAGATATTTCTGGAACACGCTTTGGGAATTTGTAACATGACATCTTTGTAACTAGAAGTCAAAAAGGAATGAAATTTTGACAAAAAATAATATTCATATGCTTAGTTGGATGACTGATAGAAATATTGAAAATGGGCAGCACTCGCTTTATATAAAGTACACCGTGTTTCCATCAAACGCAAACAAATTATGAAAGCATACAGCTGAGTATCTAATGTTCGATTCCACTCGAACTTAGGCTTCCTTACTTGTTAATTAGCTTATTTTTACACAAAGATGTTTCAAATATATGTACCTACACACATACATACATATGTACATATGTATATATGTACATCACATGTGTATTATTAAATACATGTGATAAGGCGAGATTTTGCCGTTAGTGTTAAATAAAAGCTCACTTATGAGAACAATAAAAATAATTCTGCATGCTCGAATGCAAATTCAAATTTGATTAAAAAATACACACCAATGAATCAGTTGTATTTATAAACATTTTTTTTCTCGACACTTTTTCGTATTGTCATCGTCCATTATCGCTATGTGTTGAAAATTTATTTTCGGCCTTAATTGGTTTGGAAATTATTTAAATCCACATCGTTTTTTTAGCTCAAAGTTGTTTTCAATTGCCATAAGACCTTACTTATAGCAAAATGGCAACATTTTTTTTTATACGAGTAGAGGCGCCCAAATTGCAAAGCATTCACTTGAAGTTTTTACACAATTAAATAATTTCTTCATACTTATCTATAAAATCGCTTTTTTATACTCAGCTGTACTAGTACACAGAGTATTATAGTTTTAATCACATAACGGTGGATTGTAACAGAATGAAATAATCGAGATAGATATAGACTTATATATATCAAAATGATCAGGGTGAAAAGAGAAATCGATTGAGCCATGTCCGTCCGTCCGTCCGTCTGTCCGTCCGTCCGTCCGTCCGTCTGTCCGTCCGTCTGTAAACACTCTAACTCGCGCAAAAATTGAGATATTTTGATGAAATTTGAAATGCAAGTTGGTATCGAGACTGGGACGGTTGATATTGAAAATAGGCGAAATCGGACCATGACCACGCCCACTTTTCCTATATAGAAAAAATCGGAAATTTGGTATCTCAGCCACTAATATAGCTGGAGCGATGAAATTTTACCCACGTATTGAGCTCAGGCCCCTATGAAGAAATTTGATGAAATTTTGGAAAATGGGCGGTGCCACGCCCACTTATTAAGGGTCAAACATGGAAAGTTTTATATGTCATAACTCAGAAACCATTGAAGATATATCGATGAAATTTGGTATGCGTGATTTACTTAGTTAGCCAAACATTTGGACGGAAAATAGTTAAAATCGGTTGACGGCCACGCCCACTTTTATATATGTATATTATAAAGTGACCTAATAAAAACATTTTAAGCGATATCTCTGTCAAATATAAAGATATATTTCACTGAAATTTTGTCGCATGAGTCCAACTATGGACATAAAACAGAAAACACAAAAATTTTGAAAAATGGGCGGTGCCACGCCCACTTATTAAGGGGCAAACATTGAAAGTTTTATGAGTCATAACTCAGAAACCGTTGAAGATATATCGACGAAATTTGGTGTGCGTAATATACTTACTTAGGCAAATGTTTGGACTAAAAATTGCCAAAATCGGTTGACGACCACGCCCACTTTTATATATGGGTATCATAAAGTGGCCTAATAAAAACATTTTAAGCGATATCTTTGGCAAATATAAAGGTAATTCATTGAAATTTTGTGGCATGAATTCCACAATAGACCGGAAACAAAAAAGTAGAAAAATTTTGGAAAATGGGCGTGGCACTGCCTCCTTTTAAACAAAAGAATCTACGAGATTTCGGAGCCCATAACTCGGCAAATAATTGAGATATTATGACGAAACTTGGTTTATACACTTTTATAACTTGTGTTAAAAGACACGCAAAAATTTATTGAAGTCGTTTTATAACCACGCCTACTTTTTAGCAAAGATATTTCTGGAACACGCTTTGGAAATTTGTAACGTAACATCTTTGTAACTAGAAGTCATAAAGGTATGAAATTTTGCACAAAGAATAATATTCATATGCTTAGTTGGATGACTGATAAAAATTTTTAAAATGGGAGCGGCTACGCCCACTTTATGCAGCACTCGCTTTATATAAAATACACCGTGTTTCCATCAAACGCAAACAAACAATGAACGCATACAGCTGAGTATCTAATGTTCGATTCCACTCGAACTTAGGCTTCCTTACTTGTTTCAGTTATGAAACTATCGAAATAGATGAGCGATATATGTATTTCTAATTAGAACAAAGCTCAGCTAAGTAATTTAAGGCTTATTATTTTTTAGCAGATTTGATAATACATACATACATACATATGTAAATAAAACTAGATTATGTCGCTGTATTTTTTTAAGGTAATAAATGCGGATGGTTTTGTCTGAGCTCGTTCTTCTTAAAGTAGATTACTATTTCTTAATTTGAATCCAGTTAAAAATCCCATTTCAACCCCGATTCATTCTAAAATTACATACCGAAATTTGTCAAAACATGACTATGTATTTCTGTGGTCCCCTGCAATAACCGCTTAAGTCGACTTTGGAAGATTTTGAGTTATATATACAACGTTATTCTCCTTTTAAAAGGACCCCCAGGTTTTAACTTAACTCAATCAAAAGATATTAATAAAAAAAATATGTTCGCTTAACTTACAATAGAGGTATGTATGTATGCATATTAAATTTGCTATAACAGCCAACAGGGGCGAACGCAGGGGGGGGGGGGGGGGTTTGGGGTGTATTGTATCTTTTTTGATACTTCTTTTTCTAAATTTTGTGATTTGATACTTTTTTGTTCATAGTATTTTGTGGATAGTATTAAAAAGTTGTGGGAATGTAGGCCAATTAAAAAAACCAGAAAAATATAAACTGGATAGAGACATTTTTTTAATTTGTTTCAAAGTAATGAGTTTGCCTCTGTGGCTGCTGAACTGGATTTTTTAGATTTAAGGGGAATTGTGAGTCGAAAATGGACTTCTTTTGAAATTAGTTCTGAACTGAAAAGTCACCAATAAGGTTTCTATTATTTTTTTAGAGTTTATTGTTAATCATAATACAGGAAAAATAAAAACTCATTTATTATGACTTTCAGTTTTCGTTCCACGAGCAAACTGTTGTGAAATAAATTTAAACTAAAAAAAATTATGCGATGCAAAAATTTTTAAAACAGTGCATCGTTTTTTAAAGATTGGAGCAACAATCCCTATATCTGTCGCTTCAAGTGAACGCTCGTTTTCCTCACTTCGCAGGCGTAAAACATATTTAAGAAATAAAACTGGAGAAGCACGCCTGAACGGAATGGCTCTCTTGAATATCCACAGAGATATAGACGTGACGGAGGAAGAGATTTTTAAAGTTATGGCCCAAAATAAAAGAAGATTAGACTTCAATTTGTGAATAAAATAATGAAACATTGTCTTTTTACCTAAACCAAATTTTTTCCTGCGTTCGCCACTGACAGCCAAAGTACATATATGTACGCTTAATGAAATTTCATCATAACATTTTGTTTTATTTGCAAAATTTAATCGTAACATTGTGGATGGCTCATCAGTTTTGCATTCATAGTTTTTAATCGATTTTTATGATATTTAAAAAAAAAACGCCTTCGAATATTAAAGGCAATTTATCTTGAAATCATATTTTAAGATTTAAGCGGTTATTGCAATTTGACACAGATTTATTTGTAAATTAAGAATGACACTGTGTGACAAAAAAAAAAATAAATTGAAAGTTGCCATTGAAAACTCTGCATAGTTACAACACCCTGGAAATTCTATGCAGTTTATGTATACTTGACTACTTAGACCTACAACTTGAGGTACCTACTTATATCTCGCGGAATGTACTTTTTCACAGTCACACAGTGTTAGGTAATCATTTTGAAATTGAGTAGAAAGAGGTATTGAATTAAGATTGATGGATCTTCAAAACGTGCGACCCCTGGTATAGAAGGTGAGCACTTCACCCACTATACCGCAGCGGCATCAATGATGATTAGCTATTCTTTTTGCAGTCGTTTTCAATTGTCCAACTTTTGAATTCAACCTTTTTAAATGTTTTCTTGTTTCCTTCCAATCAGTTCAATTGGTGTTTTTTAATTGCAACTTTCGTGTTTTACAACAGTTGGCAAGCGCTGTTGATATGGCGCAAAACACGTTGCTACTGTTTCGCCTCCCAGCTTGAATTGTGTGCCATTTTTTTTTTTTTGTTGTCTAGTAGAATTATTCTAGTACCTACTCCATGAATTAATCCAATGTAGGTACTCCTCGGATTACTCGGGTGTCATGCGGAAATCGGAGTATGTGATCCCTGCCTAGGACATCGCCATGTTATATGGACCATATTTTTTATATGAAATGTGGCAGGTTATGGAGTACTCGGTTGGTCCATAGCGAGTACTCTATACACGCGTGCATGGAGTACTCGGCTTTTTTGCAGGGTACATATGTATGTACACATGTATGTATGTATGTATGTACATATGATTGTATCGCCGCTTCTATCTTTGATGTCTGTTCATTTGACTTCTGTTTCTGTCGCCGACATTCCTTCGATGTTCGTTCAAATGCATTCTTTGGTTTTAGTACCACATGTTTTGGCATCTATTTAGCAAAAAAAAAATTAAATAAATATATCTACCTAGATTATCGCAAAATACCTAGGTGAAACCGAGTGAAAAATGTAAAACATTTGTTTTGTGGTATTCGCATATGCATGCACTCCAGAGCTGTAAACTGATTCAATCAATGTGGATTTCATTCATTTATAATTCTTTCCAAATATTTGTTTGCTTGATTGTACATATTGAAATCAGTTTTTAAAAGGATTCTAAATTTCCAATCAAGAAACATTGAGTGTGTTTTTTTAATGGGGGAAAGGCATTCAGTAGAGGATGTGAATGCAGCAGAACCATTCCCAATCAAACATGAGTGCAAATTTAACAGAATGGAAACAGTTTTGTCATTCAATAATACAACAGCTATTTACTGTAGCAACGAGAGTTGTTTTTTGATGATTTGAATCGTCTGACGGATCATCATTCATTGTTAAAAATGTGCATTTCAACATTCTTGATTTCAGTTCAATGATTGGAAATATTGATTGCTGAATTCATTTCTCATTTGGGTGAGTTCTGAGTCAAAAGGTTATACATACATATGTCTCATTCCGAAAAAAGAAAAAAACGAATTGATTATTACCGGACAGAATAACTGATTTTGAATCGGAAATGATTTGAATCCATTACAGCAGGGATGGGCGCCGCAAGGCACATAAACGCAGCAGAGGGGCGATCATGGGCTTTCGTGGGCACTGCATAATTTCCGGGGAAAGGGGAGCTAAGGCGATATCGAAGTTGATGTACACTCCGCCTTAAGTGATGTTCATCGCACAGCGCGTACGGAAACACTAAAAATGAAAACCACATTGTTTTATATAGAGAGAGGAATTCACCAATAATAAAATGTGCAGTGTTGCCGCTAAAAAATTTCGAAAAGTGGCCGAAAAAAGTAAAAAAAGTGTTTCCCAATTTTTTTTAGCTAGAAACACATTTTTATATATTTTTGTGGTTTATTTAATGCTTAAAGCAATTTGCAAGCGGTTTGTACCCTTGGTCATAAATAGTGAAAGTTTTTAAAATAATCTTTCTGCTGATGCACTGCTGGCAGCGTTAACATATTTGCAACAAATTCACAACTAGTTCTCATTTAAGTTGTTTTTCATTCCCCCACGTTGTGCGAAAACTCTTCTATTTCGGTTTGTTAAAACAATTTTCTTGCATTCTAAAAATTTTTACTCCCAAATAACTTTTTCGGGGTTTTCCTTCGCAGCGGAGAATTGCTAATGAAAAGTGAAAAGGTAACAAAGAGGCTTTTTTATGTGAATTTTATATGAGCTCTTGGCCAGTTTTTAATTAAGAAAAATTTAAAAAATTTTTTTGGTAGAGGTTATGGATCAATTTCGGAGACCACCACATCCCCTCATCAGACTTCTTCAGGTGGCCTCAACCGAGGATCGAACTTAAGTCGTTTCGATTGGTAAGCCAATAGCATCCCATTGAGCTACCACCGCCGTCAGCTTTGTTTTGCTTAATTCTCAATTTTCCTTTTATTACAATCTACATACCAACAACAGTAGCAGAAAACGGCCATGTAAAAACAAACGTAAAAAAGCTTTTTTTTATATTTAAGAAAAAAAAACTAAAAAATATTTATTACATTATAGGTTTGAAAGTAAAAAAGGACCAAAAGTGGCCCAAATGTTTAAACAGGTTCAAATATTGCATATTTTCAAAAAGTTGGGTTCCGGTAGCCTGGCTCTTAAAAAGGGTTCAAATTGTCACTTTAGTGGCCTCAGCGGCAATTCTGTACAATCGCTAATTTTGCAGTTCCTTTCTCGCTCTATTGCTTTCGAACTCCGATGCCATTTACTTCATTAGTGTCATAATTTAAAAAAACCAATTTATGTCTTCTTCGCTATATATGGAAGTAAGCTACTATACTAAAGCAACAATATTATTTAAATAAAGCCCTTAATTTTCATCTATGACCATAAAATTTCATAACAAATAAATAACACTGATTCTCACTACTAAGTATCGATTCAGAAAATTGTGTTGTGTCGTTATTGAAGCAAGTGTGCTTTGTGCTTTTGGCATGTACATTAAGGTGGAGTGAAAACATATGGAGCTTTTTTTGTTTTTTTTTTTTGAACGTACCAATGAAAAGTTGCCTTAATGAACTCCACAAAATTTTATGGCCATAGGATGACATTTTGAACTGCCCCCAGCCCCGCAAAGTTGAAAGCACGATCTGGTACAAATATGAAATTTTGAAAATTATAAAAGCAAAAAACCAAGTATGAGGATTGATAAACGTGGCTAAGCTGAGTATTAAAGTGAATTTTTTTTTGGAAACAACAACAACAAAAGTTATTAAAGGTCAAAGTTTATATTATGCATTCTTTAAATTGCAATTACTTAAAAACTACTGAACCGATTTCGAATATTTTTATACCATTCTATAGGTATTTTGATTCCCTTTAATTTCATATACATTTTACAGTGCGTTCCATAACACCCCCCAGCGGGGGTCAACCCCCTTTTACCCTCCTTACTTTTCATATATAAAATGTATACCAAATTTAAGGGAAAATACATGCGAGTAGGTCAATAAAATTTTACAGGCTTATTTCTGGGCTAGGAAGGTGCCGTTCTGGCTTTGGAACAAATTGAATTTCCAAAAAAAAAAAAAATTCGCCCCACCTTAATGTACATATATATATATATATATATATGCTCTCTTGTTCTCAATACCGAATATGCATTACCCTGCAAAAATCATTGGATTATATGCTCCATTTGTGGTAGGTTGGAGTACTTTCAAAGTGACCACTAACATAGCCCAAACGACCGATTCGTGTATCTGCATCGGTTCGTAGTTAGCCGAACATAAAAAAACCAAATTTTTATCGCGACGACGACGATATGTGTATACATATATAACTACATATATACATATGTTTGTATGTATACACGTCATTCGTCGTCGTCGCGGTAAACATTTGTTTTTGTTGTTATGTTCGGCTAACTGTTAGGTACTCCATCAATTAATCCAATGTAGCTACTCCATGGATTAATTTGTTTGTAATGCGGGGCTGGAGTATATACTCCATTGCAATGACATGCAATGTTAAATGGACCATATTTTTTGTATGAAATGTGGCAAGTTATGGAGTAATCGGTTGGTCCATAGCGAGCACTCCATGGATTAGCGACTGGAGTACTCGGAATTTTTGCAGGGTAGCGCGCTCAATATTGGTTGATATTGGTTGCCACTATCCTAAAAAAATGTTGATAATAATTCCCAACAAAATAACCAAAAAATTACAAACAGACTAATAAATTATCGCCTTCATAATTCGAAACTTAAAAGAAGTACACCTGCTTTGGTTTACAAAAAAAAATATCTGAAATGTAAATCACATCTATGCATGAATTTTGTTTGTAGTTCGTTTGATTTTTCTTTGGTCATAGCTTTAGTAGAAATTAAAAAAAAAAACATTTTTAACATTAACAAATTAAGTATACCTTAGAATAATTTTATCATATTGAAAAAGAAAAATACTAAAATCATTTTATAGTTACCAAATTACCAACCGCAAAAAAATACCTATTTTGGAATTAATTACCAAGTGTGGCAACCATATGCTCAGTTTGAGTTCGTCCTTCTCCCCACCAGCTGGTACATTTACCTATTTCACCATCCCCATGCAATGAGCCGACGCGGCCCGTACGGGTAAATACCCATATGTGCTCAATCGCCCATGGCTGCATTACAGCATTGATTCATAAATACTAATGTAAGTACATACATATGTATGTATTTTTATTTTATCTTAAAAAACTTCTGCTAAGGTGTAGATATGTAATAGTAATCAGAAAAAACTCAAATTAAAAATGGCTTTATCTTTCATACTTATTACATATGTATGATAACTAAGTGAAAAAATATCCATGTGAAAATAGCAACAATACTAGCGACCATTAGCGAGTTCTCTGAATACTAATATTGCATTTCTGCAACTAAACCTAACCTATGTATGTAAGCGTTGCTTAAGCCTTTATTCTGAGCGCTATCGGAAATTCACTTTAATGGGGTGTTAACTAAACAACTTTCTTAACTATTTTATTCATCACTTACTAATTATCACCCCTCGTCGGTGGGTGGCATAACCCCCGAGTTTATTTCTGCCACGAAAAGCTTCTCACACCGCGGTAGGTCCACCCAATTAGTTAAGGAGCACACCTCGAATTGGGGGAGAAGCTCGGCCTAAAACTCGTAAGATATATGTATATGCGTCACATTTAGCAAAAATGTAGGACTACACTCAGAAAAAAAATCATCAACACGATTCATGTAAAATTAACACGATCGATCTTTACACATAGAACAGCAACAATTTTTTTCAAATTACACGATGTTTGAAACATGATTTTGGCTTTGTAACTGTCATCTGAAAATTTGGTAAATTCAACCAAATTTTACAGTTGATACAACATGAAGAAATTTTAAAATATACAAGATGATTCAAATATAAAATTTTATTCCTAAATGTCATTTGGAATTTGGTTTATTTAACACGATGATAGTGTCAATATAAACTAAAAAAAATGTTAGAAAAATGACGTCCCAATTTTAGTGTTAATACAACATGAAAACAAATGTGAAAACAACAAGAACCACAATTAAAACTAAAATTTGGTTGATATAACACGAAACAATGTTCAAACATAAACGTCATTTGTAATTTTGGTTTATTCAACACGATCATAGTGTCAATGTAATCTAAAAAAAAGTGTTGAAAAAGAACGTCAAAACTATTTTGAAACATGCATAATTTTTTTGATCATTTGAAGTCTGATTTTCGTGCAAAACGCAAATTATAATTTAGAAAGAAAAGGAAAATTTTGTGCCGTGGCAGTGATGCGAGTTTAGCATCATTGTCAGTTCGCGAGAGTGGGTTTTCGATTTATATTTTCAGTTTGCAGGTGAGATAAAACAGGATTACATTTTTGTTTCTAAAAGTATTTAATGTTCAATATTTTTTTCCTCTTCATAGGTTGCAATATCACGAGGAGATTTTTTGCATTAGCGGCCAAACATTACTCGGTGCAAGTGATAGTACTATCGCCCATGTATAAACTATCGCCGGTACATTTGTGTTCGTATGAGAAGGACGCCTTCAATTTGGTCAGTTGTGCGGGTGATGTACGAATGTGCTTAATTGAAGTGATGATTATATATTTTATGTTTTATATGTTTTTTTATTTAAAATAAAAATAGGTAAAAAAACTTTTTAAGTTAAACGGTTTTATGTTATACATACATTGCAATGTTTAAGATAAATGTACTAAAAACCAAAAAATAATAAAATAGATACAGTCGTGGGAATTATAAACATTTGCATAGACTAGACTAAAATAAAACCGTGGGGCACGTCAATTGTCTACAATCGTTGATTAAAATGTTTGTTTTGTAATGTTACACTATAATTAGGCAGTTGTTCAACCGACAACGATGGACGTGTGATAAGTAGGGCTAGAATGTGGAAAAAAGCTAGCAAGCTCGATTATAAGCGAGTTTTAGGGTTTCATAGTGGTGAGCGAGTAGTACTTTTATCATATGTTTTGTCGATTAAAGACAAACTACGAGCAGTGAAACGATTCCTCGTGTGAATGTCCAACGATAAACTAGTTGAAACATCTCTTTTATTAACATGGAGTGTATAACTATTGAAATTTCCATGAGCAAGAAAATAGTAAGTATTTTCCTCACCGTCTGCGGGTCAACTGCCTAACGACGAATTAAACGATTCTTCTATCGCACATTAAGTCGATAATTTGTAGACAATTGGCGTGCCCCCCGGTTTTATTTTAGTCTAGTCTATGCAAATGTTTATAATTCCCACGACTGTATCTATTTTATTATTTTTTGGTTTTTAGTACATTTATCTTAAACATTGCAATGTATGTATAACATAAAACCGTTTAACTTAAAAAGTTTTTTTACCTATTTTTATTTTCTAGTTTTTAGTTTTTATTTCGCATTCTGTTTAATTCATTTAGTGCTTCATTATTGCAAGGTTTCTTGCCCGTTAGTTTATTGCAGTCCAACGCCTCTATAGCGACCCACGCGCCACCTATCGGAAGTTTTTTTTAGGAAAATATTTCCTTTCAAGGTAGTAATACATGTTCCGAATTTCAGCCAAATCGGACCATAAATGCGATTTTTGTAAATATAGCGACCCACGCGCCACCTAGCGGAATTTTTTTTTTTAAGAAAATATTTCTTTTCAAGGTAGTAATACATGTTCCGAATTTCAGCCAAATCGGACCATAAATGCGATTTTTGTAAATATAGCGACCCACGCGCCACCTAGCGGAATTTTTTTTTTAAGAAAATATTTCGTTTCAAGGTAGTAATACATGTTCCGAATTTCAGCCAAATCGGACCATAAATGCGATTTTTGTAAATATAGCGACCCACGCGCCACCTATCGGAATTTTTTTTTCATAATATTGTATTGTCATCGGGGTTATACATGCGTGCAAAATTTCAGATTAATCGGTTGACAGGAAGAGGGTGAAATTTGAATTACTAAATTTGACCCAAGAATAAAGAATAAATAATAAAACAAACGGGGTGAGCTAAATAAAACCGTTTAAAAATAAATTGTACAATCAAAAAGACTTTCTAGTTAATTTAACAATAAATTTAATGTAAAATCAAAAATATGTTATTGTTAATTCAACAGGACCATTTCGTGTTAATTTAACCAGCTTTTATTATAACATTAACTAGTTAAAATTGTAAAATCAACAGCAAGACTCAATACTTTTTAGTGTTAATTCTACAGTTGTCATCCTGTTAAACTAACACTTGACAGTAGTGTTAAATTTACACGATTACATGATGGCATACATTAAGCATCGTGTTGAAAAAAATTAACCACAAAATTTTTTGATTTTTGGTTGATTTCATACTATTTTTTTTCTGGGTGTAATTCTAAATTTTTCGGGCTGTAAAATTTTCCTTTTCTATTCCACAAAATTTTTCTGGGCTATATGTTCCATTCAGAGACTGTGAAACTGTCCCCAACTACAGGTAAAGTTCAACATTTTCTGTTCGTAACAAAGTTAAGAGGTGGCATTATTTAACATTTTAACATATTAATGCAACATTTTCGTTTAGAAAAGAAAACGGAGATATCGCAGACCATGACAACGACAAATACGCCTCTCGGTGAAAATGCAATGCTCCAAACCGAAGCGGCTGAATCAAAGTCAGTATTTATGTGTATGTGACCTGGTCTACGGAAAGGGGGCTTAGGTGTCAAAAAATCAATTTTCACTTTTTGGTTGAATCGGATGGAAGATGAGATAATTTTTCACGTGGTGAAAAGCAGAAAGTCCCAACTTGTTTAGAAGTGTACTAAAAATATAGAGAAAGAAGACAAAATATAATTTACTTGAAAGAGTTTTTAGTGCTTAGCACGAAATTTTTATTTTTAATTCAATTTTTAATTGTTGGGGTAAGTGGAAAAAAATTCAACAACTATTTACAGCGAAGGTTGAGTGTATAGCTATTTCACGAAAAACCATTTTCGATCATCAGCACTCTTTTCGGAAGTGGATGCACCGGGGATTGAACCCGAGTCCATTCCAACTTCAGCCGCAATGACCCAACGGATAAACACACTCGGCCATTGAGACTCTGTGCAAGCTGTTGGATTTTCCCCACTTTTGCCTTTTTCATTTTCAACATTAACGTTAGTGTGTATATGCTTTTGCATATATTCTCCACAAACGTGCTGAATTTTTGTTGTAGGCAGTTCGCTGTAAATAGTTGTTGAATTTTTTTCCACTTACCCCAACAATTAAAAATATAATTTATTTGTACAATTAACGAAATAACGAGAAACTTTAACACCTGTTTCACAGAAAACTAGTTTTCGCACGTAAGCTCCCTTTTCGTAGACCAGGTCACATATATATATACATGAGGGTGGAGCATTTACATAAGTATGTATCAAAAAAAATTTGGTGTTTCAGAGTTCTAATAGTAAAGTTTTATAGTAAAGTAAAAATAACTGTACTTTTTTATTCAAATTAATGAATATCTTCTGCCTCCCCACGTAAGCTCGTAGTTTGAAGTCAAACCGTGCTGACGCATACATTGCCGTCACGTAGCCGTCTTTCGCAATTATTTGCTAGCAGCGCCCACATGACTCGTATGTGAAACCGAGCAGCTCTGTTTTGCTCTTCCGTGCATCACTGTCCTACAGACATATGGCGACTGTGTGAGGTCTAAAACCAACTTTTTTTTTATAAAATCAATGGCGCTGCGGAGGCTGTTACTCTCAACCGAATTGATTAATATTTTGCACGACTTAATTTAAGCCCAAAAGGCACTAAATTTAACAAAAAAAAAAAAAAAATCCTTCACTCTAATATACATATACATATGTATTAGACATATACGCCGACAGTGATTCCGGCGGAGGCGGCGCTATTCCAAAAACATTTCGGCGGCGGCCGAATGGAATATCGCTGGCTGAATGGAATAAATAAACTAATTTCTACCTTAAATTGTTGAAACTTTTTTATTAACAGCAAAAAACAATTGTTACATAAACTAAAATATAAAATAAAGAAAATAAATATTAAAGAATATACACAAATCCATATGTAAGGGTAAATTTAAATTCATTTGCTTATTTTGTATGATAATAAACATGCATACATATATTTACATATGTACATATTTATATATTTATATATAAGGCACTTTAAAATAAATATATGTAAATACAGTGTTGGAAAAAATAATAGGGACAAAATTTTGCAATTCTCATTTATTTCATTTTAAGACCAAATAATAATTACCATATATTGATGCTTACACGGATAGGACATGCTTCAATGACCCTGGGGTGGTTTTTGTATAATAATTTAATTTTTATGAATAAAAATAATGAAATGTATAATTTAAGTTGGAAATAATAATAGGGACAAACTTTAAATTCGATTGTTTTTTCAACTAAACTACAATATTACTGCTGCAGCTAGATTTAAACTAATGTTTAGTTGAAGCTCCTTTATTTTTTATAACTTCCTTACTTCTTCGTGGCATAGGGTTGACCAAATCAGCGCAATTTGCAACTGGTATTAAGTACCAAGCTTCTCTAATTTTTTTTCCATAACTCTTGCTTATTTTTCCATTTTTGATCCCCCATCGTCTTCTTTAATATTCCCTATAGGGCTGAGGTTCGACAACTGTGAGGGCTACTCAAAAACAGCAACTTTCTTACGTTCAAACTATGAGTTTTCGATTCTGGAGGCATGTTTGGGATCATTTTCGGCATCTAATGATATCAAGGAGGGTTGAAATGGTGCAGTTTTGAGTAGAACAATTAGCAACAGACCTCGATAAGTAGGACTAAATGGAAGAGATCCCAGAAAAGTTCCGTATCTGAGAAAAAATTATGTAAGCCAACGAACTGAAATTTTCCAGTAGCTTAAATACTTTAGGACTGAGGCTAGTAAAGTAGGGAACAGCCAAAGTTTTTGTTAATAACTTTTAACCGGCAAAAAATAAAACATTTCCGCATTCAGCTTCGTATTCCTGAGGTCAAAACACGTCGATTGGTTCCTTTTTTTTAATTTTGAAGAACTTTAGCAGTTAGCAAAACTAGGAAAATATGTACACATCTCGCTCCATACGGATATGGCGCGCCAGCGCACGCCGCCGCGCCGATACGCCGATTTCACGGATTATGGCGGCGGCGCACAATGGGAGATTTTGGCCAAAAATAAATTCGAAATTAAAGTAGTGATAAATAAATATTTTTTAACTGCAATCGACGGATATCTTATGTGACAAAAAAAAAGCCCATGTAAAATTTTTTGAGTTCCGTTTCGTTTAGCCATACAGGGTGCTCAAAGTTGAATAAAAAATATGTCATATGAATTATGAATTTTATGACCTGATACGAAAAGCTCTATCTAAGCCATTTATCGACGTATATATGTGGTTTTGACATCTAAGTATAGAAAATGACCTCTACTTTTCCAGGAAGTAATCTCGTTTCTTCTAACTTTGAAATCTGATTTTATATGATTTTTCAAATACTGATAAAAAAATATAGAAAAAAATTTTTCTTCGTCCACTTTAAGGAATAAAATAAAAAAAACAAAAAAAAGGTATCTTGGTTTTTTTTTTGTGTTATGAACTAATATATTTTTTATCAGATCACATTAACAGATATTAATTTCACGCGCGCCTTCGCGTGTTTTAATTATTCTCCTAACTGGCTAAAAGTGCATTTTTAAACGGTTTTATTAAACGGTTTTATTTAGCTCACCCCGTTTGTTTTATTATTTATTCTTTATTCTTGGGTCAAATTTAGTAATTCAAATTTCACCCTCTTCCTGTCAACCGATTAATCTGAAATTTTGCACGCATGTATAACCCCGATGACAATGCAATATTATGAAAAAAAAATTCCGATAGGTGGCGCGTGGGTCGCTATATTTACAAAAATCGCATTTATGGTCCTATTTGGCTGAAATTCGGAACATGTATTACTACCTTGAAAAGAAATATTTTCTTAAAAAAAAAATTCCGCTAGGTGGCGCGTGGGTCGCTATATTTACAAAAATCGCATTTATGGTCCGATTTGGCTGAAATTCGGAACATGTATTACTACCTTGAAAAGAAATATTTTCTTTAAAAAAAAATTCCGCTAGGTGGCGCGTGGGTCGCTATATTTACAAAAATCGCATTTATGGTCCGATTTGGCTGAAATTCGGAACATGTATTACTACCTTGAAAAGAAATATTTTCTTAAAATAAAAATTCCGCTAGGTGGCGCGTGGGTCGCTATATTTACAAAAATCGCATTTATGGTCCGATTTGGCTGAAATTCGGAACATGTATTACTACCTTGAAAAGAAATATTTTCTTTAAAAAAAAATTCCGCTAGGTGGCGCGTGGGTCGCTATATTTACAAAAATCGCATTTATGGTCCGATTTGGCTGAAATTCGGAACATGTATTACTATCTTGAAAGGAAATATTTTCCTAAAAAAAACTTCCGATAGGTGGCGCGTGGGTCGCTATAGAGGCGTTGGACTGCAATAAACTAACGGGCAAGAAACCTTGCAATAATGAAGCACTAAATGAATTAAACAGAATGCGAAATAAAAACTAAAAACTAGAAAATAAAAATAGGTAAAAAAACTTTTTAAGTTAAACGGTTTTATTTTATACATACATTGCAATGTTTAAGATAAATGTACTAAAAACCAAAAAATAATAAAATAGATACAGTCGTGGGAATTATAAACATTTGCATAGACTAGACTAAAATAAAACCGGGGGGCACGTCAATTGTCTACAAATTATCGACTTAATGTGCGATAGAAGAATCGTTTAATTCGTCGTTAGGCAGTTGGCCCGCAGACGGTGAGGAAAATACTTACTATTTTCTTGCTCATGGAAATTCCAATAGTTATACACTCCATGTTAATAAAAGAGATGTTTCAACTAGTTTATCGTTGGACATTCACACGAGGAATCGTTTCACTGCTCGTAGTTTGTCTTTAATCGACAAAACATATGATAAAAGTACTACTCGCTCACCACTATGAAACCCTAAAACTCGCTTATAATCGAGCTTGCTAGCTTTTTTCCACATTCTAGCCCTACTTATCACACGTCCATCGTTGTCGGTTGAACAACTGCCTAATTATAGTGTAACATTACAAAACAAACATTTTAATCAACGATTGTAGACAATTGACGTGCCCCACGGTTTTATTTTAGTCTAGTCTATGCAAATGTTTATAATTCCCACGACTGTATCTATTTTATTATTTTTTGGTTTTTAGTACATTTATCTTAAACATTGCAATGTATGTATAAAATAAAACCGTTTAACTTAAAAAGTTTTTTTACCTATTTTTATTCAAATTACATTTATAATGACATATTCAAAATTAAAAAAAATAAAGTGTATAGAAGATCTATCATCCAATTTACATCTGTAATATAGAAAATGGTTCACAATATGAAATACAGAAGCTCATTTTTGAATTAGCTATATAGATTCTATTATATATTGTTTTTTTGCAGGGTAAAATAAAAAAATTCAAAAAAATTCAAAAAGTTTTAAATCAAATAAAAAAAAATAAAAAAAAGGTCTCCTCAAATTTTTAATATATGTTCACCCCAAGTGTGCTTTATAACCCCCCATAGTCAGTTTCATCATTCACGCGCGCTCTTCTCACTAATTCATATTTTTCGACGAGGTGTATATGCGCGCTATCACTATGGATGTACATACATATGTACACATGTGTAGCTAGAGAGAAAAGCATTGATGAGAAGTTTTGACATGTTTATGCTTTAAAATCGCTAATATATTAACTAATGCAATTTTATATAAAATATTTACATATATACCTACTTTTAGCCTATTTACTTCAAAAGTATCATAAATCAAAAACGCGAGTTTTCAGGTAAGGATGGGTATGCATGCATGTGTGCGTATGTACATATATGTATGTGCATTATATGACGAAATTTCGGTCTGATATATTGAAAATTTAGAGTTTGAGATCAAAAAATTATCTGTGCTATATGTACTATTGATGTACATATATATATAGCGATCGAAAACTTAAAGGGCTTTTTCGTAAAATCAGCTTATTAAGGTATGATAGTATAGCGATATACTATCATTTGCTGCTTTTTATACCAGCCATGAACATGAAATAGTGTTATAACTTTCTGCCGAAATACTATGTATTTTTATGTAAAGTTTATCATTTGTCGGAATCGCCCAAATCCAGTATAAAATATAGCTCCCATACAACGGATTGTTCATATGTACAAGATAAATTTGAGTATTTGTAACTTATTCAGTTAACCAGATAAAATTTAATTTCTATCATTCATAAATGGTATAAAGTCTTTGGTACGCATAAACTTGTTGATATTTGCATTTATCTATTTCGTCTCCCACCTGTGCCGTTACCTTATAAATGGGAGTTTACGTGGGGATCCAAGCCCTAAGAGTGCAGATTTTAAATAAGCATACATAAACGTCACATATGTAGATAATTAAATAAATATTTTTGAAGTACATAGTTACAAATATATGCTTATACCTATATATATAATTGCCCCTCAGCATTCCAACTCAATTAGTTTCGAAAATAAATGCATTTTAATGGTTTTTCGCGGCACCCGTTATATGGAGTTTGGGAGAATTTGTCATCAGATTAAGTTAATTTTTACACCATGTACTACTATTCATCAAAGAAGCTTGCATACTGAATTTCAGCATTGTAACTTAATTAGTTTCGAAAATTAATGCATTTAAATGGTTTTTCGCGACACCCGTTATATGGGGGGTGGGAGAATTTGTCATCAGATTAAGTTCATTTTTACACCATATACTACTATTCATCAAAGAAGCTTGCATACTGAATTTCAGCATTGTAACTTAATTAGTTTCGAAAATTAATGCATTTAAATGGTTTTTCGCGACACCCGTTATATGGGGGGTGGGAGAATTTGTCATCAGATTAAGTTCATTTTTACACCATGTACTACTATTCATCAAAGAAGCTTGCATACTGAATTTCAGCATTGTAACTTAATTAGTTTCGAAAATAAATGCAATTTAATGGTTTTTCGCGACACCCGTTATATGGGGGGTGGGAGAATTTGTCATCAGATTAAGTTCATTTTTACACCATGTACTACTATTCATCAAAGAAGCTTGCATACTGAATTTCAGCATTGTAACTTAATTAGTTTCGAAAATAAATGCAATTTAATGGTTTTTCGCGACACCCGTTACATGGGGGGTGGGAGAATTTGTCATCAGATTAAGTTCATTTTTACACCATGTACTAATATTCATAAAAAAAGCTTAAATTCAAAATTTGAGCACTCTAGGTCCATTTTTACTATTTATGGCCGTTTTTTGTATGAAACGTTCCCATTGTGCGGCGGCCGATTATGAAGGTAATCGGCGCGGCGGCGGCGGCGTCAATCGGCGGCGTATATGTCTAATATGTATGTATGTATGTATATACATACATATAAGTATATCCCAGAAACAGTGCAACTCTTTATCACGTCGCAATGTGTAAAAAAAGTGATTTATTTTTTCATAAATCAATAACAATCATATTGTACCATCTTTTTTGAATTAAACGCTTGCTGAATTTTGCCAATGGACACCAGGAATCAGTTTTTTTGCTCTCCTGCAAAGTTGCTGAAAAATACATACATAACTGTTTTTTTATTCGCAGGGACGATATGGATAATCATATCGACGGCTGAGAATAAGATCGCCCTATTTCAAAAATTGTTTCAAAACCGCCCTATTCCAAAAATTATTTGAATAACGTCCTATTTCAGATTTTGCTTCAAGAACCGCCTATTTCAGAATTTGTTTCAATAACGTCCTATTTCAGACAATTATTCAAAAACGCCCTATTTCAGAGAAATATATATGGAATTTTCTCTGAAATAGGGCGTTTTTGAAGCACAATCTGAAATAGGACGTTATTGAAACAAATTTTCAAATAGGGCGTTCTTGAAGCAAAATCTGAAATAGGACGTTATTGAAACAAATTTTCAAATAGGGCGTTTTTGAAATAATTTTTGAAATAGGGCGATCTTATTCTCAGCCGTCGATATATTGTTGGTTTATGGTTTATTTATTAATTTTTGTGTAGCCTTACAACGATATCCACAAAAATTTGTTTTGTTGAATACCAAATATAAAATTATGAAAATTATTTCGCTTCGTTGATCATTAAAAAGAAAATATCAAACAAAAAAATTATTTCGTGGTAGAAATCAAGGCTGCAAAATAACGATATTTTTAACAATAAACAAAAAAAATTTTGTTTCTCTTGAAATATTCCATTTTATAAACTTAAAAGGCATAACAAAATCCATATCGTTTCAACCGTTATCAAAAAGATTATCAAAATTTTTTTTTTGATAATTTTCTGTGAAGAAAAAAAATTTACATATGTACATATGTACGTACATGAATAAATGAGCCTTTTTCTTTTAAAAACCAATTCCATTTTTTTTTGCTAATTTTTTTGATATCAACACAAAAAAATTTATATTTATAAAGGTTTATTGATAATTTTTGAATGGAAAAATTTTGTTTTTGATAAGCAGCAAAACAAAATAATTTTTGGATAATTTATTGATATTTTTTGAAACAACATTATTTTGTTCATTTCGTTGAGCAGCCTTGGTAGAAATGAATCAAATGTATTTAGGAAATTTTTTACTCATTTCACTTTGAAAATTTGTGGG
Organism: Urophora cardui; assembly: GCA_960531455.1. Taxonomy (NCBI): domain Eukaryota; kingdom Metazoa; phylum Arthropoda; class Insecta; order Diptera; family Tephritidae; genus Urophora; species Urophora cardui. The sequence goes on along the minus strand of OY482673.1, from coordinate 71,004,367 downwards.
ACACTTTTTTATTAACGTCATTTTTTTCGATTATTTTTTGGTTGACTACTGAAACGAATTTTTTTCAATATTTTTTTTTTTTTGATAATCAACGAAACGAATTTCTTTTTGATAATTATCAAAACAGTACCTCTTGTTAATCATTTAACGTTAAAATTTTTAAAAGTTGAATTGAAAACAAATTTTTTTCGGTTATTGGTAAAAATTAACGTTAAATTGCAGCCCTGAATTTGTGTAACTATGCAAATTTTGGATAAATATTACAAATCATCTTAAACCATTTTGAACCGAACCGAACCAGTGGTTCAGAGGTACCATGAATCGGTACTTATACCAGAACAGATTTTTTAAGATCAACTGAAACGAACCACATCGATTTTTTGAGTGGTTTGCAGCCCTGATTTAAATCAAAATAATTTAACTGAAATAGAAATTTAAAAAAATTTCTAAATGTACATTCATATGTATGTACTAGGGTTATGATGTTTTTAGGTTTAAAACCCTGTGGTGGCAAACGATGAGCTTTTGTATGAAAACTACAAAAATGACTAAAATTTTGGTGAGGAATAAAAAACATTTCCCGCAAAACAGATTTTAGTTTGAGGGAATTTGCATATTTTTTATATTGTAATGAATAAGGAATACAAAATAATTATATAAATACATATACATATTTTAGATTTCTAAATTGCTATTTAAGAACTTGTGGTTGAGATACTTGTCACTTTTGCAAGTGCTGTGGAGCTCTTCAATCAATTTCACAGCACTCTTAAAGCCCGTCTCCACATAACTTGCTTCACCAACAAAACATCTAGCAAAACATCTCGCTAAATAACCCGTCTCCACGTGGCTGATCGTGATTCAGTTTAATATTTCTCTTTCTTGCTCTTCTTAAATGTTTGTATGTTTGCTTATTTTTGCGTTTTTGTTTTGGTCTGTGTGAGATTTCGATAGATTTTCGATACAAAATTAGAGATGACATCGATATCATCGAGGTTGGCAAGATGATTCAGAATGAAACAGTGTTTCAATCTTCACTCGCTCTCAGAAATTTGTATGGAAATTAGCGAGATTCGGCACTGGTTTCCGTGTCGAACCGAGATTGAGAGAGAAAATGCAGAAAAAAAGAGCGAAACACGTTATGTGGAGACATGGTATCAGCCACAACATGTGTACGGTGCCGTCAAGTACGGAGCGTTCCGTTACTCAGTGAGTGGTAAATCTGTGTGCCTTACAGCGTTGCCGTTTTAAATTCTTGAGATTACCCAAAAAAATATTCAAATTACCCAAAATTCCCCATACAAATTTTCAAATTACACTACCCGACAAAATTTCAAAAATTTTGATATCCTCGACATTTTATACATCTTGTATTTAACTTATTTTTTGCATAAAAACAAATCTTTTGTGCGCCATAATTCCGTCACTTTAATGTCGATTTTATGTGGAATTGGAAAGGGTATTTCATCCTCTCAAAATGAAATGAAATAACATAAAACTCAAGACGGTAATGGCGGAGATATTGACAGATTAGTAATCCTCCTTTTCTGATAACTGACATTTCAAAATATCTAGAAAACTGTTCTACTTTTGAACCATTTGATACACATTTGGAATCAGCAGGAATACATAGGAATCAAATGTCGAGGATATTTTTTTGTCGGGTAGTGTTATCAAGAAATTTCCAATAAACAAGCATTTTTAAATTTATTTTACCTTATAACGGTTTGCATTTTTAAATTCATGTGCATATATGTATGTATGTATATGTGTGATTAAAAAAGTTATAAAGAAACATAAAACAAGTAAGAGAGCAATGAAACATTAAATAGTCCGATTTTCTTTAATTTATAGGGTGGGCTGTTTATGCAAATATTTATAAATAAAAATAGGTAAAAAAACTTTTTAAGTTAAACGGTTTTATTTTATACATACATTGCAATGTTTAAGATAAATGTACTAAAAACCAAAAAATAATAAAATAGATACAGTCGTGGGAATTATAAACATTTGCATAGACTAGACTAAAATAAAACCGTGGGGCACGTCAATTGTCTACAATCGTTGATTAAAATGTTTGTTTTGTAATGTTACACTATAATTAGGCAGTTGTTCAACCGACAACGATGGACGTGTGATAAGTAGGGCTAGAATGTGGAAAAAAGCTAGCAAGCTCGATTATAAGCGAGTTTTAGGGTTTCATAGTGGTGAGCGAGTAGTACTTTTATCATATGTTTTGTCGATTAAAGACAAACTACGAGCAGTGAAACGATTCCTCGTGTGAATGTCCAACGATAAACTAGTTGAAACATCTCTTTTATTAACATGGAGTGTATAACTATTGGAATTTCCATGAGCAAGAAAATAGTAAGTATTTTCCTCACCGTCTGCGGGCCAACTGCCTAACGACGAATTAAACGATTCTTCTATCGCACATTAAGTCGATAATTTGTAGACAATTGACGTGCCCCCCGGTTTTATTTTAGTCTAGTCTATGCAAATGTTTATAATTCCCACGACTGTATCTATTTTATTATTTTTTGGTTTTTAGTACATTTATCTTAAACATTGCAATGTATGTATAAAATAAAACCGTTTAACTTAAAAAGTTTTTTTACCTATTTTTATTTTCTAGTTTTTAGTTTTTATTTCGCATTCTGTTTAATTCATTTAGTGCTTCATTATTGCAAGGTTTCTTGCCCGTTAGTTTATTGCAGTCCAACGCCTCTATAGCGACCCACGCGCCACCTATCGGAAGTTTTTTTTAGGAAAATATTTCCTTTCAAGATAGTAATACATGTTCCGAATTTCAGCCAAATCGGACCATAAATGCGATTTTTGTAAATATAGCGACCCACGCGCCACCTAGCGGAATTTTTTTTTAAAGAAAATATTTCTTTTCAAGGTAGTAATACATGTTCCGAATTTCAGCCAAATCGGACCATAAATGCGATTTTTGTAAATATAGCGACCCACGCGCCACCTAGCGGAATTTTTATTTTAAGAAAATATTTCTTTTCAAGGTAGTAATACATGTTCCGAATTTCAGCCAAATCGGACCATAAATGCGATTTTTGTAAATATAGCGACCCACGCGCCACCTAGCGGAATTTTTTTTTAAAGAAAATATTTCTTTTCAAGGTAGTAATACATGTTCCGAATTTCAGCCAAATCGGACCATAAATGCGATTTTTGTAAATATAGCGACCCACGCGCCACCTAGCGGAATTTTTTTTTTAAGAAAATATTTCTTTTCAAGGTAGTAATACATGTTCCGAATTTCAGCCAAATAGGACCATAAATGCGATTTTTGTAAATATAGCGACCCACGCGCCACCTATCGGAATTTTTTTTTCATAATATTGCATTGTCATCGGGGTTATACATGCGTGCAAAATTTCAGATTAATCGGTTGACAGGAAGAGGGTGAAATTTGAATTACTAAATTTGACCCAAGAATAAAGAATAAATAATAAAACAAACGGGGTGAGCTAAATAAAACCGTTTAAAAAATATTGTAATGATCTTAGCAATTTAAGTGGAGAAGTTTTAACCCAAAATAAATGGTTTGTTGTAGGGAAGCTATATGTTATAATGGTCCAATTTGGCCGATTCCGACAAATGACCAGCGTATCTTAACCAGGGCTGCACATTAACGTTATTTTTTTTATCAATAACCGAAAAAATATTTTGTTTTCAATTCAACTTTGAAAAATTTTAACGTTAAGTGCTGAACAAAAAAATACTGTTTTGATAATTATCAAAAAAAATTATGAAAAAAAATTTCGTTTTGTTGATTATCAAAAAACAAATATTGAAAAAATTTTGTTTCGGTAGCCAACAAAAAAAATTATCAAAAAAAAATAATGTTGATAAAAATTCAAAGTAAAATGAAGCCGTAAGCCCGAAACAAATTTTTATTATTATTTTGTTTTCGATAATCAACGAAACAAAATAATTTTGATAATTTTTTTTTGAAAATCAACGAAACGAAATAACTTCAATAATTTTTATTTGATATTCAACAAAACAAAATTTTTTTGTTAATTTTTATTTGATATTCAACAAAACAAAATATTTTTGTTGATATCGTTGTGCAGCCTTGATCTTAACAACTGAGGAACTAGCTCATGATTCTAATAATATCGGTATATATTTTGGTGGGTCTAATTTTTCTACTTCTGGAACTTTCGACAATGTTATAATACCATTTCATGTTCATGAAAGGTATAAAATTGATTATTTTTTTCCTAGCTAATAATATAATATAATACAATGGCGCTATTATAACTCTGACGAGTTTTATGGCCGAGCTTCTCTCCCAATTCGAGGTGTGCTCCTTTTTGTTTTTCCTACTAATTGGGTGGACATACAGTTTTATGCCGGCTCCGAACGGCGAATGCATTTTTTGTGAGAAGCTTTTTCATGGCAGAAATACTCTCGGAGGGTATGCCGCCCACTGCCGAGAGGTGACCGCTGCTCTTAAAAAACCCAATAATTGGATTTTTACTAATTAGAAAAATTTGTTTGGCTCGGACCGTGGTTTGAACCCGAGACCTCTGGCATAGCAGGCGAGCACTCTACCCACTGCACCACAGCGGCCACTAGCTAACTTCTTACTTTAATGGGCTTATGAAATTTGCTTGTACATGTTCGGCCAGCCGGTAATTCAAGATTAAATAAATGCTGCAAAAACTCATGCACAGTTTCGCACAATGCGAATGTAATAGCAACTCATGAAAATAATTAATTTTTTATAGGTATTATTATTCATATAAAACTGTTAAAAGGCGAATTCCCCAAAATTCCCCAAATCATAGCACTCCCCAAAAATTACCCAAATATTAAAAAATTCCCCAAATTTGGGGAATTACCCACAAAACGGCAACGCTGGTGCCTTAGCACAATTCAGTTCAGCGATAGGGGCATGTAAATCATCGTATATGACCTCTGAATAATGCTGATTTGAAAACTTTTCATTTGCCCATTCAGTTGCAGGGACATTCCAGCCAAAAGAGGAAAACAACATAAAATTTAAAATGCTACTAATCATTCCTATTTATTCAGTTACCTGTAACTAAATGTGTATATTTTCCTAATCTGGTAACAGAAATATAGAAAAATATGTAAAAACCCAAAATTTTTGTCCATAGAACTTTGACTTCACACCTAACTATTTTGCGGAAAAAGTTTGCTCATGTTTGCATTGCTATATTAGCTATATTTTCATTTGTAAAAAAAAAATTGCATGTCATTCAAGTAAAGCAGAGAAAAATTTAAATAATTGCATCACAAAAAATTAAAAAAGGATATGCAATCTTTGCGTATATCATCATATAATTGATTCATATGAGGTGTCCCAGGAGTCACACGAAAAGGCATAAAAATTGGTCTGGTAACCTCAGGTATGATCCTATGAAACCAGATATTTATCAAAGTAAGGATTAAAAGGCTGTTCACCGTCTAAATACATTTTTTAAGTTAATAGGGTCATACTGTGGTTTCTAGACTATTTTGAAATATGTCCCAGGAGTCACATTGTTTCTAGAGATGATGAATTCGACTTGTTTTAAATAAATATCACTGCTCTACAGCCAAAAAATACTCTAAACGCGACCATCCTATCTATATGTAAAATCGGTCGCTGATTGCGAAAATAGGGTTCATTTTTAATTCTATGGGAAGGTTTTTGAGATATCGGCAATTTACCGTTATTTGGCCAATGGTTCCACTTAATCCTGTATATCTCTTTAACGCAGTAAGCTATCTTCCTTGTGGTGACACCAAACGAAAGAAAATATCATGCGCGACTTGGCTGTATTTACTTGATCGCCTATAACTTTTCCACTTTACCATGGATTTTCTTCGTTGATAGCTTATTTTTTTGCTAATGGAATGGAGCTTCACATAAAGGTAAAAACATTGGTTTTAAAGATATTACCTGACAAAATCAATTTTTTCTTAAAAAATTCTTAAAAAATCGAAAAAAATTCAAATTGAATCGTCAAAATGTCAGAAACTATAAGAGATAGAGAAAAATGTTATAGAAGCCACGAAAAGTAAATTTAATTTTCTTTTCCACCTCAAGGAAGATAGCTCACTGCGTCAAAGAGATATACAGGATTAAGTGGAGCCATTGGCCAAATAGCGGTAAATTGCCGATATCTCAAAAACCTTCCCATAGAATTAAAAATGAACCCGATTTTCGGAATCAGCGACCGATTTTACATATAGATAGGATAGTCGCGTCCAAAGTACAGACAAAAAATTTCATTTTGTGATCCAGTGTATTTAATCAGAACTTTGAAGTAAATATAAGTATTATTTTGCATTCACTTTATTTTTTCATTTAATTACTTGGTTTCAATTCTGCTGGGAGAGATTTATGAGTAACTTGGTCTAAAAGGGCTAAAACAATAATAAAACTGATTTCAATAATCTAGTATATTACATATTTCGCACTTGTCCCAGGAGTCACAAAAACTTGTCCCAGGAGTCACAATTTTAAATATTGAATATAGTTAATTGAATTTGAATATATAAAATATATTTATAGAATATGGTACTATGCAGTATGTTTTTTCGACCACTTACAAATTGTAGGTGAAAGTTGAATAGTTGATCTAAAATTCGTATTCGTGCTCATAAAGGTGCAATAAAGGGATTTTTCGGTGTCCCAGGAGTCACACTCATTTACTGAGTAGTTACAAAGCTATTTGTTATTATTTAGCCAATTCTTTTAATGCATTTGTTGTATTGGATATTTATCCATGTTGATAAATATATTTCATAGCAATTTAAGTCCCGATGTCAGTTTTATAATTCAAAGTTGACTAAGCTCTGAAGTCAAATGTCCCAGGAGTCACGATGGAATGTCCCTGCAATAAAAACACAAGTAAATTTGAGCTGAGTTCTCCAATTCCGTAAGAGAAAAAGTGAAGCAAACTGAAAATTTTGTGCCAAATATAGGTACATATCGTGCGATCCTACCTTAAAAATATTTAACATTTTATTAAAGTAAAATGCATTTATTACATATCGACGGCTGAGAATAAGATCGCCCTATTTCAAAAATTGTTTCAAGAACGCCCTATTTGAAAAAATGTTGAAAATTTGTTTCAATAACGTCCTATTTCAGATTTTGCTTCAAAAACGCCCTATTTCAGAGAAAATTCCATATATATTTCTCTGAAATAGGGCGTTTTTGAATAATTGTCTGAAATAGGACGTTATTGAAAAAAAATTCTGAAATAGGGCGTTCTTGAAGCAAAATCTGAAATAGGACGTTATTCAAACAATTTTTGGAATAGGGCGTTTTTGAAACAATTTTTGAAATAGGGCGATCTTATTCTCAGCCGTCGATATACAGAACGTTTTCGTTTGAAAATGGTGGGAAAGAAGCGATTTCGGTTAGCTTTGGCACTTTTTGAGTTTTGCCTTGCAACCAGGGACTTGTAACAAAACTCGTAACGAAACGAAACTCTCGTTTCTGGCGTTTCTGTTCTAAGAAACATTAAAGGATAGAAACTAAATTCGAAACCAAAAGATTGTAACGTTTCAATAAGTAACAAAACCTGTAACGAAACTAAATTAATTTTGTTCCTTGTAACAGAAACAGAAACAGAAACAAAACTCCTTTGTAACAAAAGTCGTAACAAAACTCAGAAACGTTTCCAGCAGAAACAAAACCTGTAACGAAAATAAAATTAATTTTGTTCCTTGTAACAAAATCCGTAACGAAACTAAATTAATTTTGTTTCTCAGAAACAAAATTAGTTTCGTTTCTCAGTCTCAGAAACAAAATTAATTTTGTTCCTTGCAACAAAAACAAAACCAGAAACGAAATTAATTTTGTTTCTCAGTGGCAAAACTATAAAAATTATTATAATACTATTTGCCGTACATTAGGATGGACTTTTTATTTTTAGGTATATAATATATATATGTATACCTGTGGCATTTTGATGTGCAAACATCTTTGCTGTAGCTACGAGTAATTTCGAAAAACAGGTAAAGCTTACGCGTATCTAATGAAAAGTTTTGGGCAGGGCTTCTACAGGGAGCCCTATTCTTTATGATTCCTAGGTCGGGTCGCGAGATATGGGTCAAAACGAGGACCCGGATGATCTTGTGTGTTTCTGAGTAATATTGGTATCTAATGAAAGGTTTTGAGCTGGCCTACAATATTGATATCAAATGAAAGATGTTGAGCGGGGCTTTCGTATAGAGCTCTATTCTAGATCATGTCTCCATATATGGGTCAAAATGAGGATCCGGATGATCCTTGAATATTTCTGAGCAATGTTGGTATCAAATGAAAGGTTTTGAGTAGGACTTCTACACGGAGCCCCGAGATATGGGTCAAACGTGGATCCGAATGATCTTGTATGTTTCTGAGCAAAACAAAACAAAACAAATCAAAATCAGAAATCAAAAATCAAAAATTAAAAATCGAAAACCAAACACCGAAACAAACAAAAACAACAAAATGTAGCAGTGACAATGGCAACAAAAAATTATAAAAACGATAGTCGCATTTTAATCGATAGAAAACCAGTGAAAAAATGAATAAAAATCATGATGATGAAGAAATTGCACTACAAAGTAGTCTGAATGAGCTATTATTAGAAAATTAAATATTTCTTGATAACAATTAATGTATACTTTTCACAATCCGTTGTTCTATGCATATGAAGCGTTTTTATACTCAGCTGTACTAGTACACAGAGTATTATAATTTTGATTTCATAACGGTGGATTGTAACATAATGAAATAATCGAGATAGATATGGACTTATATATATCAAAATGATCAGGGTGAAAAGAGAAATCGATTGAGCCATGTCCGTCCGTCCGTCCGTCCGTCCGTCCGTCCGTCCGTCCGTCCGTCCGTCCGTCCGTCCGTCCGTACGCACGATAACTCGCGTAAAAATTGAGATATTTTGATGAAATTTGAAATGCAAGTTGGTATCGAGACTGGGACGGTTGGTATTGAAAATGGGCGAAATCGGACCATGACCACGCCCACTTTTCCTATATAGAAAAAATCGGATATTTGGTATCTCAGCCACTACTATAGCTAGAGTGATAAAATTTTACCCACGTATTGAGCTCAGGGCCTTATGAAGAAATTTGATGAAGTTTTGGAAAATGGGCGGTGCCACGCCCACTTATTAAGGGGCAAACATTGAAAGTTTTATATGTCATTACTCAGCAACCGTTGAAGATATATCGATGAAATTTGGTATCCGTAATTTGCTTACTTAGGCAAATGTTTTGACGAAAAATTATCAAAATCGGTGGACGGCCACGCCCACTTTTATATATGGGAACTATAAAGGGGCCTAATAAAAACATTTTAAGCGATATCTCTGTCAAATATAAAGATCTATCACTGAAATTTTGTGGTAGGAGTCCAACTACGGACATAAAACAAAAAATACAAAAATTTTTGAAAATGGGCGGTGCCACGCCCACTTATTAAGGGTCAAACATTGAAAGTTTTATATGTCATAACTCAGAAACCGTTAAAGATATATCTATGAAATTTGGTACGCGTAATATATTTACTTAGCCAAATGTGTGGACGAAAAATTATCAAAATCGGTGGACGGCCACGCCCACTTTTATATATGGGAACTATAAAGGGGCCTAATAAAAACATTTTAAGCGATATCTCTGTCAAATATAAAGATCTATCACTAAAATTTTGTGGCAGGAGTCCAAAGACGGACATAAAACAAAAAGTACAAAAATTTTGGAAAATGGGCGGTGCCACGCCCACTTATTAAGGGTCAAACATTGAAAGTTTTATATGTCATAACTCAGAAACCGTTGAAGATATATCGATGAAATTTGATATGCGTAATTTTCTTACTTAGGCAAATGTTTTTGCGAAAAATTATCAAAATCGGTTGACGGCCACGCCCACTTTTATATATGGGAACTATAAAGGGGCCTAATAAAAACATTTTAAGCGATATCTCTGTCAAATATAAAGATCTATCACTGAAATTTTGTGGCAGGAGTCCAACTAGGGACATAAAACAAAAAATATAAAAATTTTGGAAAATGGGCGGTGCCACGCCCACTTATTAAGGGGCAAATATTGAAAGTTTTATAAGCCATAACTCAGAACCGTTAAAGATATATCGATGAAATTTGGTACGCGTGATATATTTGCTTAGCCAAATGTGTGGACGAAAGATTACCAAAATCGGTTGACGACCACGCCCACTTTTATATATGGGTATTATAAAGTGACCTTATAAAAACATTTTAAGCGATATCTCTGTCAAATATAAAGATCTATCACTGAAATTTTGTGACATGAGTTCTACAATAGACCGGAAACAAAAAATAAAAAAAGTTTATAAAATGGGCGTGGCACCGCCTCTTTTTATACAAAGAAATCTACGAGCCTATTACTCGACAAATAACTGAGATATTATGACGAAACTTGGTTTATACACTTTTATAACTTGTGTTAATAGACACGCAAAAATGTATTGAAATCGCTTTATGACCACGCCTACTTTTTAACAAAGATATTTCTGGAACACCCTTTTGGAATTTGTAACGTGAAGCCTTTGTAACTAAAAGTCATAGAGGGATGCAATTTTGCACTAACAATAATATTTATATGCTTATTTGGATGATTGATACAAAGTTCGAAAATGGGCGTGGCTGCGCCCTGTTTATGCAGCACTCGTTTCATATAAAATACACCCTATATCGAACAAACGCAAACAAACAATGAAAGCATACAGCTGAGTATCTAATGTTCGATTCCACTCGAACTTAGGCTTCCTTACTTGTTATATATCATTTCAAAAAATTAAAAAAGACAACCCTAATAGTCACCCAGTTATATTTTTCTTACTTTATCGTAAGGGACAAAAGCAAATTTTACAGGAGAGCATTTTTTTTGTTTTTATACTCAGCTGTACTAGTACACAGAGTATTATAATTTTGATTTCATAACGGTGGATTGTAACATAATGAAATAATCGAGATAGATATGGACTTATATATATCAAAATGATCAGGGTGAAAAGAGAAATCGATTGAGCCATGTCCGTCCGTCCGTCCGTCCGTCCGTCCGTCCGTCCGTACGCAGGATAACTCGCGTAAAAATTGAGATATTTTGATGAAATTTGAAATGCAAGTTGGTATCGAGACTGGGACGGTTGGTATTGAAAATGGGCGAAATCGGACCATGACCACGCCCACTTTTCCTATATAGAAAAAATCGGAAATTTGGTATCTCAGCCACTAATATAGCTAGAGTGATAAAATTTTACCCACGTATTGAGCTCAGGCCCTTATGAAGAAATTTGTTGAAGTTTTGGAAAATGGGCGGTGCCACGCCCACTTATTAAGGGTCAAACATTGAAAGTTTTATATGTCATAACTCAGAAACCGTTGAAGATATATCGATGAAATTTGGTATGCGTAATTTGCTTACCTAGACAAATGTTTTGGCGAAAAATTATCAAAATCGGTTGACGGCCACGCCCACTTTTATATATGGGAACTATAAAGGGGCCTAATAAAAACATTTTAAGCGATATCTCTGTCAAATATAAAGATCTATCACTGAAATTTTGTGGCAGGAGACCAACTAGGGAAATAAAACAAAAATTATAAAAATTTTGGAAAATGGGCGGTGCCACGCCCACTTATTAAGGGGCAAATATTGAAAGTTTTATAAGCCATAACTCAGAAACCGTTAAAGATATATCGATGAAATTTGGTACGCGTGATATATTTACTTAGCCAAATGTGTGGACGAAAGATTACCAAAATCGGTTGACGACCACGCCCACTTTTATATATGGGTATTATAAAGTGACCTAATAAAAACATTTTAAGCGATATCTCTGTCAAATATAAAGATCTATCACTGAAATTTTGTGACATGAGTTCTACAATAGACCGGAAACAAAAAATAAAAAAGTTTGGAAAATGGGCGTGGCACCGCCTCTTTTTATACAAAGGAATCTACGTGCCTATTACTCGACAAATAACTGAGATATTATGACGAAACTTGGTTTATACACTTTTATAACATGTGTTAGTTGGCCGCTGTGGTGCAGTGGGTAGAGTGCTCGCCTGCTATGCCAGAGGTCTCGGGTTCAAACCACGGTCCGAGCCAAACAAATTTTTCTAATTAGTAAAAATCCAATTATTAGGTTTTTTAAGAGCAGCGGTCACCTCTCGGCAGTGGGCGGCATACCCTCCGAGAGTATTTCTGCCATGAAAAAGCTTCTCACAAAAAATGCATTCGCCGTTCGGAGCCGGCATAAAACTGTAGGTCCACCCAATTAGTAGGAAAAAACAAAAAGGAGCACACCTCGAATTGGGAGAGAAGCTCGGCCATAAAACTCGTCAGAGTTATAATAGCGCCATTGTATTATTATTATATTATTATTATATTAATAGACACGCAAAAATGTATTGAAATCGGTTTATGACCACGCCTACTTTTTAACAAAGATATTTCTGGAACACCCTTTTGGAATTTGTAACGTGAAGTCTTTGTAACTAAAAGTCATAGAGGGATGCAATTTTGCACTAACAATAATATTTATATGCTTATTTGGATGATTGATACAAATTTTGAAAATGGGCGTGGCTGCGCCCTGTTTATGCAGCACTCGTGTCATATAAAATACACCCTATATCGAACAAACGCAAACAAACAATGAAAGCATACAGCTGAGTATCTAATGTTCGATTCTACTCGAACTTAGGCTTCCTTACTTGTTTTTCACTGTTTTTTACTGGTATATTTAAATGAAATTGAGCACGCGTTTAGATGGTTAATTAATATATTGAACCTGATATCTTTTTTCTTGAAAAAATTTGCAGTTTGCGAAAAAATCATAATTTTTCCCTTACGATAATTTCGCTCTGAATGTTTTATGAGCGTATTTGAATAAATGTCCCTTACGATAATATTTAAAAAATATAAGTGTCTTATTCCATACTTTAGTTGGTTGCCACAGACATACATATATATGTATGTATATTATATACCTAAAAATAACAAGTCCATCCTAATGTTCTGCAAATATAGTTTTTCTACTGAGAAACAAAATTAAAATTAATTTTGTTTCTGGTTTTGTTTTTGTTGCAAGGAACAAAATTAATTTCGTTTCTGGTTTTGTTTTTGTTGCAAGGAACAAAATTAATTTTGTTTCTGATACTGAGAAACAAAATTAATTTAGTTTCGTTACGGATTTTGTTACAAGGAACAAAATTAATTTAGTTTCGTTACAGGTTTTGTTTCTGCTGGAAACGTTTCTGAGTTTTGTTACGACTTTTGTTACAAAGGAGTTTTGTTTCTGTTTCTGTTACAAGGAACAAAATTAATTTAGTTTCGTTACAGGTTTTGTTTCTGCTGGAAACGTTTCGGATTTTGTTACGACTTTTGTTACAAAGGAGTTTTGTTTCTGTTTCTGTTTCGTTACTTAGCTGTGTAACAGAAACCGAAACCGAAACGCGTTACAAGTCCCTGCTTGCAACAAAGACTCTGTAAAAGAAATTCGATTTTGAGGAGCAAGTTTTTTAAAAACGAAAAAAATAGCATCAGAAATATAGTACGTAGCCGAAAGCTCATCGTTTGCCATCACAGGAAAATTAAAATTCAAAAAAAGTGTAAAAGAATCATAACCATAATTAACAAGAAAGAAAGCCTAAGTTCGAGTGGAATCGAACATTAGATACTCAGCTGTATGTCTCCATTGCTTGTTTGCGTTTTATGGAAACACGGTGTGTTTTACATACAGCTAATGCCGCAGAAAGTGAGCGTAGCCACGCCCATTTTAAAAATTTGTATCAATCATCCGTGTAAACGTATAAATATTTTTGTTACTGCAAAATGTTATCCCTTTATGACCTTTAGTTACAAAGAAGTCGCGTTACAAATTTCACAAGGCCGCTTTACAAATATTTTTGTAAAAAAGTAGGCGTGGTTATTAACCGATTGTGCTAAATTTTTGCGTGTCTATTACCACAAGTGATACAAGTGTTTACTCGTACACAAAGTTTTGTCATAATATAATTCAAAAAAAGTGTACATACATATGTATGTACATATTGATTTAATTTCCCATGATAAAAATTCACGGGCAAAAGAATCTATTCAAAAGGAACTCGCTGCTCACACTCTGCAACAATAGGTGAGTTTCCGTGGCAGCGATCCAGATCCGGATTAAAATTTTGTATGCAAATGCAACAACAATTTTGTAATCCTGATATTTATCTGGATGAATTTCAGATCCGAATAGATTACAATAGGTATTTTTGATCCAGATAAATATCAGGATCACAAAATTGTTCTTGCATTTGCATACAAAAATTTTTATCCGGATCTGGGTGACTGCAAGGGGAACTCAGCTATTTATACCTACTGGCACTTATGTACAACTCATCTTCATTTGAAGCCGCCAATTTTTTGTGGTTATCTGTCTTTTTCCTTCTTTCTCGCCCTATCCGAGTTAAATTGTTATTTTTGTTATAGAACCTTCTGTCATCGATAATGTTTAATTTAAATCAGTATTGTCAATCTATTACACTATTTGTCGGCAAGCGGCACAGCCTTTGAAAGTCTAGTAGCTTCTTAAATAGCGAGCGCATATTTGTGTACTTAACGCTTATTTGTTGGCTCAAAAGTGACAAATTAAAAAAAAAATAACTGCACCAGAGGGTAAGAGCAGCAGAAGAAAAGGCGGAAAATGAAACAAGACGAACCACAACTGGCGCTGGTTAAGCAACACTTGGCTTATCAGCACGCGACCCCTCGACAGGGTTTACCGCTGATAACGTGAACATGCATTTTTAATTAAATTTTCTGTTTGTGTTTGCATATCTTTGTATATATATGTACATACATATGTACATTGTCTATCTCTGCTTTTTTGTGATTTTCGCTCTGTGGTAGCAATAGTAGGACTCTTTTGCTGCCAAGAAGCACCCATTTTTATCTAAAGTTTTCTATTGATTTGTATCAAAGAGCAGACAGCAGACAGTCCCACTGCAAAACCCTGTAAGTCACTATTTTTCCAAAAATAAGGTTCTGAGCCTTTCCCATAGATCGTGGACTTGCGCGCGTGAAAATGCAGCCACAATCGGGTTACATCTTCCCGTTTCATTTTCGTGGTTAAGTATTATGGCATTAAAATGGTTTGAAAAAATTCCGGTTCATATGATAAAATTATCATAGTTTTTCTCTCTCCTGAAAACTTTTTGGTTTTGAACACACAGGGTTTTGCAGTGTGACTTTCGATATATGGATAAGAGGGCGCAATCGCCTGAAATTCAACACTAGATGTCACATTTCGCGCGAGATGGGACCCTCGAAAAATTTCGCTCATTTGTTTTTAAACGAGTAAAATTTTTCGAGGGTCCCATCTCGCGCGAAATGTGACATCTAGTGTTGAATTTCATGCGATTGCACCTCGTTTTGAGTATCTAATAAGCCTAGACTCAAAGGCATGACCCAGTTATTGGAATATATGGCAAAATCCAAGAAATCGAAAATTTCGAGTTAAATCCCTATTGCACAAAACGTGCGATACACTCAAAAAAAAAAAAATACTCAGATTATGGAAAAATGGGAATGATTCGGCGCTAAAGACATATTTCCATATTTTGATGTACAATTTTCTTTAAAACGTGGTTTTTATTCCTTGATTTGAAGAAAATCGTACATCAAAATATGGAAATATGTCTTTAGCGCCGAATCATTCCCACTTTTCCATAATCTGAGTAAGTTGTTTTTACAGTGTATGCTCTTTGTTTGTATCTACATACTTATGTACATATGTTTCGTTTCTATTTTTGCAGAACGCCGTTTCAACTCGACCGACTGTATCGCCCACAGCTGCCACCGCTCAAACCATCGCGCCTATTCAACAACATCCAACAAACCTTAGCAACACCGCCAACAGCAACGCCGCTGCCAACGCGCCGCAACCCACCCTAACCGCATCGGTTGCGTCCGCTGTAGCAGCAGCTGCCGCCGCCGCTGCCGCTGCAGCAGCCGCAGCACAACCCGCAACCACCAACAATAATCACGTACCCAGAAGTGTTGCACTTACGTCACCGAAGGGCAGCAGCACGTCGACAGCAGTAACGTCGTTGACTATATCCTCAGCCGCCGCCGCCGCTGCTGCAGCCGCTCAACAACACATCGCCAGCAGTTCAATGGCTGTCACGTCGACAGTGCCGCCGGGAGCGCGTTCAATATCACCGTGCTCAGCAGCCGCCACTCCATATGGCAGCAGTAGTATACCGGGTGGCGGCAACTTAAATTCAAGTGGGCCGGGTAGTGGTGTAACGGTATCGGTGATAGGACCGCCTGGTAGTGGACCACCGCCGCCCGGTCTACCTCCAAATTTAGGTGGTGGTGGACCATCTGGAGGTCCTGGTGCGGGACTGCCGGGTACGCCTGGCTCAAATCGTTGCTGTGATACTGGACGCACAATATATACGGATCCCGTTAGCGGGCAGAGCTTATGCTCATGCCAGTATGATATACTCAGTTATCAGCGTTTGGCAGCCGCGGGCGGACTTGTAGCGGGACCGGGCGGCGTACCAATTGGTGTGTATCCAGAGGGTATGTCTGCCTATTTGTCAGGCATGACTGCCGATCAGCCGCCTTTTTATGCGAATCCGGTGAGTTAGAGATTTAAATTTTGTTTGGTAGGTACATGCCAAAGGTGGGCATTTTGCAGTACTGCATTATTATACTCAGCTGTACTAGTACACAGAGTATTATAATTTTGATTTCATAACGGTGGATTGTAACAGAATGAAATAATCGAGATAGATATAGACTTATATATATCAAAATGATCAGGGTGAAAAGAGAAATCGATTGAGCCATGGCCGTCCGTCCGTCCGTCCGTCCGTACGCACTCTAACTCGCGCAAAATTTGAAATGTATGTTGCTATCCAGACTGGGACGCTTGGTATTGAAAATGGGCGAAATCGGACCATGGCCACGCCCACTTTTCCTATATAGAAAAAAACGGATATTTGGTATCTCAGTCACTAATATAGCTGAAGTGGTAAAATTTCACCCACGTATTGAGCTCAGGCCCTTATGAAAAAATATGGTGAAATTTTGGAAAATCGGCGGTGCCACCCCCACTTATTAAGGGGCACACATTGAAAGTTTTATGAGTCATAACTCAGAAACCGTTAAAGATATACCGATGAAATTTGGTGCGCGTGATATACTTACTGAGCAAATGTTTGGACGAAAAATTGCCAAAATTGGTTGACGGCCACGCCCACTTTTATATATGGAAACTATAAAAGGGCCTAATAAAAACATTTTGAGCGATATCTCCTGCAAATATGTACAAAGATATATCATTGAAATTTTGTGGAAGGACTCCAGCTATAGACATAAAACAAAAACCACAAAAATTTTGTAAAATGGGCGTGGCACCGCCTCCTTTTAGAAACAGGAATATACGAGACTTATGAGCCCATAACTCGACAAATATCTTTATATATTATGACGAAACTTGGTTTATACTCTTTTATAACTTGTGGTAATACATTCCCAAGACGCCTTACCACTTGTGTTGAGCATGTGAAATGCTGTAACTGCAGTATGTATTTACTTCAACTGTAGCTATATGTATGTGAACTAATGCCTCAGACACACATGTGGTAGAAATATTATAATATCAATACTATGATTTGGCTTTACTATGAAAATTTTCAATTAAACTACAATATGAGACTGACACATATGTGGTATAGATCGCAATATCTCTACTATACTACGATGTGTGTCTCTAGCATAACTTTTCTTTGGTACACTCACAAAAACTTCTCTCGATCAAAGACATATTTGCCTTTATTTTGAGCAAGCGTTCCAATACAAAATTTTCTTTATTTTGAATAAATTTGTTCAAAAATGTGGAAAAAAAGATTCAAAAATATTGAAACAAATTCGTTGCCATGGTGATTTATATGGAGATTCAACATAAAAATTAAAGAAAACAAATCTTTAGAATAAGGACAAGTTGGGAATGGAATGGCGCTTAAAAAATTTTTACTTATTAGGATGTATGAATTTCATTAAAACGAGTATATGAAACCATGGAAATGCATGTAAGCAGCTTTATTTTATAATCCTTTTAACGTGTTTTAGGGAAAATTTAATCAAAACAAAGAAAATAATGTTCAATATAGGTAAACAATTTCTTTGACCGCTCTATATATTTTTTTCTCAGTGTATGCGTTCGACCGGTATGAGCTTATGCAGAGGGTGACAATTGCTATTTCGTGGGACATTAACACCTGAAAAATACCAATTGTTTACATGGGAAATGTACTCTCGGGCAAGTAGTTTACTGTTTACTACAAACTGGCATAATTCAACTGGTTACTTTGGCTGTACGGTATTTAGTTAGACTAGTTGGTCAAACCGAAAAGTTAGCTTAGCACGGAATCTCGATTAATTTAAGTCGTGACTAAAGCTAAACTTATGTATGGTTGGTGAAACCAGGCCTTAGATCTGTTTTTTTACAATTCATTTAATTTTTTTCAATATTGTCGGATTCTTGTTTTTAATTTATAAGTAGCGAATGCATTTTTTGCGACACATATACATACATAAAAATATATGTACATATTTATCACCTTTATCATGCTTTATTTCACTGACGGCTGCCTGTGACAAATTTGTTCTAGCAAAAAATAAAACAATAACAACAATAACAATTACGATGCCACTCCGACGACAATAGCCACCTTAACACAATAATCTTTTAATTTTTTGCTAGTTTATTTGCAACAAAATTGTTGTTGGAGCCAAAACGCTGAGGGTGGTCACACTACTGCGGCCAAAGTCTGTCTTTCCTCTATGGTTGCAAGAAACGACGCGATGCCCCTTAACCTCTTTATCCGGACTCAACTATTCTGCATATGCGTTTTGTAGACTTGCCTTTGCCGGACTTTGAAGTGGTCAAAATGCTGCTGTTAAAAATGAATGCATTCATATTTTTCTTGTAAAATCCTGTAGGTATTTTTTGCATCGGCTTTGTGCGACGACCTTTAATGACATGTAACATGCTAAGCAACGCCACGAATATAAGCCCGCAGACATTATTATATGGTATGTCAGACAATAGAGCTAGGATACAATGGCCAAATATACATACATATGTATATTAGACTGACCACAAATGCAAAAGTGCTGATTTTTTTTGCTCCCCGCGCATTTTCTGATAGCTTGACAATAGAAAATAAGATCTGTATAAAAATCTGACCATCTGTAGTGGGAAATAGCCACGCGCATTTGACCTAAAGTTCAAAAATTGACCTAAAAATTATGCATGGCTTTAGAGACCAATATCTCTTTAAACTATGTTTTTCGGAGAAATAATGTAATAATCGTTTTTATACAAAATGAAACTGGGAACATGTTCTCCATATGATATTTATACCTACCGTTATCCTTTCAGGACATATTAGCCGCTTTCGATTCACAATTTCTCTGCTGGCTATAAATTTCCTTCTGTCAAATTTATATGTGAATGCTAGCGAGCAGAGGGAAATTTTTATCGACCAGTTAGCGAGTATGGCTACTACTCATTATGGGTTCAAACATTTTTGTTCGATCCGACCTCGCTTGTGAGATGGCGAATCGAAAACGACAATTGAGTCCTTAAAGTGAACAACATTTGTTCGGGCTACTAGAAAATGCTCAAAAAAAAAATCGAGAGATCTAACATAAAGTCGTATTGAAATGTCAATCAGTCAAATGTTTTCAGAATTGCTGCCTAAAAAGTGTTTCATGAGATGTTTGCTCTGAGTTGCTCTAACTTGCTCTATTTTTTTTCGAGAGCTGCTCTATTTTGATCTAACTTGAGCTGCTCTACTCTATTTTTGGTCTCATTAACAAACCTAAAACAACCTCCACTCGTTTAAGCGCAAAATGAAAATATCCAAATGCCACAATTTTTTACTAAGAACAATAAAATAACATGATATCTCGGTGAAGGAACAAAATATTTGAGCTATGTCGATGGTAGTTGAAATATTGAAACCTATACTTTATGCTGCTGTTCTTAGCTTTTTTATTGGTGGAAAAATTTTGACGGTACAGTACGTCACTCCACCTTAATGTACATATTGCACGTTTTATTCAATAGGGATTTGATTTAACTAGAAATTTTCGGTTTCTGGGATTTTGCCATATATTTAAATAACTGGGTATTGCCTTTGAGTTTACTCTTATAAAATACTAAAAAAGAGAAAAATGGCGGAAGTAAAAGTGATTTTGTAGTTAGCCGTAGAAGCAAGATCTTTGAAATTATAAAAGTTTGTTTGCGTTTTCCCCAAAAAAAAAAAAATTTTTTTTGAGTTAAATCCCTATTGAATAAAAATCGATATGTACATACATATGTACATATGTAAGTACGAGTATTATAGAGCTTCCTTACATATTAAAATCGTCGTTCAACATCTATCGCCTTCACTTTTTTTAAGTAAAAGCATACATACATATATTATTATTCCACTTTCCGTTTTTAAAACTAGTAAGGAACACAAAATTTTTAATTGCCCGTGTCTGACCTTAATACGAGTAGATGCAAGTAAGCTTAAGCTAATCGATAGTCAATAAAAAAAATTCCATAAAAGCGACATTATTAACTCGATCATCTCGTTTTTGACTTTAAAATTTACATATTAAACATATGTACATAAGTTTTAGACATTTTAAATATGTCCACATACAGACATATCTACATATATATGTACATATGTACATACATATGTATCTCTCTTGTTAAAGATTCACTATAGGTTATTAAAAAAATGTAGTAGCTGCTTAGATGAGGTTAATTTTGGTTGAATGAGAAGTCGGAGGTTCGCGTGTTTTACCATTTGAATTGAAGTGTATGATTTAATTGTAATCATGGTATAATTAGACCTTCACTAGGTATACCATGATTGCAATACTGCGTATACAGTATATGTACATATCTGTGACAGTTTGCAATAATCCCTTAAGTCGAAAAATATTATTTCGAGATAAATTGATTTTTATATTCGAAGGCGTTTCTTAACAAATCATAAAAGTCGATTTAAAACTATGGATGCAAAATCAGTGAGGCATCCACAATGTTATGATAAAATTTTGTAAATAAAACAAAATGTCATGAAGAAGTTTGATTAAGTATACACATCTACCTTGGCTGTTATAGCAAGTTTAATATATGTACCTCTATTGTAAGTTAAGCCTAAATGGAGAATAATGTGGTATATATACTTCGAAATCTTCGTAAGTCGACTTAAGCGGATTATCACATCCACATGTTTGTGGCGGATCTAGTTTCTGAGATATCCTGACCTAAAGGGCCTAATGCATACAAATCGAACTATAGCTCATACTCATTTTTATCGTAAAATGTGGATTTTGTATGCATACAAATTATTAGGTTGATCTCATAAAAAAATTAAAAAAATAATAAAATTCCATCCAAAAAATTTAAATCATTTGGTTATTTCTCGAGATTAAGTTTAAGTTGATTCTCTTGAGAAAGAGCTCAGTTTTTACGCATAAGGGCCAACGATCCATAAGATGCAAAAATTGCTGTTTTGCCCTATTTTTGCCGTATATCATCAACATTCTTCCTTAAATCAAGAAGCGAAGAATGTCACCCTAAAGTATAAATTTCAAAGTTTCAAATGTCGTTGAGTTTGCCTTCCTTCTTCACTGCACTTTTAAACTATGTATATTTATCCATTCTGGGGCAAAATGCGTCAAGTGTACCACGAAAAAAACTTTGTGTCACATATTTCGCCCAAACTGGGCTTATTGTTACTATTGTTACTACGTATATGTACGTGTTGGGAAGGAATTTCTTCTATCCCATTTTCTTGAAGAGTTATATGTACGTATTTGAATATGCTCGTTTTCGTCAGCATAGCGTGGGCATAGCCACGCCCATTTTCAAAATTTTTATCTATCGCAACGATTGCACATTCTCATGCATATTATAGTTTCCCTTACGAAAAAAATCTTCTAATATCGGTTTGAAATTCATACTAATCATAACCAACAACTGTGATTGCGGCTATACTTTATTATTTTCGAAGGGACATCTCAGAGGTGAAATGAAGGTTTGCCACCTGCTAACTTACTACCAACTTACGAGTATCTTACAATCACCTGATTCGCTTAACCTTTAACTTCAACCTTATTATCTACCTAGAATTTCTTCTGCGATTGTCCTAATAGTATCTCACTGTCATATCGCTTAGTTAGTCATTAGGTCTTGCGTTGACAGCTGCCGTTATAAGCATTGCCTGGATACGGCTGAACGGCTTTAATCAGTTTTCGAATAAAAATAATTAAAACAAAAATTAACCCGCTTTGTGAGGGTAGAAAGGTCCATATACTATACACACGTATGTATGTAAGTGCGTAAATATGTGCGTGTATCCCAACGAAAGTTCCGCAGCATAAATCATCAGATTGTAATTAGTCATTTACCTACTATGTAAGAGGTGGCATTGACTTTCCCTTTCGAGGAAGCGAAACGCACCTTTAAATGCGCATAATTTTTCTTGTCCTGAATGTATTTGAAACAGCAACGAACAGTGGCAGCACAAAATAACACTATATTTCATACACACAGTAAATTCGTACATTCCCTGTGGAGCAAATCTCTACGTAGTTCATAACTGATGCGCAGCTAGTGCATTTTTCGACACTACCAGTGCGAGCTCTCTTTTGTATGTTAGCAACTGGCGAATTTAACATGGCGACGTCATTGGTGGTGTCAATTATCCACCGCTGCCTTAACTATTCGATAGTTCTGAACTAGTTGAAAATTCTACAGCTTTACATTTGCCACTTAAGTGCAGCATTTGACACGCTTCAAGCAAGTGGCGCAGTGGTTAACGTGTGCGACTTTCAATCTGGCGAGCGCGGGTTCGAATCCTGCCGGTGTCAATTGTGTTCTCTAGTTATTGATTTCCCTGCAGGGTATGCACAGGGCACACTTAATAAGTAGATACATACATACGCATTTACGACAAGAGAAGAAGTGTCACATTGTCACAGGGAAATCATTACTTTGACACAAGCTGTCAAGTGGCTGTCACTTGCTGCTGCCACGCAATTACATTGGGGCAGGGTAGATATGTATGTAAATATACTTATGTATGTGCACAGATGTATGTAGGTATCTATGAATGAATCTGCAAAATATAAATACGTATGTACATATGTTGATATGTACCCTGCAGGCAAAACAACTAGTTGAGAATACTATAATTCTACCAGTTTCCAAATTTCGCCAACTAGTTGCTCAACTATCCATTTTACTTGAAAGCAACTGGAAGTTTTAACGTGGCGATTGCCTACGTGATGGCAATTGTATTCCCATGCATCAGCTTCATACCAGAATACAAGAAAATAACAGTTAACATATACAGTAATTTAAGAGCAGCATTTGGCATACTCAGTATAAGTGGTGCGATGGCACAACGGTAAGGCGTCTGGCTTGGAATCGGACAGGTCCCAGGTTCGAGTCCCGTCGATGTCAACGCGACTGAATTTTTTTTTGTTATTTAATTAATTTTTTTTATGTGAAAAAAATAAGATCGGAAAACATAATTAGTTAACTAGTATTTTCCTAGGACTTATTCAGACAAAGGGCAACATTTCATTTCATATATCTAAGTGAAGATGCAAATTACAGACTCTTTATACCAGGTGCTCCATTAATCGTCTGAGAATTGCAGAAATATACAAAGCCGTCGGCAAATTATCGAACGACGGAAATACATCGAATTTGTCTTTTTCATACCATTTGAACAACTAGTTGAAACAGACTAGTATAACTTAGTCCTTTCCATACCAGTTGATCAACTGGTAAAAAGGTGATTAGTTTATTTTTGCCTGCAATATGCAATTCATACCATAATATCACATAATTATACACCGGCTTCTGAATGTGAGCGATTCTACCAAAATACCCATAAGACACATTCAAATTTCCCCTGACGCACGCGCATCGTTTATCCTCTTGATATCTCCTACTTACTTTTGCTATTACATATTTATGAAGAATATTTGGTTGGGGGTGAATTTCAAAGACTCCAGCCGCCAATTTAGCCTTTACCGAAGCACTGCTTTGTTGTGCGCGCTCATTGTTGCTGTTGTTGTGCTCGCATACTTACCTACATACATACATGCATCTTATTATTGCCTTATTAATAAATTTGTCAACACACAGATGACAGCTCATTCGAAATCAGAAGTAACGCGCATATGTTTTGGGTGCAGTGCAGTGCGGAAAGGGGGGGTTTGTGTGATTTGCCTTTTAAGACAGAAAGGATGATAACTTCATGTGAAAATTGCATTGTTTTCATTGCGGTAGAGGCAAAATTGATCTTAGAACGATTTCTGGATAAAATTATTTATAGCGTCGATTTATTTGTAATGGTTGTATGTATGTACATATATATGTACATTAGACCGGCACACAGTGGAAGCACCTCCATACACACGCGGCCAAAAATAGTAATAATTGAGCTAGAAACTTGAAACTCGAAACTTAGGTTTTTTCGTTGAAATTAGTAAACTGTGAAAATTTGAACAAAATCCACCCACAAATACGCCCACCCATATAAGGGTATTTTTTAAATTTCAGCATTTTCCTAACTATTATAGCTAAAATGCTCAATTTCGATTAGTGTAGGTATACATTTTTGAAATATGTACACATAAATCAAATACAGTAATCATTTTGGAAAAGGGCCAAAGCACTTCACAGTTTTTAAATTAAAAATAAAACAAAGTAAAAAAAAATTTAAAAGCTTTTATTTAATATTAATATAAAAATTTACTAAAAAGGAAAAAAATAAATTTTTAATATTTTGGAACAAGATTTATATGTATTAGTCCTTAGTTCATTTGGATCTTAATTTAAATCTACGCATACCTCTAACGTATTTCTTCAAACCATTTCTGTATATGTATCAACATACATAAATAAAATCGGGGGTGTTCTTTACGTAATGCATATCCTACGTAATTGGAATTTAAAGTTTTTATAGCTTCCTTCCATTTCATCCGTACTGTTTATAACATGAATATCTAATGAGTCAACACTCCCACTGTCAATATAGTCCAACAGTTTTTAATATGAAGTGCACTATGTTTAACATTTTGATGCTTTCTGCTCAGCCAGTTTTTCTATTATCCAATTCTTGTGGAGTCTTTTAAGTGGATTTACTATACTATTTTGTGAATAGATTACTTCATGCAATCTTACCTACATATGATGGCGTTGTATCAGTGTTTCTGAATCTCTCTTGTTAGTTTTTTTTTAGTTTCGCGGATTAACCATAATCAATAGATCGGCCTTATAACGTTGTTTATTGCTAACGCTTCCAATGTTTCAAGATTGTTGGCATTTTTCCGTGTTTATAGTTTTTCCTGCTACTGTTCCGTTATTCATAAAACTAGCTTCAATGTGTCGACACCTGCGTCATTTATCGGCAAAATTTTATTACGGATTTTCTCTATTTTTTGTAGGTAATACGTGTTTAAAAGAGGAACAAAATTGGTTCATATATACAAATTTTCTAAATATCTTGACGCCAGCGCCACCTAGCGGCGATTTTTTTCCACGGATGTATTTACTTTCTCATAGGAAATATATATATACTGAATATGAATATTCGGTGGGTAAATACGAATTTTACAAATATCTCGATACCAACACCACCTATCGGATTTTTTTCTTTCACAATGCATTGTCTTCGGGTCCTGAACTATGTTCCAAGTTTCAAGTTCAACTGGTGCTAGTTTCTGAGATATTCATGTCCAAATAGGCAAACAACGCGTTATATAATTACTTTCCACTCAAATTCGATTAAACCGGTTGAAAGCATAATCTGTATCTACCCTTGAAAATAGCGTTTAGTTTCTTCGAATATCTCTATTAAAATTGGAAATATTTTTATTTAAGTTTCATTAATTTGGCAAATATTCCCCATACAAAAAATGAAAACTTTTTGGTAGTTTGCGGTTTTAGCTTTATATGACCGAAGCATGATTTTGGCGATCTTGCAGGATGGCAGGGTCTCCCACTGGGAATCGCCTTTACGCATCAATGCCTGATCTATTTGAGCTTTTTGGTAATTTAGAGAAGGGAAAACGTCTTCCGCATTTACTTGCGCTAGTGATGCCCCGACTTTAGTTAGCGCGTCCGCCCTCTCGTTTCCTTTGATTCCCTGGTGCCCGGGTACCCAGTATAACGCGTCTAGACACGCAGAGTACGTGTAGCTTGGCCTTGTACTGCTCCACATACCGAGAGCTAGTTGTCACTGCCATGCTCGCCTTAATTGCTGCCTGGCTGTCAAAAAATGTATTTATTCTAGATTTCGAGGACGTTAGTTCAGCTGCAAATTCCGCCGCGGCAGCATAAACCTCAGCTTGAAAGATGCTGCAGTAGTCCGGGAGTCTAAAAGATTTTGGTATCCCAAGGTCCGAGCAAAATACTGCAGCTCCCACCCTTTCGTCCATCTTAGATCCGTCTGTAAATAATTTGAAGGAATGGCGATTGGCTCGTAGTCCTTTCTTCTTAGCGCTGTCGTTTCAGCTAAGCTTTTAGCCAGAAGGTTGCGGAGCGCCGCTGAGGGAGATGTGCGTAGCGCTCCCGTTCTGCACATACTAGAAAGCCTCTGTACACCCTCTAGGTTTTTGCATTCACCTTTTTATCAAGTGCCGTTCACCAGGCTAGAACTCCGTAGCGCATTATTGGACGCACAACTGACGTGAAGAGTGTGTTAGTTGAGTCGATAGGCCCCAAGTTTTGCCAAGTGCTCTGCTACAGGCACACAGCGCCCTGGTGGCTTTCTTGACCCTTTCCTCGACATTGAGCTTCCACGCCAGATTACTATCCAGTATGACTCCCAGATATTTCGTGAATAGTTTAACGGTTAGCGTGTGATTGCCTAGTTTAGGAGGAGTTTTTGAATTTATTTAATGTCAAACGCCCGACTTAGTAGAGAAATGTTCAATTCAGGCATTATACAGGGTTGCAATGAACATACGATATTACAAAAATTTTACGATCAAACGCTTGAGGTCACAGTGCGATTTGCTCCATATATTTCCATACATTTCTACTCACTTGTCAGAAGCGCGACCGACCGAACGCCAAATTGCGATTCCGGCATTATCGATCCAGTGATGAATGATCAGAGGTGCCCCGATTGATTCGAGTCCTCGGTGGAACGTTGTTGGACGCACCCGAGATGTCAAGAAAGACGCCCATCGCGAACTCCCTGTAGTGGAGGGCCTTTTCAATGTGTAATACAACATTGTGAAGAGCAGTGTCCGTAGACTTGCCCTTGGTATATGCATGCTGGTTTGTGGATATTAAGTTAGTCTTTAATAAACGAGTCCACGAGTCCGAATGTTTTTAGGAGAGAAGAAGTAAGTCATATGGGCCGATAGTCCTTGGGGTACAAGTGGCTGCTTTTACTTGTTTTTGGTATAAATACCACCCTTGATACTCTCCAAGATTTCGGTACATATATCACGTTAACAAAGAAACCTGTAAGGAAGCCTTAGTTCAAGTGGATACTCAGCTGTATGCTATTATTGCAGTAAAGAGTTCTAAAAGGCGCTATAGAGATATTTTTGTTAAAAAGTAGGCGTGGTTATAACCCGGTTTCGCACAGCTTATGCATATATTACCACAAACGATGAAAGGGCGTGTGCCAAGTTTCGCCATAATATCTCAAAAATTTGCCAAATTATTGGCATCGAAATAGATGCCTTGGTGTAAAAGGAGACGCCCATTTTCAAAAGTTTATATTTCTGTGGCAATTTGCAATAATCGCTTAAGTCGAAAAATATGTTTTCGAGATAAATTGATTTATATATTCGAAGGCATTTCTTAACAAATCATAAAATTCGATTAAAAATTAAGGAAGCAAAACCAGTGAGTCATCCACAATACTAGGATCAAATTTTGTAAATAAAACAAAATGTCATGAATAAATTTGATTAAGTATATATGTACATCTACTTTGGCTGTTATATCAAGTTTACTATATGTACCTCTATTGTAAATTAAGCCTAAATGTTTTTATTTATATCTTTTGATTGAAATGAGTTCTAAGCATGGGGGTTTTACAGAAATATAGAGTTTTATAAGGAGAATAACGTGGTATATATAACCCGAAATCTTCCCAAGTCAACTTAAGCGGTTATTGCTTGTGACCGCAGATTTATTTGTGTGTATGTCTACAATGAAACTAATGGCACAAATTTTCAATGAGGTAACTTAACTTTTGACAGAGATATCGCATGTTTTATTATACCGGTTTTCGTCAGACAAAAATCGGATTTGCTAATTTTCGTCATGCAAAAAATTTAAGGTGCTAGTTTTCGTCAGACACAAAAAATCGTGTGCTAGTTTTCGTATGGTACGACGATATTTTAATTGGTCTTTTGCTGCTCTGTTAATTAACACTTTGTAGGTACTCCAATGTACCAAAAATTTACCATATAATCTAACCATTTTTGCAGCGAAGGTACATACATATCTAGAACGTGTGTGTCCCATGGCCATGGCGCCCTTTGTTGTTTATCTAAAAATTATATTTCCACATATGGTATGTACATACATACATACATATGTATACATAGAGCTAATTTTCGTTCGTCGTAACAACAACACAGTCAGTTGTTACTTAAAGATTGTAATGTTAATTTGATCTAACAAATCGTATTTCTTTCAACATCTCTTCCATGGTCTCTAATCTCAACGCCTTTTTCACTTTTATGTATAGGTAGGTGTAATTTACGTTTTGGTGAAATTTCCCTTCTCGTTATTTTGAATTGCATATGTTGATGCGTGACAATAAAACATTTTAAGTGAGAAAATGCATCCATATTTTCTTCGGCTGAAGTGATATCATCCTGCGGGAAAAGTCAGGAACTTTTTTGACTCTACCTAGAGCCTAAGTTATGTAAATTGAAGATAAATAAAAATGGAAATACATATGTAATAGGCTATTTTACAATTACTTGCATTCACCTAATATGTTGAATGAGTTCCAAGTTTCGGTAATAAATAGGTACAATGTTTCCACCATTCGTGTTTAAATATCAAATTTCATACAAATATCGTAACCAAACCCAAAACTGGTTCGCTCCTAGTACTTTCGCCCCTATTAGTGCAAGCCCAATCTCTTTTGCATTTAAGTATCGCGAATTTAATATGGCTATGTCCGTGACGGCGTGAATTGTCTTCTACTGCATTACCTTTTCGATAGTTCAGAACTTCATATGCCGCAGTTTACGTCTGCCATTTTAGTGTAGCATTTGACTTACTTTATACAAGTGGTGCGATAGCACAGCTGCTAAGATATTCAGCTTGTCAACTTCCGACTTCTTGCTCGATTCCCAGCATTTCGGAACTTAATACATAATATTTTGTAATGTTCACTCAATTGGCCTCTATGCCTTTTTGATGCCCACGGGCATTATTTCAATAGCACACTATATTTAAAAAAAAATATAAATTATGTACATCTTCGGGCTTAACTGCCCTTTCGAAAGAGAAATAAAGTATGGTTAACTCGGAGTTAAAAGTACAGTTAAGTGGTTAGCTCGAAATGGCCACTTAACTGCAGTTTACTCTTCAATGTTTACGTAGTATAAGGGACATTCATTCAAACGCACTCATAAAACATTGAAAGATAACTTATCGGAAGGACAAAATTATGATTTTCTCGCAAACTGCAAAATTTTTCAAGAAAAAATATCAGGTTCAGTATATTAATTAACTATTTAATTGCGTGTTCAATTTTATTTCAATATACCAATAGAAAGCAGGAAAAAAACAAAAACAAATTCTCTCCTGTAAAATTTGCTTTTGTCTCTTACAATAAAGTCGCACAAACCCAGCAAACACAGTCTCTAACGTTAGAAATTTTGTCGAGATTACCTTAGATAACTAGTGTAATTCTCTATATACTCTCAAATCGATAACTAGGGTTGAAAACTACACTAGAATTCGATTAGCGAGTGATTAGAGAAGGAGCCAAATCTCACGCCTTTTATCAATTCTCAATATATTTCGGTGATATATTGAATATACATACACTCAGAGAAAAAGCAAGCTAAATTTAAGTATAGCAGGCTTGAATCGAGCCGAAAACGTTATGAAAGTCTGTTAAGCTTGAAAATCCTAAAATCAAGAATATATTCTTATTTTTAGTACGGCATTTTTGAGAAGAAAGAGCTTATATTAAGAACTTTTCGGTTTAAAACAAGCTTGAATAAATTTCTTTTAAGCTCAACTCGTGATTGATTTAAGAATGTACAATCTTATTTTAAGAATGTTCAACTTTGTTTTAGGAACAATTATTCTTGATTTTCCACTTTTTCGAAATTCAAAATTCGAAATCATTTAACCCACCTAACAAAAATAAAAAATAAATTTATTTTATTTCTTTGTAATGTATTTTATTATTATTTTTTTTTATTTTACCAAATGAATTACATATATGTACTACATTTATATGGAGATGCAATTCTTATTATCACTATATATAATTCAGTCTTT
Source organism: Urophora cardui (assembly GCA_960531455.1). Classification (NCBI taxonomy): domain Eukaryota; kingdom Metazoa; phylum Arthropoda; class Insecta; order Diptera; family Tephritidae; genus Urophora; species Urophora cardui. The sequence goes on along the minus strand of OY482673.1, from coordinate 70,973,729 downwards.
AAATACATATTTATAAATAAGAAAGATCTACATATACATACATATCATATACCGAACTTATTTTAGAAAATGGTATACATTTTTTCCGTAATCTTTTTAACGGTTAAAAACGCACTCAATACTTCCACTACCAACACAAGTTTTCACCACACATACCCAACGATTTTGAACCGTTTCTTACCAACGCCGATGGTCAGGAATCCAACAATTTTGGCCACGATCTATAAAAGTCAATAGCTTCCAAATTATTAAAGTGTTGCTGTCGTAGTTCATATGTACATGCCCATTTTATTCGTTTGACCACTCCACCACATTTGATGTAATTCTTCATCTATGCCAAACTATTAAAAGCCATATTAAAACATAAGCTAAATTCTCATCAACGCGATAACTCTTACCTGTTCCTTTATCCAAGCAAACAATTTCACGAGAAGCTCCATTCACAATCCCAGCGTGGGAATAGCTAATTGTTTTTTTGTTTTATTAATATTTTTCACACAAAAATCAACAACTATTGAAAATTATTTATTTTCTGGTAAACATTTGGCTCTGGTGGTCTTAAATTAGGAATCTCATTCTTAAACCAAGATTTTTTCAGATTTTTAACTTGTTTCAAGAATACCATTCTTGATTCAAAATTGGGGAAACTTAAATTTCATTTTTTTTTCATTAATTTATGTAATTCTTAATTCAAGTACGACACAGCTTGTTTTTAGCCCGCAACTTTTCTCTGAGTGTACATATATTGAAATTAGATACTAAAAAATGGTTAATGGTTCTTCTTTATTAATATTACCGTAGTACAATGTTTTCCATTAAAAAGTACAAGAAGTACCTTTAATTTAAATAATAAGACTGAATTTTGTTTAAATTTCAGTTCTTATAAATGTGGTAAACATATACATGTCAATATATATAATCATATGCAATTTAGGCATATATTGCGTTAATAAAATCTAAACAATGAAAAAATCATGTAAAAGGAGACAAAGCTATGTTTTTCATTTCAATTGGAAGTATATGCAAATTCTGATTAGAATCTCATTAGAGAACTACATTAGAATTCGATTCGAGAATTATAATTTTCTCGATTTGAGAATTAGGTACCCTTTTGTTTGAGAACGCTATGATTCTCGATAGATTTTCGAGTCGTCCTCTAACGTTAGAGGTTTGAGAATGAGGCTAGTTCCCGAGTCATTCTAAAATCGATAACTAACTTCAGTGTTTGTTGGGAAGCGGTCGATATTGGCAATATCGAGAAGTGCAGTCCAGTACTGCAGCCAAGAAATCGTCAAAATGTCATACTCGTAAGACCATGTGCATTTTAAATCTGCGGTGGTCGCTCGCTGTCTACAATGTGTTTCAAATAAGTACACGATAAGAGCAAGTCGTCGCCTGAGAAAACGAAAATCGTATGTTACAAAACATTGTTTCGAGAAAATCGACTCTAAAGTTTATATTGGAAATTCTCAAAAAATGTACAGCAGATTTTTCTGTTATTTGGACGAGCTGTAGCGAGTATTATATGTTTTGACTTGCAATTAGCAAAAGTTGAATATATTTAAAATTTTGGGAGATAAACGACTTTTCATGCATATGTCGTATTTGACGTCTGAGTACCAATACCTGCTTATAATAGCACATAAGACAAAAATTCTTCTCATTTTCCAAACCGGAATGGCCATGAGGCTCACATTTTTTAGATATCGACTTGAAATTCGGCAATTGAATATATTTTGATGGTCGTTTGATTATTTGTCGGAATCCACCACATCGGACTAATATAAGATATAGCTCCCATACAACTGATTGTTCCAATATATGTAGCTGTCTTCGGGTATATCTTCCGTATTTAAGAAGCAAATTATACTAAACTTTGCAGTAATTGGTACTATACTAAAATAAAATATGTCAGTGAAAATCATTTAGATCGGATCACTTTAACCTATAGCTCCGATACAATATTTCGGTTTATTCTCAGTAGCTCAGCGCAATATACGACATATGTATGTTTAAAATAAACAAAAACGAATTTACATATGTATGTATATGGAAATTTTTCGTATGTATGTGACGTAAGACAAAAGCATTCCCAAATGGTGGTAATTTTGTAACATACGACAAATACACACTAAATAACTCAAATACTAAAAGTGATAGGAAAGAATGGATTGGAAAAATTAAAACATCAGGTCCGATTTAGTTAATCTGCATGAAAAATTAGAAAACGTCGATCTTCACATACGAATTTCGTTTTCTCAGGCGACGAAGTGCTGCATACATATTTTTAACATAGTTACACAACTTACCACTTCCCTTCTAAACTATAAGCCTTAACAATTGTTCTTCTAGAGAGCATGAATGAAACCATGCTGAGCGGCTGTATCTGTGTGGCGCATCAAAAACTGCAACGCCTAATCGCAATCGACGCATACACAACACATTTTGTTGTTTTTGTTGTTCTCGCACTGGGATTCTGAATGAATGTGCGGGTCATTGCAAAACTAGCCATTGGGCTCGAGTGGCATTACGTTTGTGGCTTATCAGCATTTGTGGCATCTTCACTTCGGAGAATGTAGCTGCTGAAGTAGAGTTAGTTGTTGTTTTTCTAAGATACGAATATGCCTGCTTCCTCTTCTTCATTATAGTGCATCCATGTCTGCGGAAGCAAGTTTGGATTTCCGGTTGAAAAATTCAATTGTTATCTATGCACATACATACATATGTAGGTAAAATTAACTTTAGATATGCTAAGTTTCGACCATCTGGGAGCAAGTGCAGAGTATGGGGTCGGGAAAATGGCGATGAATTATTGTTCCCCAGTCTATTTCCAATATATGGGTATGTCTTTTCTGTAATTGGAACAACTTCACAAAGTTAAATTTTGGCCGCATAAAATTTGAAAATCTACCTACATATGTGCTATGGCAGCACACCTTGATCTCAATGCTCAAAGTTTATGTAGCAGGCTTCATTATGAAATATGTATAGCGAAATAATATTCTGACTAGAGGAAATACTAGGCCTAGAGAGGTTTAATTCAGTTAAATTAAATTGTGAAGTTTGTTATAAAAGGCATGAAAAAACAAGTAAGAAAGCCTAAGTTCGAGTGGAATTGAACATTAGATACTCAGCTGTATGCTTTCATTGTTCGTTTGCGTTTGATGGAAACACGGTGTAATTTTTTATTAAAGCTTTATAATACCCATATATAAAATTGGGCGTGCTCGTCAACCGATTTCGCTAAAATTTTGAACATATATTACCACAAGTTATGAAAGTGTACACACTAAGTTTCAGCATAATATGTTAATTATTTTTCGAGTTATGGGCTCCGAAATGTCGTATTTTTAACACGCTTTTATTAGTTTCACCTGTGTGTATGTATGTATGTAATTTCTAGCTCCTGTCTAAATATATGCAACATATTTACTAATGAGATTAGGTTATAACCACCGCCATGTTCCAACAGATGGCGCGCGTGTATTTATATTTTTAAAATATTCACTTATTCGTCCAAACATTTACCGAATTTCATCGATACATCTTCAACGGTTTCTGAGTTATGACTCAAAACTTTCAATGTTTTCCCCTTAATAAGTGGGAGTGGCACCGCCCATTTTCCAAAGTTTCACCATATTTCTTCCTAAGGGACTGAGCTCATTACGAAATGTTATGACTCCAGCTGTTATAGTAACTGCGATACCACATTTCCGATTTTTTCTATATAGGATATGTGGGCGTGGTCATGGTCCGATTTTGCCCATTTTCAATACCAACCGTCCCAGTCTGGATAGCAAATTGCGTTCCAAAGTTCATCAAAATATTCCAATTTTTGCGCGAGTTAGAGTGTTTACAGACGAACGGACGGACATGGCTCAATCGATTTCTCTTTTCACCTTGATCATTTTGATATATATAAGTCCATATCAATCTCGATTATTTCATTCTGTTATAATCCACCGTTATGTGATTAAAATTATAATATTCTGTGTACTAGTACAGCTGAGTATAAATACCGCATAAGAGAGAGATTTAGTGAATGCCTGGAATGATATTATATTTGCATCTCAGTTCTCAGTCGAATTTTCATTTATTACAAAAAAAATGCGCTTTTTTATGTTTCAAAATTGTTGGTGAAAGTGCTATGTATATTCTATTGAGTAAATGATGCATTTTGCAAATATTCTATACATATGTGTGTTTTTAATCGTCCATTTCCAAAATGGGACCTGATCATTTTCATATACATACATAAGTCTATGGCCCGGTTTCACCAACCGGTCTCAACTTATGGCGTTTTCTTTTCTACGAAAAAGTGTTGCCCTCCTATATCCCAATTATCGAATTACATATCCTTACTTTCTAGAAAATGGCTGAATTTGTAGATAAGGGTGCCCTCTTACTTAGTTAGATGTCAATATTTGGTGAAATTTCCAGACAAACTTACAAAATGGCTAAGAAAGTCAAACAGGGCAACATTATTTCGAGAAAAGAAAACGCCATTAGTTAAGCCGATTTTTTTACGTTTTCAGTTTCACCATACAACTAAGCTAAGTCACAAGTTAGTCAGCTTTTGCCTTGACTAAAACTAAACTAAGAATTTGAGTCGCTTTAGCAAATTCAACAACCAAAAGAGCGAATATGTCAAAAAATGAGCAAATACAGCAACCAAAACAACTAAAAAACCAGTATTTGGCAAAAAAGCTGGCAGGGTTGCTGGTTGCAAAACTATTTTCTTAGACTATTTGGTGAAACCAAAAAGTAAGTTAACCCCAAATCTGGGCTAACTTAAGTCAAAACTTAGTTTTAGCTTTAGTCACGTTGGTGAAACCGGGCCTATATCTGTCTCGATTATTTCATGGCGTTACAATCCACCGTTATGAAATCAAAATTATAATACTCTATGTACTAGTACAGCTGAGTATAAAAACACAATACCAACAACAATCATTGCAGGGTTGCGTGATTTCGAATCAATTTTCATTTCAAATCAACTTTGAATTGCTTCGTGATTAACATTACTTTCAAAAAAAAAAAAGATAACATTTATTTGTGATTCATTTCACAAAAGAATCAAAAATATCCATTGATTCGTGATTCAAGCTGTTTTCAAATCAAAGATAAATTTGATTTGTGATTAATTTCTCAAAAGAATCAAAAACATTTTTCGATTCTTGCTCCAAAATATGGCCTTGATTGGATTATTTTGAATCAAAAATTTATTTAGAATCAAAATTTTCATTTCATACATTCATTTCATTCATTTAATCTTTATATGTACATATGTACATACAGTGACTCTCAGAAGTATTTTGCATATTGCATTTGCTGAGAAATTGTTAGAGATACGCCTATTTTTTCGAATTAATTGGAACATTTTTTAATATGATATTATAGCTGAAGTTCCATACTACACAAACGCATTCATAAAAAAACAAAAATGCATTTCATCTTTAATATAAAATTATAATAAAAAAATAAGTCATACATTTTCGCTCACAAAAGTATTTAGCATTTTGTAATTTTGGTGAATAAATGCATCTACAAGCTGTTTAATATTTTTAATGATGTCCATTCTTTTTCGGAATAGCTTCCAAGAGCTTAGTGATGGATTCTACTAATTTTTGGTAAAATTACGGTGGTATTTTGTCGCATTCTTCGCGCAAAACCCCTTTTATGTTCTTTTTCGGGTAAATCTTCGATTTTCTAACATGACCATCAAGATAGGACCAAGAATCAAAATCACGCAACCCTGAATCATTGTTTGCAATGAAGGCTGCCACGTAGCACAAATTTAACTCTGTTATGGGGCGCATTAACATTCATTTTGGACAAGTTGCTGCCTGCCATTGTTGTTATTGTTGTTGTCGTTATTATACTTAATCATATGTATTTATGTACATAGTTGCCGAGCGGTATGTTGTTCCTGTTGCCAATAGTAACAAAACGGCAACACGAGTTTTGCAAAGTAAAACCGACAAGGCAGCAAATGTGGCATGTTCTTGGCTTTTATTATTGTTCAGGTGCGATTGTTGTTTTAAAAAATATTGAGTTACTTTGAAAGCGAGTTACTTTGAAAGCGTGAACAGCAATGTGCTTATCGAAAGTCAAACGAAGAAAAGACCTCACTAATGTTTCCCTGCATGCTCGAGATACATTTGATATGCACCTACATGTGAGTGTTGAAGTTACCTCAATACATATTTATTTATATACATATGTATATAAACTAAATATCTAGTATTATCGCACATACATACATATGTAGATATAATTTTAAGCTAGGATATACATATTTTTATGTATGTATAAATATAATACCATGTCTCCACATAACGTGTTTCGCTCTTATTATCTGCATTCGCTCTCTCAATCTTCGTTCGACCTCGAAACCAGTGCCGAAACTCGTTAATTTCCATAAAAATTTCTGAGACCGAATGAAGATTGAAACACTTGTTTCATTCTCAAACCTCTTGCCAAACCCGATGATATCGATGCCTTATCTAATTTTGTATCGAAAATCTATCGAAATCTCACACAGACCAAAACAAAAACACAAAAATAAGCAAATATACTATTTGAGAAGAACAAGAAAGAGAAAGGATAAACTGAATAACGATCAACCACGTGGAGACGGCGAGATGTTTCTATAGATGTTTCGCTGGCGAATCAAGTTATGTGGAGACGGGCTTTAAAGTGGCTACCAGCATGTTGCAACTACAGTACGGTTAAAGATTGACGCTGGTAGATAGAAGCGCGAGTGGTTAAAATTTATTTGCTGCGAATGTGATAAATTTCGCATAAATACTTTTGTTCATTTTGCAGTTATTGCTATGTATGTACATACATACATATGTATGTATGTATGTACTTATATAATTATGTTCTTGTTAACTGACTTCTGTTTTATTATTGGCCTTTTGTTTCTGCTGTTGCTGCTTTAATCGGTGGAGTATCGAATTTATGAATGAGGTGTCTACCAACAGTTGTCACGCATTGCTGATATGTACAAGGTATCTATATGCGCATATGCATGTACTTACCCAATAAACATCAGGCCAAAAGATCTCAATTAAGATTTTCTCAAAAATTTCTCTAAGGTTTAAAAAAAATGTGCCTTTTTGTTTGAGAATGCCAGCAACGGTTATTTGATATGCATTTGAGAACTAACGTTTGAGGATAAGGTTATTTCTCAAATGCATCTCAAGTTGAGAATTAATAAAAATGTTTATGGTGTAATTTCTTTAGTGTCAGGTTTGCTTTTCGACACTTTCAATGGCCACAAACTTTGTTATACTCAGCTGTACTAGTACACAGAGTATTATAATTTTGGTTTAATAACGGTGGATTGTAACAGAATGAAATAATCGAGATAGATGTGGACTTACATATATCTAAGTAAATGATCAGGTAGAAAAGAGAAATCGATTGAGCCATGTCTATCCGTCCGTCCGTACGCACTCGCGCAAAAATTGAGATATTTTGATAAAATTAGGAATGCAACTTGGTATCCAGACTGGGACGGTTGGTCCTGAAAATGGGCGAAATCTGACCATGACCACGCCCACTTAAAAATCGGAAATTTGGTATCTCAGTCCCTAATATACATAGCTGGAGTATTTCACCCAGGTATTGAGCTCAGACCCTTATGAAGAAATATGGTAAAATTTTGGAAAATGGGCCGTGCCACGGCCACTTATTAAGGGGCAAACATTGATAGTTTTATAAGTTATAACTCAGAAACCATTGAAGATATATCAATGAAATTTGGTACGCGTGATCTACTTACTTAGGCAAATGCTTAGGCGAAAAATTTCCAAAATTTTTGACGGCCACGCCCACTTTTATATATGGGTATTATAATGTGGCCTAATAAAACATTTTAAGCGATATCTCTGTAAAATATACAGATACATACATATATCATTGAAATTTTTTAGCATGAGCCCAACTACAGACGTAAAACAAAAAACAGATGATGTGGTGGTCTCCGAATGGATCCATAACTTCTACCAAAAAAATTTTTTCAATTTTTCTTAATTAAAAACTGGCCAATCTTATATTATAAATGTGAAATGGAAATTGTGTTTAAACTCAATTGGCGAGAAAACCGCTGAACGGATCCTCACGAAACTTTGCACACCTAGGTATTTTCACCCGGTAATTGCTATAGGCATATTTTTAATCCGATTAAAAGTCAGGGATGGGCACCTCCCATACAAAATTTTCCTTTTTTTCGTAATAACTCTTGAAATATTTGTACTAGAATAATGAAAATTTTTGTGAAGGAATAATACAAAAATATATACTCAAAGGATAAACAATTTAGGTCTTGGTAAAGCAGGGATGGGCACTCTCCTCCCATATAAACTGAAATTTTCACATCGAATATCTCTGGAAATATTTGTAGTAGGGTACTGAAAATTGGTGTGAGGGCATATGAGATAACTATGTATTAAACGGGTAAAAACGCTAGGTCTTATTTAAGCAGGGATGGGCACCTCCCATACAAACTGAAACTTTCACAGCGAATATCTCTGGAAATATTTGTAGTAGAGTACTGAAAACTGGTGTGAGGGCATGTGAGATAACTATGTATTAAACGGGTAGAAATGCTAGGTCTTGGTAAAGCAGGGATGGGCACCTCCCATACAAACTGAAATTTTTACAGCGAAAATCTCTTGAAATATTTATAGTAGGGTACTGAAAATTGGTGTTGGGCATATGAGATAATTACGTACTCAACGGACAAAAAAAAAAATAAGAAAACTATCTTTGACGTCAAGAATGATATTTTTCTATGTAACTTTTTTGGACTAACTCAATATGCTAATATTTTTAAAAGCACGTGGTGTGAAACCCGCGGGTAACCTCTAGTAGCTCATATAAAAATTCACGAAAAACATAAAAATTTTGGAAAATAGGCGTGGCACTGCCTCCTTTTAGAAGCAGGAATATACGAGATTTCTGAGCCCATAGCTCGACAAAAATTCTATATATTATGACGAAACTTGGTGTATACAATTTCATAACTTGCCATAATACATGCTCAAAATTTTGCGAAAATTGTTTATGAGAACACCTACTTTTTAACAAAGATATTTCTCGAATACCCTTTGGGAATTTGTAACGTGATATCTTTGTAAGTAGAAGTCATAAAAGAATGCAATTTTGCACTAACAATAAGATTTATATGCTTAGTTGTATGATTGATGCAAATTTTAAAAATGGGCGTGACTACGCCCACTTTATGCGGCACTCGCTTTAAAAAATTACACCGTGTTTCCATCAAACGCAATCAAACAATGAAAGCATACAGGTGAGTATCTAATGTTCAATGCCACTCGAACTTACGCTTCCTTACTTGTTGGCAGTTAATTTTTTCCTCATGCTGTTTTTTACACGGATTCGCAAATATATATTCATATATTTACATACATTTGTACTGATATTTCATTTACCGCGTAAAAAAACGCAGCAATAATAAAAAAGGAGAAATCCCCTTCGCAGAAGTTTGGAGAGATACGCTGCATTGGTGTTCCTTGTTCAAACTCCATACGTAAAAACTAGTACCTAAGACTGCGGATTTTTATGCAACACATTTTAAATGTTCTATTAAGTGTTATATTGATTCAAAATTATGTATATTCACATTCCAAAACCACTTGTCTTGCTCTGTTTTGAATATGCAAAATATATGCAACTTATATTCTGGTTATATGCAAGTTATATGCAAATTAAAAATACTCATTTTGAACATAGGATATGTAATTTTAAGTGATATACACAATAAGTAAATATACATAAGTAGTTCAATGAAAAAATCATTTGTTGTATGCTGGATCATTTGTTCTATGCAAGTAAATAACCCATTAACACCCAAAACAAAACTGTAGTTAAGACCACAATATGTGACCGCTATTGCGCAGTGGGTAGAGTGCTCGCCTCCTATACCAGCGATCTCAGGATCTAACCCCAGTTCGGATAAACACCAAAAAAATTGTTCTAATTGATTAAGTCCCAATTATTAGGTTTTTATAAATACCGGTCACCTCTCGGCGGTGGGCGGCATACCCTCCGAGAGTATTTCTGCCGTGAAAAAGCTTCTCACAAAAAATGCCTTTGCCGTTCGAAGCCGGCGTAAAACTGTAGGCCCACCCAATTGGTAGGAGAACCCTTAATTAAGGAGCACACCTCGAATTGGGACAGAAGCTCTATCTTATCTTACTATTAAGTCCACAATATATTACAATTATTTTCTCCAGATTTTGTTTGCAAAAATTGTGACGCTTATCAGTTAAGATCAGTTTATATGCTGAAAATGAACGCTCTTCATCATAAAACGTAACGGCCCATATTTAAATTTGCTCCAAAATCGAGCGGGAATCTGAATTTCACTTTCTAATATTTTGTTGTCATTTTGGCTACTTTTGAGAGCGGGGTTCATATTTGTATTAGCATCCATTTTGGCCAAAACTAACCCTTCAAAAGCTTCTGTTATTAGGGACATTGAGACCGTTAGGGGAATTCCGCGCGACTATAACTTGCGAATTAAATATGTTAAACCTCAATTAGTTATTATGCAAATATGCTATTTATATGGAAATACGCAATTTGTATGCAGGTTATATGCAAGTAAAATGCACAATATGCAATATGTACAATATTCAGAAATAAATATGCAAATTTAGGATATTTAATGAATTACTTTAATTTTTCTCTTTGAAACAATATCGCTTGCATAAGTAATAACATTTACACTACAAGTTTATCCCGTTTTATTTTTATTTTTAAAAGTTTCCATCATGTAATATTATTCGAAAACTGTTTAACTTATCTCACATTTATGGCTTAAGCCTAGTACTGAGTTCACTGCCGTGAAATTTCGCCAGCAACATGCATTTATTTTGCCGTGAAATGTTTCAAGAATTTTTTTTTGTCAAATGAGAATAAATACCAAAGCAAAAACTGAGCAAATGTAAAAAAAACAAAAAAATTTTGGAGCATCGCCTCAGAACGAACTATAAAATTCTGGCCAATATAAAAATGTTTATACAAAATATATGTAAATGCCCATTTCAGCAAATGTCACTTTTCACTCGAAAATAAATGGCATTGTATATTTAAATTGCGCGTGTTGCGCAACGTTTTCACGGCAGGAACTCAGTACAACTTTGTCGTGAAATATCAGTGAAATTTCACACATGCTTCACGACCAGTTTTTTTGTATAAGGTTTGACAGCAGTTTCACGTTAAAGTCGAACTTAGTATGTACTATGCTTTAAGGATTAGAAGAAAAATTGCGACTTTTAGCTTGTTTCCGCCTCTAACGTCATTTGAACGCCTATCTTTTGTTATAAGCAACGGCAAATGTGTGAGTGACAAAAGTCAACTCGACATTCAGTCCATCGATTCATTAGTCGTTACTGTCAGTTCTTAATTAAATCGCTTATTTACAATTGCCTGCAAAGAGCAATGCGCCATTCGCCGAGCACATTTATTAATATGTTACGTTTGAAGTGTAATCTATGATTATATTATTGCGAAACAGTGTTCTTAATATTTCTCAAAAAGGACCAAATCCGAAAAAGTGGCCCAGTGGACCAATCACGAAAAAAGAACCAAATTTGGTCCAAAATGGCCCAAGGTGGCATCCGTGCTCAGGATTGAACTATATGCTCCACAATATATGTACATACCTACATATCTACTCCATCCCCGCTTAACATTGGACCATATAATGGTTCATACTCTGAAAAAAAAAAACGTTGTAAATCTAAAGACTTTCGCTGTTAAATCAACTACTTTCCGCAGTTGAAATGTGCCCAACAACGCTCCGTTGTTGTTTCAAAGGTGCGAGCGTTGTTGATTTAAGTCAATAACGGAGATTGTTGGAAAAAAATTTCACCTAAAAATAAATTTTTGTTTGCATTTTACTCTTCATCTTCTCTCCGCCCGGTCCCAACTGCAAATATGTAGCCTCCGCTTGTTCTCCTATTCTTCTCTCCTTCTTATCATTCACTGGTTGCTATTTTTATTTCTTATTCTGATTTTTCTTCTTTATTTTATATTCTCCTCCGGATTCGAACCATGACATCAACCTGAAATTCTATCCAATCACAACATAGGGGAACATTCAACATTATATTGAATTGTAGTAACCTATTTATACTTCCATTTCCTAAAAAGGAATCCATGAATTATTTGAATCATTGTAAAAACAAAATTTAAAAAAATTTGTTCTCATTAGTTTTGTTTACAACGGAAACTGTTGGGTCAAATACTTTTGCCTTTAAATCAGGGCTGCTCAACGCTCTTGTATTGAAAGTACAAAGCTCAATACATCTACAAATTTTGTATATGCACTGAAAAAATTTTTTGCTCATTTAAATTTTTTTATGAATTCCAATAAAATATTATTTTAGAATTTATTTTCAAATGGTAGTATCACATACATACAAATTTTTTTATTTTTTATATGAAAATTTTTTGAATACTAATTTTTTACAGTGCTTTCATTTTTTGAATTTTTTTTTTTCATTACACATTTGTTATTGTAAATTTCGATTTCTTACGGCAGTGCTCGAGCTCCTATACAAAGTGCCTTTGCTCTGCACATTCAATATGAATCATAGGCACATACATATAAAAATTTTTTATATCTCAGTGCTTATGGCAGTGCAAAGAAAATTTTATTTTCATATTTGAAGTGAAAATATGTATCTGTGCCTATGATTCGGTACAAAACAAAAACAATTGTGCCTAGAGTGCCTATGAGGTGAGCAGCCCTGCTTTAAATCAACAACGGGGAGAAAATTGTTGCTAAAAATAAACTTTTTTTTTGATTTTTCTCTTCATCTTCTCTCCATCATTATTTTTTTTTTGTTGATTTTCTCACAAAAAAATATTTTCTCACAAACATTTTTTAAAGGCAAGCAAGTTTTTGAATCAACAACGCCCGTTTTTGAATAAATTGTTGGATCAAAAACTTTGCTTAAAAAGAAATACTTTTGCTGTTGAATCAAAGACGGAGATTCAACAGCCGAAAGTTGTTGGTTCAACTACGGGTATTTTTTCAGAGTACTTGTGAGAGCAAAAACATACGCAAATAAACGTACTCATTATTTTATTTTATTTCAATTATCAATTGCGAAGCGTATGTTCCACGCCATTTAATTACTATTCAATGCAACATAAAACATTTGATACATACATATGTATGTACTATTACATATGAATATATATATATACATACTTAGCTATAACGTACGCTAAATAAGAGTTTGTGTTAAATTGGCGTGAGCTTGTAGTAGCAAATTAAAAGAATCTTGTTTTTACAAAAACAAAAAAAAAAAAAAACAAATGAATCAATAAAACAGTCAAGCATTTGCCAATCGTGCCAATTTATTCTTGTCTTATTTATGGGGTCAAGCGAATGACGTATGCAATAATGCAACTCCGCCAGGCCCCCTCTCTCGCAATTATCACCGATTAGTGATGATTTGGTTATCGCATACTTAAGTACTTTGACCATGCGCATTAAACGATTTGTGCTATACAATTCACAGAACAAGATTTGCATGTATAATTTATGGGCAGTATTTACATACATTAGACCGTCTCGCAAAAAAAACGCTTCATATAATGCTTTTTTTTTAAACACATTTCCGAAAAAAAAAAAATGTTTGTAGTACTTGAAGTACCTGAAGAAGAAACAAACTTTCATGCTTATTACGCATATTTATTTGCTGAACATGAAAGCGCTATTGCAGAATTCATGGTATTTGAAACAAGTAAGATCGCAGCTGCCTTCGGCCGTACCGAAGACTTCATACCTTTCATGAATGGGGATATGAACTGTTACATAGTCATCTCCACGGAAGGTATAAAAATATACATAATAAACAAGTTATATCATGTTCAGACATAAAAATTAATTAAGTCAATTGGGGTTGATTGAACATCTTTAGATTTGGTGTTCGGACATATTTAATTTACTTGGCCCATTTAACAGGTCGGCTCAAGATACATACACACATATACGCCGTGAGCTGAATATCAAACTCTCGTGACCTAAACTGCAAGGAGGACGAAATAGTTTGACATTCATCTCACAATTTTTACCAATCGTAAACACGAATGCATGTATAAAATAAGCAGAAATAAAAACAAATTTGATAGGTGATGAAGAAGAACAAGAATGCAGCTGTTCTGAAGAAGCAACCTGTTTAGTGGACACTGACGCTAATCACATTTCTCTTTTCATGACATTTCATTTTACTTATGAAACAAGCCTTTTAACAGGGTTGCATGCAGAATTGTTCTTCATTAAGAACTCATTAATTTCTAATGAAGCATTAACTTGGTCAATTTTTGTATGGTAAATTGAGAATCATTGGGCTTGAAAATTGAATGAAGGCTCTTAATGTTCAATTAAGGTTGTGTCTGAACATAACATAAGGTAGACCAAGCACGAGTGGAACCAATCATTAGATACATACTCAGCTGTATGATTTAATTCTTTGTTTGTGTTTGATGGAAACGCGGTGTCTCTCATATATGTATGTAAAGCGGGTCCCACATAAAATTCAAAATTTTTATTTATCATCAGATCAGACTATGTAGACGTATAAATATTCTTATAAATACATAGGTATGCAAACATGTATATGACTTTTAGTTACAAAGTTCGCAACGTGGCAAATTTCGAAAGGGAGTTTTAGAAATATTTTTTTTTAACTAGGCGTGGTTATAAACCGATTTCGCTAACGTGTATTTCTACAAGTTATATGAGTAAGTGTGTACACCAAGTTTGGTCAAAATATCTCGATTATTTGTCGAGTTATTGGCTCGTAGATCAGCGATGCCGCCGTCACTCCAATTGGAAGATTTCACTCCGATTTTGACCTCATCACTCCGCCACTCCCTCTATGATTAAATCACTCCACTTTTTTATTTATGAAATAATTCAGAAATTTTGAATCAACTGTGTGTATGCAGAAATTGCTACTTTAAATTTTGTATGCATAAAATTACAATCTGGCATCGTTATTGTTTACGTCTTGTAATTCTGCCACAGTGGCAATACTTATCGACTATCTAAGCATGCTTTGGCAACTTTTCACATTTTGATCTTTGTTTTGTGTGCGATTCCATGGAAAATTGCAAACCAATTTGGCTAAAATCAATAGGTGAGTTAAATTTATAAAAACTCATTAGCAGGTTTTTACATTTTTTTGTTTTCATCAGGATAGTTTGCTCTGGACCAAATGCAAAAAAGGTGCTTATGTACATAAACTTGTACCTTTATATCCCAGACTTGATATCTAATTCCTAACAGGCAATAATTTATGTATACAAAAGTTTATAAACAAATGTGTTGTGAATAAAGACGCAAATTTTAATTTAATTTAATTCATTTCTAATAAATATGTTCCTTAATTTGAAAACAAAATTTTGTGTTTGCTTTCCCATATTTATATTTCTTCGTTGATTTGCTTATTTTTGACATCACTCCGAAATTTCACTCCTCTCTTTCGTCCGTCACTCCTAAACACTCCGGTTTTTGTCAATTTTCACTCCGCTCATAAATTTTGCAACGGCATCGCTGTCGTAGATCCTTTGCCTAAAAAGAGGCCGCTGTGAATGAAAATAGAAGCTTACGCAACTAATTTATTTTATTAATCACTAGCTGACCCGCCAGACGTTGTTCTGCCTAAAATGTATTCCTATAAAGCCTAAAGAGAAAGAAAAAGTCCTAGATTACCGTGTTGCTCACCATTATATCCCTATCCCTAATCCCCAACCTACCCCTATCCCTATCCATATCTCTATCTCTATCCTATCTCTCCAAGTTTTGAAATCTATGGAAAACACTTCCAGATATATTCAGCATTAAATATTAAGTTTATAGGGGTTTGTGTCACGCCCCCTTTTCCGATAGCTTCCATTTTTTCTCGTAAGTATAGTGCAGTTATTGTTTATCTATGTACTAATTTACAGGGTACTACCATAAACACTTTCAGAGATATTCAGCATGAAAGATTAAGTTTGTATGGGAGGTGCCACGCCCCCTCAATATTTTCAAATTTTTTTAGCCTAAAACCGATTCGAGGAGACATCTAGAAAATGATCATTGAAAGTTTCATTCATTTCTATGCAGTCGTTTTTGTGTGACGCGGGCGTTATGGTAAAAACCCACATTCACATTTTTCCCACATATTGGTCAATAACTCGGGAACTGGATGAGATATCCAAGTAAAAGTTGTCCTAAACTTTAAGTTAGGCGTTAAGTGATAGAATGGTGAAAGTGTCATGCAATTCTGTTCAGTAGGTTTTGCGTGATGCGCGCACAATCATACAGACGGACAGACTGACAGACAGACAAAAATTCTAAAAATTGTAGATTTGGGTTCCGCTGGTCCAATAACGACCTCTCCTTTCAGTTTTTCTCGAATATCTTCAATGTACATACAACCTGTTACAATTTTTTTATATGTACACACTACATCCAAATACATATTTTAATTTATTTCAGGTTACCTAATAACTAAATCGAAAAATAAAAGGAACTTTTTTTAATGTTTTTTTTTAATGCAAGACACAGCTATTTTAACTACGATAAGATAAAATAAAATAAAAATAAATAAATTATATTGTCTCATTTATATATTTTTCAATATTTCAGACTGGATTGGATTTAAAAGAGAATTTGGTAACTGGTGGTGCGCCTTGGCCATATCCTTCAGTTTATCATCCCTATGATGCGACGTTTGGCTACCCCTTTAATAGGTGAGTACAAGAAGAAATATTTGTATATTCGACTATTAGGCAAATAACATAAGAATGTCTATCTTTGTGAATATCCGTCGGAATATATATATATATGTATATATTATGTATACCAGACCCGGCAAAAATATGAGACAGATTCTGTGGGAGAGCGCAGAGCGGTTTGCGCTACATCTCACCCAAATATTGTGACCGAAAATTGTCGAGATCGGACCACTATAAAATATAGTTGCCATATAACCAATTTTTCAGATATAGCGTTTTTGGGTATAGCTTCCTCATTTAATCTACTAGAATGTTTCTAAATAATTTTCATCCACATTGCCTCCCGAATTAACAGTGCAAATTAGTAAATATTTGACAATGTAAAATTTAAATTTTCCGCGATTTAAAGCATTCTTCTTAACTATTATTCTTATATTCACTATATGTGCTAGTATGCAATCAAAAATATATAAAATTTTGTTAATTCAATTTTGGCTGAGTTTAAATTACTTGAACTAATCGTTATAATCCCGGTTGGGAATTTATGTCCCGTTCGCCATGTCTCGTTACAAATTTTTTCCTGTGCTTTAAAAAATCGAACGAATGCATATATTTTCACAATAAGAGCATCAATGGAGAGCTACCTACATTATTCTACTTTAATCGTTATTCATTAATTTTATATATATACTAGCTGACCCGACAGACCTTGTTCTGCCTAAAAGTTGTTCCTATAAAGCCTTACAGTCCATCTTAATGACGGCGAATAATAAAAAAAGTATTTTCCCCTACAAACCTAATTCCTATCCCGATCTTTATCTTTATTTCTACCTCTTTTTCTATCTCTCTATATCTATATCTATCCCTATCTCTGTCCCTATCTCCATCTTGTTCTCTATATCTATTTCTATCTCTACCTCTCTTATGTATATCTATATTTCGATATCCCTATCCCTATTCCTATCCCTATCCTTATCCCCATCCCTATCCTTCCAATTTTTTTCGTAAGTATGGTAGTGATATTATTTATCTCCGTACCGATTTCCAGGGTCTTATCATGGACACTTCTAGAGGTATTCAGCATGAAAGATTAAGTTTGTATGCGAGGTGCCACGCCGCCTTTTCCAATAGCTCCTATTTTTTCTCGTAAGTATGGTAGTGATATTGTTTATCTCCCTACCAATTTCCAGGCTCCTACCATGACCACTTCCTGAGATATTCATCATGAAAAACTAATTTTGCCACGCCCCCTTTCCAATAGCTCCCATTTTTCTCGTAAGTATGGTACTGATATTGTTTATGTCCCTACCAATTACCAGGGTACACTTACAGAAATATTCAGTATGAAAAACTGAGTTTGTATGGGAGGTGCCACGCTCCCTTTTCTAATAGTTCCAATTTTCTTTCGTAAGTATGGTATCGATCAGCGTTGCCACTTAAAAAATTTTAAATTTACCAAAATACAAAATAAAAGTAACCAAAATAAATTAATAATATAGCCATATGTCCCATTAACGTTAGGGCTAGTTATTTCATAGCAAAACAATATATGTATACGGTTAACAAAAACTAAAATATATCAATTAGTTTACATCTTTAAGCCTTAAACAGATCCAACGTCGAGCGAAATATCGCCCCGTCGTAGCCTTCTATCAACAAACACGGCCAGATATGAGGATGAACAGAACCTTAAAGCTGACGAAAATCGCCTGACGAAAATTCGCCAGAATAGATTTATTTCTGATGTGGCCGCTGGCTCCTGTCAAATAAATTATTTGGACTTAAAAGCTTTTTAGTGCTTAGCATGAAAATTATTTAATTTAATTTTATATTATTTAATTTATTTTTTATTGTTCGTGAAAAAGCTTTACACTCAACATTCGCTGGAAATAGTGGTTGAATTTTTTCCATTTACCCCCAACAATAAATTATTTGGAAATTGATAAAAAAAATACAACAAAACAATTTGGATAACAAATATTTTCGAGTTTGGAAAAACAGCGTATTCCTAAATAGAATGTAACCATGGTGCGCTCAATACATGGACCTTGAAGGTAACCAAAATCGGCCGGAAGTAACCACGTAAACAAACGAAAAATTTGTAACCAATTTTGGTAAAAAGAAACCAAAGTGGCAACGCTCGTATTTATATTATTTATCTCTGTGCCAATTTCCAGTGTCCAACCATGAACACTTCTAGAGTTATTGAGTATAAAAAATTTGGGGTATATATATTTTTTATATATTTTTTCAATAACGCACATATCTATTTGTGAGCTTGGCATGACGTTAGTATATCTTCCCAAGTTCTAAGCCTTACAAAGAATATTTCCACGACCTTTTAACTTTTTTGGAATTTTTTTCCAATAGAACCTTCTCCAGAGAATACTGAATACAACAAAAAAAGAATTATCGAAATCGTTCCATCCGTTCAGGTGTGATGCGATGACAACGGAAATAGCGATTCATTTTTGTCCCTTTCGCCATCGCCCTTTAAATGCTAATATTTCAGAAACTTCAAATCTGTAGTACCTAGTTCTTATTTGCACCGATTGTAATGCTTCTCAAGTGCTCTCCAAAAATAAAAATAAGGAGAAGAATGTTTAACGCTATGCATACTTTATTGAGCTTTGAATAGTCCGGTTAGTGGAGAACGTAAGTCCGTATAGCGTGTCAGCTGATCCGATCTATTCAATGGCATATGTGTGTAAACGATTATTGAACGACGCCCGTACTGCAGAAATCAAAATCGTGTTGATTTTACACATAAGAACGTGTCAGCTGATCGCTCACAGGGTTGCAGGGTAGAAGGGTTGCCGATTGAACATTTTTAGTTATTAAATATTTAAACAGTAATTTTCACAGCATTATAAAACTAAGAGCGGATCGACATATTTGGTTTTTACCGAAAGTATACCGAAAGCTTACCAACCACATTTATTTAAATTGGCACTTTCACATTAGAGGAATTACTGCATACATTTTTGCGGCGTAATAAAAGAATAAGAAGAAAGTCAGTGGAAATCTCGTATCGGCTATACATTTTGCAAACTATAATGACTTCGTCTTCTATATTTATAAATTCGATATTTGTTTTCCAATTTTCTGCCGATTACGCACCGAAAGTATTCCCACAAGTGTGAAAAACAGTGGAACGCCGACTCGTTTCGGTAAGATGAAAATACCGAGAAAAAATGTCGATTCGAAGGCGTACCGAGGAATGTGAAAAGGCCCTAACTCAACAAGATTGTAAAATTTTATGTGAATTTTATATGAGCTATTGGCCAGTTTTTAATTAAGAAAAATTGAAAAAAAAAATTTTTTGGTAGAAGTTATGGATCCATTTCGGAGACCACCATATCCCCTCATCAGACTTCTTCAGGCGGCCTCAACCGAGGATCGAACTTAAGTCGTTTCGATTGGTAATCCAATGGCATTCCACTGAGCTACCACCGCCGTCAGCTTTGTTTCGCTTAATTCTCAATTTTCCTTTTATTACAATCTACATACCAACAACAGTAGCTTAATGACACTCTGTCTTTGCTACCTGGTATGTTGGTGCGATTATATGTTTGTTTTGTACAAAGTTCTAAAGCTATTAATTTCTCTTTTCACCCTGATCATTTTTATATGTATATAAAAGTCCATATCTATCTCGATTATTTTATTCTGTTACAATCCACCGTTATGAAATCAAAATTATAATACTCTGTGTATAAAAATAAAAATATGCGCACAGATACATACATACCAACCGAAAAACGTGGTACAATTAAACAAATCAATGGGCTCTGCTCAGGGAGAAGTGTTAATCATCTCATTCCTCAGCAGTCGCTGTGAGTGGCACATGCCCAACTCCCAATGAGACGAAGCCGAGGAATACAAATTGACTGACAACATTTTGCTTTTAATGCACTAGTATAATTTTATATATGTATACTTACCTACATATTATGTACATATGTATGTATATAAATATGCACATTAGGGTGTTTCACTTTTTCTGTCTCGGTCTTATCAGAAAACCTAATTCTTTATCGAAATTAGATATTAATATCCTAATGCCCAGCTGTAAATACATACATACATTTCTATACCGAATATGCGAAAAAACTTTTCACAACTTTGCCTACGCATCTTTGCTTAAAAACCCTTATTGGTTATGTGTATTTCAAGTTTCATTTGTTATTTATGTTTGTACTTACATACATATGTATGTAGTACATACATATTGAAATTTGAACAGATGATTTTATTGCTGTAAATCTTAATAAGCCAAGAATGACAGATCCAAAGGAATTAAAATAATGTGAAAATTAAGGGAGAAAAAGTACTTAACTTACACTGAGAAAAAAGTACTACTTTCACATGTAAAAAGAATCAACCAGATTTTGGGTAAATATTACAATGCTAATTTTTTTAATACATATTTTGATTTTAAAATCTTGAAAAAAATGAAATATGTAATATTTAACTGAACTCAGTTAGTTTTTTGTTTCGAAAACACAATATTGCATAAAATCAGAAATTTAATATTAAACAAAACTCTGGCTGATTTCATTTAAAATATAAAAATAGTACTATTAACCAATTTTTGGTTGATTCTTTTCTCAGCGTAGAAATGATACGGAGAAATTCGCGTTCTTCTTAAGTATTATTCTTATATTCACTATCACCCCGATTCTAAATATCCGCCAGGATCTCAACACTTGAGGAATTTTTTGTTCACCAGGGAAATTTCCTCCTATTCAATAGCGAGACGGAAAACTGGCGAACAGAATTTCGAACATGCCAGAGGATTTTCGAAGTCAGCTGTTTTGTTGCAAGGCAGATCTAGGAAGGTAGGCGCGTAGGCGAATTCGGAAATTTCCAATGTATTTTGTTATTGTAATTGGTAGAGTGTGTTGTCAAAATGATATTTCGCCTTGGCTAAAACCTGAATTCACTTGGGACTGGCCCCTTCCTATTGGGCCATGATGTGAATTCGCTTTGATTTTGACATTACACGCTACCTTTGCAAATAAAAAAGTAGTTTCTGAATTCGCCTATGCGCCTACCTGAGTCGGCTTCGATATAATGCGCCTGCCATATTTATTTTCAAACCACTAAGAATTTTTCCATACAATTTTCAGGAAATGTTCTGTGAATGTTAATTTTACTAATTTCAAGACTCCCCACTATGCAAAAATACTGTGGACCGCTTCAGATATATAAGTCCAGAAAAGGAATTCCGCCGGCTGAGGGCCTCTCTTTGGTCTCTTGAAAAAAACGTATTAAAAGATTTGGACCATATAAACGCGATTCGAACATGCGCACCTCGAATGTGAACCAATTTCAAGCTGTCTGCCTTAACCACTGTGCTATCGTACTACATGTGTGAAACGTAACAACTTTTTGTGTTTTTTGTTTTTTAAGCTAAAAAAACTGGATGAAATAAATATTATGGAAATACTTAAACAAATATGTGGCAATTTGCAATATCTGCTTAAGTCTTAAAAATTAGTTTTCCGCAAAAACCAAGGTTAATGAAAACTATAGGTTAGTAACATTCTTGCGGAATTTATGTGCATTTAAAGAGATTTTTGCATTCAAACAACTTTGTTATTGCAAACGTTGGAAGATTACCAAGCTGATCATATGTATGTATGTATGTATATCGACTTAAGCGTTTATTACAGCTATGAATTTAATGACAAATTATAGCTTATATCGACTTAGGTTTATATTGCAAGTACAAAATATACCTACCTGATGAGTTTTTCATTTGCAATAATCGCACTTTTATTAGAATGCAGCAAAATTAAAGAAAACAAGTAAGGAAGCCTAAGTTCGAGTGGAATCGAACATTAAATACTCAGCTGTATGCTTTCATTGTTTGTTTGCGTTTGATGGAAACACGGCGTATTTTATATAAAGCGAGTGCCGCATAAAGTGGGCGTAGCCACGCCCATTTTCAACATTTTTATCAGTCATCCAACTAAGCATATGAATATTATTATTTGTGCAAAATTTAATTTTTTTTTGACTTCTAGTTACAAAGATGTCACGTTACAAATTCCAAAAGGGTGTTCCAGAAATATCTTTGTTAAAAAGTAGGCGTGGTCATAAACCGATTTCAATAAATTTTTGCGTGTCTATTAACACAAGTTATGAAAGTGTATAAACCAAGTTTCGTCATAATATCTCAATTATTTGTCGAGTTATGGGCTCAGAAATCTCGTATATTCCTGTTTCTTAAAAGAGGCGGTGCCACGCCCATTTTCCAAAATTTTTGTGTTTTTCGTTTTATGTCCGCAGTTGGACTCCTGCTATAAAATTTCAATGATATATCTTTATATTTGACAGAGATATCGCTTAAAATGTTTTTATTAGGCCACTTTATAATACCCATATATAAAAGTGGGCGTGGTCGTCAACTGATTTTGGAAATTTTTCGTCCAAACATTTGGCTAAGTAAGTATATCACGCGCACCAAATTTCATCGATATATCTTCAACGGTTTCTGAGTTATGACTCATAAAACTTTCAATGTTTGCCCCTTAATAAGTGGGTGTGGCACCGCCCATTTTCCAAAATTTCATCAAATTTCTTCCTAGGGGCCTGAGCTCAACACGTGGGTAAAATTTGATCGCTCCAGCTGTATTAGTGACTGAGATACCAAATTTCCGATTTTTTCTATATAGGAAAAGTGGGCGTGGTCATGGTCCGATTTCGCCCATTTTCAATACCAACCGTCCCAGTCTCGATACCAACTTTCATTTCAAATTTCGTCAAAATATCTCAATTTTTGCGCGAGTTAGAGTGTTTACAGA
Organism: Urophora cardui; assembly: GCA_960531455.1. Taxonomy (NCBI): domain Eukaryota; kingdom Metazoa; phylum Arthropoda; class Insecta; order Diptera; family Tephritidae; genus Urophora; species Urophora cardui. The sequence continues at coordinate 70,950,138 of OY482673.1, read as the reverse complement.
CGGACGGACAGACGGACGGACGGACGGACAGACGGACGGACGGACAGACGGACGGATGGACGGACATGGCTCAAACGATTTCTCTTTTCACCCTGATCATTTTGATATATATAAGTCTATATCTATCTCGATTATTTCATTCTGTTACAATCCACCGTTATGTGATTAAAACTATAATACTCTGTGTACTAGTACAGCTGAGTATAAAAATTGTCGATGTAGGCCTATTTTGCAACAAGTAAATATTTACAATAGTTTTAAGTAGACTTAAGAGATTTATGCAAATATAAGTTGGTACGATTCTGAGTTGGGCGATTGTGCACTTGCCAATAACTTTGCTATAAATTTGCATAGACTTAAGCCTGGTTTTCATTAGGACAAATTCACTGACGTCAAATCACTGCCCTAGATGACAATATGTCATTTTGAGTCAAATGTGTTTTCATTAGGTTTCAAAAACTGACATGAAGTCGATAGAGCAGTGTGAGTCAAAGATTGCCGTCAAATTTTGGTGTCAGATGATTGATAGTCCGTTTTCATCTCTGATGTCAAATGTGAGGTAAAAGCTTTTGACAGCCGGACAGCAAGGTCAGTTTTCTCACCCGTGGTTTTCCTGTGGTGGTGTTATTTCTAGGTTGCACAAAAAATTGGGAATCGTTTACTAACTCTTCCATTTTCTTAAATTAAAATACCATTAACAAAATAAATAAATAAATTTATAATACTCGCACAATCACAATCAGCTGTGCGCTCGACAAACCAGGGCCCCGGTGCAAAGGATTATTTCGTTTGCTCCGCTCCCAAAATTTTTTGCTGCTCTTATGCCCATATGACACTACGTTTTTTTCCGGTAGTCTACAAGGTTTTTTTGAGTGAAGGAGATGGTCAAAAACAGTTTTGCGTTGGCGCAAGCGAGCAAGCTATATTGAAAAAACCAAACGAAATACCATCTAGCGGTTAGAAACCAACGAACCACCTTGTATTTCGGTAGGTTTTTTCACATTCGGCAGTTTTTTCTGACAATTGTTTCAATTTGACAACTATAAAATAAATTATATTTAAAATAAGAAATATATGGAAATACAAATTTTAAATTTGCTTCTTGTAAGTTTCTGCTTTGGCCGTAAGGGGAAAGAAGAAGTCCGGAAGAAAAAGTATACTGCGCAATGGCTTCTCTTTATAACATGAAATACACAGCTACTCTGCCATCTGAGTTTCATAACATTTATTTCAGTAATTTAAATTCAAATTTCCAAAAAAATTAATTCTTGAAATAAATATTATTTTCATTTAGTTGGAGTTTAATGTCAATCAAATTGTTTTTGAGGGAGTTTTTGTCTCTTTTCCACCTACAGAAGAATTGTTTTTGCATTTTGACTTTCGGTGGGTTTTCCACACCAAAAAAAAAAAAACAAGAAAAAAACGTAGTGTCATATAGGCATTAGCTCCCATCCGTTTTTTTTTTGCATAGGGCTCCGTTCTCGCTCCGTTTTTTTATATATTGGCTCCGCTTCAAGACTGTTTTAAATCAGATACGACAATTTTTAATGATAAAAAGAGACGCCAACGCTTACCTGCGATAAAGGTAAACTCGATACTATTTGGCATATCCTAGGATCGCTTTAAAACCATCTTCGGTTTTAAACCTACATATCTTTATTCTCTATAGCAGGCCTGCTCAACGCTCTCGTATTGTAAGTACAAAGCTCAATGCATCTACAAAATTTGTATATGCACTAAAAATTTTTTGCTCATTTAAATTTTTTTATGAATTCCAATAAAATATTAAGGGTCTTCATCTAAAGTGGTAAACTGCTGGTAAATGCGGTAGAGTGATATATTATTAATTGTGATAAATTATCTGTCAAAATTTGTATGAAAATATATTTAAGCAAAGTTTATCACTTTACCGAACGATTTTGTTGCGTAAATTTATAATTTTCGGTAAAACTCAAGTCTGACACATTGTCAGTTTTACTTTTTCAATTTAAAAGAAGAAATTGTGGTTTTCTTCGGCATTTTTTTGTTTATTTTATTGGGCTTTTTTATTTATTAATCAAATTGACACTGACAAGAGTTTAAACAATTATTTACCAAGGTAGTTTCATGTAAAAATGCGGATAAACTGATAAACTTTAAAAATTTATTAGTTTATCACTTTAGATGAAGACCACTATTATTTTATAATTTATTTTCGAATGGTAGTATCACATACATACAAATTTTTATTTATTTTTATATGAACATTTTTTGAATACAAATTTTTTATAGTGCTTTCATATTTTGAATTTTTTTTTCATTACACATTTGTTATTGTATATTTCGATTTCTTACGGCAGTGCTCGGGAGCTGTAATACAAAGTGCCTTTGCTCTGCACATAAAATATGAATCATAGGCACATATGTACATATAAAATTTTTTATATCTGAGTGCTTGTGGCATTGCAAAGAAAATCTTATTTTTATATTTTTATTCGAAGGCGTTTCTTAACAAATCAAAAAAAATCGATTAAAAACCATGGACGCAAAATCAGTGAGCCATTTACAATGTTACGATCAAATTTTGTAAATAAAACAAAATGTCATGCAGAAATTTCATTAAGTATATACATCTACTTTGGCTGATATAGCAAGTTTAATATACCTCTATTGTAAGTTAAGCGTATAAGTATGTTTTTTATTTATATCTTTTTATTGAATTAAGTTAGAAGAATGGGGTTTTTATAGAAATATAGAGTTTTAAAAGGAGAATAATGAAGTATATGTAACTCAAAATCATCCTAAGTCGACTTAAGCGGTTATTGCTTGTGGCCACAGATATAGATATGTAAACAGCTGGTGATTTTTAACTCCACTTCCAGCTTCTACCTATAATTTGAGCTCCAGCTCCACTCCGTGAAAAAGCCATAGCTCCTTATCTCTTCGCTCCTTGACACGCTCCGGGGCCCTGCGAATCAGCTGTGAGCTTGACAAACGAAACAAGTTTGCCAACACGCTGGCAATGAATTTTGTGTGTCAAATGTTGCCCAATGCGATGGCAAACTACAATTTGAGTGTTTTCATATGGCTGTCATTTTATATGACAGCGAGTGGTCAAAACTGACTGCAAACGCATTTGACACAATATGCCAACCCGTTTTCATTTGTTTGACAATATTTGACGTCATATATGACCTAGTGAAAACCAGGCATTAAGCAGTTATTGCAGGGGACCACAGAAATATGTATAATAACACTATTTAATTTTAAAAATCGGACTAGCAGTTCAGAAAATATATGTATCATATTCAGCGATGAACAATTTTTTAAAATGCAGTACTTACGTACATAAACGACGATGAATTTAGGGGTAGAAAAGTGTGATTGCTTGGTCGTTGGCTTAGCCTGCGGCGGCTTTTAAGTAGACGGCGCCATTAGATAAGTATGTATGTTTTACAAATTAACTTTTTACAACTGTGCAACAATAGCGCATGCGCAATTACCAAAGCACTACCAACCACCCACCCATATTCTGTCCCTAGAGCAGTAGTAAGAATGTGCACCGCCAGCGATTTGCTGATAAACAGTAAAATTCAAACAAAAAAGGAATTAAATGATTGAAATTACATTATAAATAATGAAGATCATGCGTAGACCGCCCACGCCATCGGCACATGAAGTTTTGGTAACGCAAACTCAAAAAGGGAACGCCGCTTACACTTCATAGCCGCCTTAGTGCATGGTACAATAATTTAGAGGTTTGTAGGGTAACTATGCCGGTAACCGACCACCCCCCAGTAACCGGACACTTTGGTCTTTTACCGCTTAAAATAAGAAAACTGTTTATTTTTTCTTAATTTTGAAAACTGCAATCGAATTAGCCATTAATTTTAAACAAATTCGCCACTTGGTTTTCGTTTTATTCTCAAAATAAATCCTTGTGGCATCACATTTAGTTTGCGTGTATGAAGTGAAGTGTGAAAACGTGTGATTTCTTATTTTTTTCATAGTGGCGCTTCATTTCTTTCAAGTAAGTTTTTATTAAAATTTATTGACAAAAGTGTTGCAAAAGGCTGTTTTCATGCACAATAATGATAAAAATACGTAATAACAGCATAAAATCATTAGAAAATATTACATATTTTAGTATATTCACCTGTCCGGATACTGGAACGACAATTAGAGTGTTTTCCAATAACCGGACACTGTGTCCGGTTACTGGAAAGCGTTGAAAAACCTACTATGCCAGTAACCGGACACGCTTTTACTTTAGTATTATATTTAATAATATGTGTTAAAATTTCATTTATTTTCCGAATGAGTTATACAAATGTGAAGGAAAAGGAGCAGAAGTAGGTCTAGTTAAATAAAAACTTTAGTTGGCGTTAAATGATATTCGGACAATGTTAGGTTAGGTATTAGTGGCTGCCACCGCTCGTGCAGTGCGAAGATCAGGATTTACATTTTGTGGAATAACATCCGAGGAGTAAAGAGGGCAAGCAACTGATCCTGACGGAAACATAAGAAGATTTGTCGAAGGAAATAGTGGACAATGTTTTCCACTTGCTACAGTGCAAACACATTTACTATAATTAAGTAACTATTTTAGTAGGCCTAATGACCAGTTGTGATACCACGTGGATCTCTGGATTACACACCACGTAGACGGAGATTGGACGCCTATGAAAGTGAACCAGCTTATTCGCTTCGTGTGGGGTAAAATGTCCAGACATCCAAAGGTGCATCTGTCGAGAAAGCGTACCTGGAGTAAGAGCGGGACAAGAGCTCTACGCTTTATACCTCCTCCTCATCCCTGCAGTTTCCACAGAAATCGTTGTTAAGGAGAACCATGTGCGTTCCATGAACACCCACGAGGCAGTAGCCAGTAATTATACCAACTAGAGGTCCAATGTGGGGGTGACTGAGAAGAAAGATATTCGAATAAAGTCGATGTGTAGATACTTTTCATGAATGGGAGAATTTACACACATGGTCTGATTTCCATTAACTTGTAATGTCCCTTTTTGTGGGTTATGTATCCAAGGATTTACTACAGAAAATAGTTTTACGTCCTTAGCCGTTTAACTGGAGAATATATAATATATATAATAATACACTGACGCGTATGTAACTCTAAGGTCTTAAGGCCGAGCTTTATTCCCAATTCGACCCATTCTCCCTAATTTTAATTTTTGCTACTAAATGGGTGGCCCAACAGTTCCATTCCGGCACCGAACAGCGAATGCATTTCTTACGAAACCTATTTTATGGAAGAACCCGGAGAGTATGTGAACCAGTACCCAGATGTTACCGCTAGTTGTAAAAACTGCAATAATCAAGTTTTAATTAATTGAATTAAATTTTTGACATTTGTCCAGGCTGGGAGTTGAACTCATGACCCTTGGTATGGCAAGCGAGCACTCTACTACTACATAACAGTAATAAATACATATGTATAAAATATATATGTACATATTTTCCCTTTAACGGCCTTATTCCGGTGTGGTAACATAATTTACTTTACTGGTGAAATAAAGAATCTGGTACTTTAAACACTCTTTTCGTATTCTGGCAGCAGAAAATTAAGTTACCACCACAATACGTGGTAACATTTTGTTACCATTTTCATCCCGATTCCATTCCATTCGTATGGAAATTCTTTGACAGCGTTACCATTTGTGCGAGAATACCAATTGAAAAGATGGTAAAAATTTTCAGCAACATAAAATACCAGTAAAGTAATTTTCCGGTAACGCTCGGAATAGCAGAGTAAGTGTATTGAAATAAGTAAAGCATGGGCCAGGGTTTGTTTTTCTTGTTATTGAAGCTTTTTGTTTATTTATTTACTTTATATTAAAATTTAAATATCTTTTCTAATGCTTTTTCTAAAGTTTTTTAAATAAAAAATGGCAACAAAACTCTAAATTTATGGTTTTTATAACGAAAAAATAAGTGTCCGGTTACTGGATCTTTACTGTCCGGTATCTGGAAAAAGTGTCCGGTTACTGGCATATTTCGACTTTTTTACAATAATAATTTTTGTAAAAAAACTGACAGCTTTCTATGGAAATGGTTAACTTTATTAGATTCAGAATTAGTCAATACTCATTTATTAATATAGGGTTAGTCAATATTAGTAATAGACTGTAATTCAGAGGAGTTTGAAAACAAAAAATTAGTTAAGTGGTCGGTAACTGGCATAATCGCCCTAATCTGCCTTGCCTTAGTGAAGCTTTCATAACCGCCTATCCGAAACTTGTGGCAAAAATAAGCATTGAATTCCTAACGCCCCACTCTACGGCTTCAGAGCTAAAAATTACATTAGAAGGAGATATAGAGCTCCCCGTACTTTCCAAAGAGCAACTTTTTAGAATGGATCGATTGAGCTGGGCGTCAGGAATTCAAGACAGGCAAATCTCATTGGCAAAAGCGGTTATGAAAGTTTCACTTAGGGGATTATGAAGTTTAGGCGACGAGTTTTTGTGCTTATGATTTTACATATATATTTATTTCCTGCCACTAAGTGACTAACTGCAATGCCGCTAAAAAGTATTATGCCAGTGTTGCCAGAATATTTTGAAGCTTATAGTTAGATTAAAAGTGAAAAATAGCTAAAAATAGCCAAAGAATTTTTTTCGAAGCTGAAATTAATAGCCAAAAACATTTTTCTTCAAAAATAGGAAGATGATCATTTAAGTAATTAAAAAGATTCTAATTTTCTAGCTCCACTAAATTTTTTCCACTCCCATCGAAAATACTGGTTGTGGAAATTTAGTGGAAAAAATTTTTATCCCACTAAATAAAAATATCAGAATTGACATAAAATTACGATAAATATGTACATAATCGTTTTCTTTGCATTCATGTAAAATTTAAACGATTCCAGATTATTTGCCTTCATTAAAACTGTCTAATCTTTCAAAATTGGCGCCTCATATATTTTTCTGTCAAAAAAGTGATCTATTTTTTTATAAATCAATAACAGTCATATCAACCCCGATTTTATCATTTTCTCGAAATTTACTTTTTGATGCAAATTTGTTCTACATCCCTCAGCGCATCACCTGGTAAAATATTGTAGCTGAAATCCTTACGGTTGTGCCAAAAATTGGCTTTCTTTTTTATCGTAAGGGACAATGTATACTTTTTTCTTGCGATCGAATTGCCCATATAAAAAATATTTCGAATATATATATATATATATATATATACATAGTTAGTAGGAAATCGAAGGTGGAAACTAACTTACTGACCCCATCATTAAAAATGTAATATTATGGAAAAAGATACTTGTATTTGTAATATACAACTTTTTATAAATGTATAAGCGACAAAATTATGATTTTTTCGCAAACTGTAAATTTTTTCAAGAAAAAAATATCGGGTTCAGTATATTAATTAACTATCTAATCACGTGTTCAATTTCCTTTAAATATACCAATAAAAAACAGTAAAAAACAAAAAAATGCTATCCTGTAAAATTTGCTTTTGTCCCTTACGATAAAGTCGCACAAAGGGGTCGATATAGTACCATTCTTTCTGAATTAAAAGTTTGCTAAATGTTGCCAATGGGCGCCAGGAATCAGTGTTTTTGCTCTCCTGTTACTGAAAAATACTTAGCCGTTTTTGTATTCGCAGGGCCGATATGTATTATCATATATTGCTGGTTCATGGTTTATTTAGTAACTTTTGTAATTAAGGAAGCAAAGTTCGGATAAATATTGCAAATCATCTTGAACCATTGTGAACCGAACCAGTGGTTCAGAGGTACCATGAATCGGTTATTGTACCTGTACATGTACATGGTTCGAACCACTAAACCGAACCGGATCGATTTTTGGAGTGGTTTTCAGCCCTGGTAGAAAGTAATTGCTAAATCTAGCTACATAATAGCTCAAATGGCAACACTGATTATGGCATACGTACATACATTCATACGTTTGCGTGCTCGGCATGACTAATGCGCCCCCAAATCATCGAACAACTGTCTAGAATACTGATTTTTAAAGTACATATTTGCCTACATATGTATGTACAGGTAAGGTACTAAAGTATTTATGCACTGACCGGAATTATTTATGATAGAAAATTGAATGTAACGGCCCTACTCTGAGTGGTATTTGTGGTATTATTGTATACATAGGTATACTGTTGCTTTTCTCGAAATTCTGGCACAAATGAAAAAATATAAAATCAAGTCGGAAAACGAATGGAATCGAAATGTTCGATACTCAGATGCTCAGCAGTAGGCATATAACTTTTTACAATTTTTGCTGAGTCAGCAGTCTACTTTAACTTCAATACTCTGTAAACTGTCAAGTTAAAAACCCCAAGTTTCTAAAAGTTTTTTTTTTTTTGTATTTATTAATCAATTTTAGATGTCGGAATAAATCATTGCTATATGAATAAAGTCTTCAAAAGAGATATGGGCATTTCCAGGGCGTTGCGGACGATTTTTTGAATTTTTTATATAGGGAAAGATTCAGGCCACAGCTGATGATAAAAATATGTTGGGGACACAAATTTAGTTTAATACCTTTGTTTTAGCCACTTAAACGGCGTTGCGGACGTTACACAAAATGGAAGTTGTTTTAGGTCATTAACTAAATCAGTAATTTTCTTTGAAACTCGAAGATAAATAATAAAAAATTATTAGGGACAAACTGAAGAGAAAAGTCAAGGGTTGCCAAAATCAGCAACAGAAAGAAGCCAAGAACAACATCTGATTAGAAAACGTTACATATATTGCGTTGCGAACGTTACATTTTTTGTCCATGATATATCGACGCTTCCAAAGAATACTGTACTAAGTTTGAAAACTGTGTTTTGCAGGAGAAGCTTTCAGAGTTTAAACTCGATATGAAACGTCAGTTGTATGCTAAGTATATTTTCACTTATAACTTCTGTTTGGATTGAATGATCAATACCAAAATTCGATAATATCAAAGTTAGGGTACGCTTTATATAAATCCGTAAGAAAAAATAAAAACTTGCTACGTTGTTCTTCATGGCAAGCTGTCAAAGTTTTTATTCTGTAAAAATCACGAGTTGTATTATATGTACATTTTTATACTCAGCTGTACTAGTACACAGAGTATTATAGTTTTAATCACATAACGGTGGATTGTAACAGAGTGAAAGAATCGAGATAAATATAGACTTATATATATCAAAATGATCAGGGTGAAAAGATAAATCGATTGAGCCATGTCCGTCCGTCTGTCCGTCCGTCTGTAAACACTCTAACTCGCGCAAAAATTGAGATATTTTGATCAAGCTTGAAATGCAAGTTGGTATCGAGACTGGGACGGTTGGTATTGAAAATGGGCGAAATCGGACCATGACCACGCCCACTTTTCCTATATAGAAAAAATCGGAAATTTGGTATCTCAGTCACTAATATAGCTGGAGCGATGAAATTTTACCCACGTGTTGAGCTCAGGCCCCTAAGAAGAAATTTGATGAAATTTTTGAAAATGGGCGGTGCCACGCCCACTTATTAAGTGTCAAACCTTGAAAGTTTTATATGTCATAACTCAGAAACCATTGAAGATATATCGACAAAATTTGGTACGCGTAATTTACTTACTTAGGCAAACCTTTGGACGGAAAATAGTTAAAATCGGTTGACGGCCACGCCCACTTTTATATATTTGTATTATAAAGTGACCTAATAAAAACATTTTAAGCCATATCTCTGCCAAATATAAAGATCTATCATTGAAATTTTGTCGCATGAGTCCAACTATGGACATAAAACAAAAAACACAAAAATTTTGGAAAATAGGCGGTGCCACGCCCACTTATTAAGGGGCAAACATTGAAAGTTTTATGAGTCATAAATCAGAAACCGTTGAAGATATATCGATGAAATTTGGTACGCGTGATATACTTACTTAGTCAAATATTTGGACGAAAAATTTCTGAAATCGGTTGAGGGCCACGCCCACTTTTATATATGGGTCTTATAAGGTGACCTAATAAAAACATTTTAAGCGATATCTCTGTCAAATATAAAGATATATCATTGAAATTTCATAGCAGGAGTCCAACTGCGGACATAAAACGAAAAACACAAAAATTTTGGCAAATGGGCGTGGCACCGCCTCTTTTTATAAACAGGAATATACGAGATTTCTGAGCCCATAACTCGACAAATGATTTATATATAATGACTAAACTTGGTTTATACACTTTTATAACTTGTGTTAATAGCCACGCAAAAATTTATTGAAATCGGTTTATGAACACGCCTACTTTTTAACAAAGATATTTCTAGAACACCCTTTGGGAACTTGTAACGTGACATCTTTGTAACTAGAAGTCATAAAGGAATGAAATTTTGCACAAAGAATAATATTAATATGCTTAGTTGGATGACTGATAAAAATATTGAAAATGGGCGTGGCTACGCCCACTTTATGCGGCACTCGCTTTATATAAAATACGCCGTGTTTCCATCAAACGCAAACAAACAATGAAAACGTACAGCTGAGTATCTAATGTTCGATTCCACTCGAACTTAGGCTTCCTTACTTGTTGCTTATAACTTTTGATTGGATTGTCCGATTGATACCAAAATTTGACAGCATCTAAATTAAGACACGTAATACTTGAAACGTCAAAAACGGGAAAACGTACTAAGTCGACTTAGTACAGTATTGTTTGGAAGCGTCGATATATAGTACATACTAACATTTTCGTATTTATGATAATTCAGTAACTAATATCGCCCGAGTGATGAAATTTCATCCTCGTTATAAGAAACAAATTTGCAAAGTTTTATGAGACATATCTCAGAAACCGATTAACTTTGGTACGCGTGATATATGTACATACTTGCTAATAGGAATTCTTGCAAGAAAAATTGTCCAAATCGGTTGACGAACACGTCCTTATTTATATATGGGTATTATAAAGGGGCTCAATAAAATCATTTTAAACATTTTAATTAGACCTGAGAGTTTTACACTTAAATGTGCTACATAGCCGCATAGCTACTCGGAATTCTTCTTAAAATTTGTGCCTCCGATATTTAATTTTTTTCGAATGTTGCATTAATTTTCAGAATTTTTCGGATAGTTTGGATATATTCGCTTAAACGAAGTGCGTCGTTAAATTCTACAAATTTTTATTAGAAATTACACTGTGCGACAGTGAAAAAGTACTTTCTTAAGGACATACCTTAGAATTTCCAATACACCTTCAAAATCTGGAGTTGGAGCCCAGAAACCCTTTTTGGGGCAGTGAAATAATGGCAGCGGAAATAACGCCCATGAATAAAATGCAGTTAAACCCGTGGGTTTTATTTCCATTCAGAAAGGGAAAGAACGCCCGAGCGCCCTATTCGGAAATGTGGGCTTTATTTCCCTTTCGGAAGGGCAATTAAGCCCGCAGACGGGTTTTTTTTTAAATATCGTGTATTAGTCGAAAAAGCGCCACAGGCGAAAAATTGGAATAAAAAATCGCCTGCGCCGCTTTTTTCACTAATACACCATATTTAAGAAAACCCGTCTGCGGGCTTAATTGCCCTTCCGAAAGAGAAATAAGCTCATACCAAAAACGAAATAACGCCCACGGGCATTATTTCCTTTTTTGGGGAATAAAACCCGCTGGTGTTATTTCACTGTACCCCCCTTTTTCATAGGTTAAGTCATATATTGTACTATAACTTTTTCTCTGTAAACTCAATCAACATGATTTTGCACGGTAGGCAGGAAGCGACGATAGGTTGCATGAAAATGTCGAGAAAAAAGGAAAGTGGGGTTGTGTTATGTGATGTTTATAGATGAAACATCCGTTGAAATTAAAATCCGAGCTGCTCCTTTTTCAAGGATATCCACATTTTTTGTTTTTTTTGAAAGGATCAAATATTGAGGAAATCGAATATTCGCCACCGTCCAAATTTTTCCGATTTCAATACATTATTTGGTCGCTAAGGGATACAAAAAAAGGTATTAAAAAGAAAACAGGACACCTGTAGTGGAAAAATCCAATGTGAACAGGACCTAAAGGATAACCACTGAAATATAAAATAACACAAAAAGTACCCACTTTAATTTGCGTATAACTCCTAAAATGTTAACTCTACGTGAAAATTTCTTATTATATGTTTCATTCAGAATAAATAAAGAAATATTTCTTTAATATACAATTTTGATGTACCTGCAGTGCTTAATGTACTTTTGTGCATCTAAAGTGAAAATTTCAAAAAAAGTACGTTTTTTTTATGGTGCTATTTTAAGTTCAAATATTTTTCTAGTTTATGTAAATATTTTAATCTAATGATCCAACTCTCATTCCTACACATCTCTACGTTAATACTAAAAAAGAGTTAGAGCTGAGATACGCGCTAGCTGTGCACGGTGGGCGGGAAGCAACAATAGGTTGCATGGGAATATCGTAAAAACGATGGCCCAACGAATATGTGCCTAGCTGTGTGCTGGTACTAATTTTCGTTTAAAAAAATGTTGGAGATTTTATTCACGCTTGCTGTGTGTTTATGAAGTATATTAGAATATCAGTTTACGTAAGTGTTTAGCCGGCGATCGTTTTTTCGATATTTTCATGCAACCTATTGTTGCTTACCGCCCACCGTGCACAGCTAGCGCGTATTTCAGCTCCAATTCTTTTTAATATTAACGTATAGATATGTAAGAATGAGAATTGGATCATTAGATTAAAATATTTACATAAACTAGAAAAATATTTGAACTTAAAATAGCACCATAAAAAAAACGTACTTTTTTTGAAATTTTCACTTTAGATGGACCAAAGTGCATTAACCACTGCAGGTACATCAAAATTGTATACCAAAGAAATATTCCTTTATTTATTCTGAATGAAACATATTATAAGGAATTTTCACGTAGAGTTAACATGTTAGGAGTTATACGCAAATTAAAGTGGGTACTTTTTGTGTTATTTTATATTTCAGTGGTTATCCTTTAGGTCCTGTTCACATTGGATTTTTCCACTACAGGTGTCCATTTTTCTTTTTAATACCTTTTTTTGTATCCCTTAGCGACCAAATAATGTATTGAAATCGGAAAAATTTGGACGGTGGCGAATTTTCGATTTTCTCAATATTTGATCCTTTCAAAAAAAACAAAAAATGTGGATATCCTTGAAAAAGGAGCAGCTCGGATTTTAATTTCAACGGATGTTCCATCTATAAACATCACATAACACAACCCCACTTTCCTTTTTTCTCGACATTTTCATGCAACCTATCGTCGCTTCCTGCCTACCGTGTTTGATGTCGTTGCAAATATGGCATTTCGTCGCTTTTGCATGCGAACTGTTAATGTATCTTGTTAAATGCCAGAGAAACTGTAAAAACAATGTCAAAGAATGAATTTTTTGTTCAATTTTTCATTTTTAATAACAGTTTTATCGAATAATTTGGTAACCAGTGTATACATACAATTATTTCGAAACAATCTCCTGTTAATTCCCTTTTCACCGACATATAACTTTTTCATATGGCACTCCTAGGATATTCAACTTTAATCAATTTCTTCTGTGAATTTTTTCATACTATAATTGCTAAATTTGTATGATACCTGGGTTAAGGGCGGATTCAACTTTAGCAGTAGAAATTTATTAAAGTAGAATATCATAGGAGGGCCTACGCAGATATGAAAAAGTTATATATCGTGGAGAACAGAATTAACAGGAGATTGTTTCGAAATAATTTTATACATATACTGGTTAACAAATTATCCGCGAAAGATGAAAAAATTAAGAAAAAAAATTAATTTAGCTAATATTTTTACAGTTTCTCTGCCATTTATCGAGGTACATTAACAGTTCGTATACAGCTAGAAGCTGCGAAATGTCGGATTTTCAACATCAAAATCATATTGATAGAATAAACAGACTGACTTAACTTATGAAAACTGGGTTTCTGGCCCGTAATTCCACATTTTGAGGGTGTATTGAAATTCTAAGTATGCAGTCTTCGTATGTTTGGTAAGGCCTATAACATATGTGAACCTCGAAATAGTACTTTAGATTTTTTTATTTTGTCACATAGTGTTATCAAATGATCGCAAACCTTCTTGTTAATAGCCCTGTTTTTGTTTAAGCGCATATATGTACATCTCCGCTTAAATTTTGTATGGATTTCTAAACGCACATCTCTATCCGCGCTTATTTGTCCATACAAAATTTAAGCGCAGATGTATATGCGCTTAAATAAAAACACGGCTATTATTTTAAAAGTACCAACTGTAAAGCAAGTGTATGTCACTTTCTTTGTTGGTTGTGTTTCTTAAAGTAACTCTTAAGTATTATTAAATAATACTCATGAACTTATTTTTTTTAATGAAATAATTTTTGTGAAAAAGTACTTTTGGCGGGACATACCTGAAGTTGTAGGGCTAGTCAGGTATATAAAAACTGCATACTTAGAATTTCTAATACACCCCCAAAAATCTGGAGTTAGGGGCCAAAACCCCCTGTTTCATAGGTTATGTTATATTTTGTACCATAACTTTTTCTCTGTTTACCGCATCAACATGGTTTTAATATCAATGGAAAGATGACATTTCGCCGCTTTTAACATAGGGCTGGGTAAGTCGTCTTCGACTTTAATCGATTATCGATTGTTTACTAAAAAAGCATACAAATTACAGCAATTAAAAAAAACCAGCATTCGCCCTTCGGAGCCGGCACTGTGGGTCCACTTAATTTGTAGGAAAAACAAAAGTTAAAGAGCACGCCTCAAATTAGGTGAGAAACTCGTCAGAGTTATAAACTCGCGTGTATTATTATTAACGTGGCCGCTGTGGTGCAGTGGGTAGAGTGCTCGCCTGCTATACCAGAGGTCTCGGGTTCTCACCGCTGTCCGTACAAACACCAAAAAATTGTCTAATTAATTAAAACCCAATTATTGGGTTTTTGGAAATAGCGGTCACCTCTGGGCAGTGGGCGACATACCCTCCGAGCATATTTCTGCCATGAAAAAGCTTCTCACAAAAAATGCATTCGTCGTTCGTATTTGCAAAAAAAAATTTCGTTATAATATTATTATATTCGATGCGAAGCCATCTCGTATGTGTTCATAAATTGGATGTTGCAGTCAAAAAAAAGTTGACCGCCATGGAGGATTCCCCTAAAAGGGAAGTCAATATGGGTCGGATTTCCATTGGTCGAGCACGCACCGATAAAAATATCCCTTTCAGGGGGCAGAGGGGACATTTTAGGATATCATATCCTGCCTAGAAAAAAAGACTTTAAGGGATAGGGGAGGGTGTTGGATAATAAAACTGAAGTGGGGGATCATACAACTGAAGGCCCCACCCTCCGGAGGTCTATGGTTCCCGAGATAATTGCCGTTAAAATTCCGAGGCTCAGATTAGATATAATGAACCAATTTCACTTATTTACAAACTAATGGGAATTTCACCTAAATTTAACACTTTCAACTATTTTCTTTATTGTTGTGTGCTTTTCCGACAGGGTAGGATTCCATCATCCCTTGTCGGGTTTGATTTGGTTATAAACCGGTTTCGGCTGTGTTGCTTGTTCTCTAGAACGAAACAAGATACTGTAGATGGCACAAAGCTGACACCGGTTTATAACCAAATCAAACTTGGCAAGGCATGACGAAAATTCGTTCCACAATACATCACTTTCAACTATTATTAAATTATAATATTGAAGTTCTCCAGAAAGATATTTTTGCCGACTGAGGGTTATTTTATTGAAGCGCGGCCGAAGGTTTCCAACGCAAATAGGTGTTCTGCACACATATATGTATACATATGTATGTTCATATTTTTGTACGTGAAAAATTTGAGAAAAAAAAGTCGACTTAAATCGATTATCATAGCCAACTAATCGACTTCAATAGTCGAAATGATAAAAGTCGAGTCGAAAGTCTAAAATCGACTTTTTGCCGAGACGACCCAGCCCTATTTTAACAATATACGAACTGTTAACGTGTCTTCATAAATGCCAGAGAAACTGTAAAAATATATCACAATTTCGATCTTTTGTTCAATTTTTTTCATTTTTAATCATCATTTAGCTATTTTAGTATGACAAATTTCACAGTAGAAATTGACTAAAGTAGAATATACTAGGAAAACCTACGTGGATATGCAAGAGTTATATGTCGTTGCAAACAGAATTAATAGGATATTGTTCTAAAAATAATAATAATAAAAATTTTTTATACAAAATATAAATTTCAATTTCAACAAATGTCACTTTTCACTCGAAAATAAATGGCATGGTATATTTAAATTGGCGTGAAAAAATGTTGCTGGCATGTTGCGCAACTTTTTCACGGCAGGAACTCAGTACAACTTTGTCGTGAAATATCTGTGAAATTTCACACATGTTTCACAACCAGTTTTTTTGTATGAATTTTGACAGCAGTTTCACGGGAAACTGGAACTCACTACTATGCTTTAATGTCGAACTCCCGGGATCACGGGATTAAAAAAAATCTCGAAAATCGGAAAAATTGGAATCCCTAACATACATCCATAGGTTTCTGTATGCAAATTTAAATTTTTATCGTTGCAAACCTGAAACCTTCTACGATTCTATTCACCTGACATCGATTCACACTTAAACAGATGCCAATTACATACATACATATGTATGTATGTACATATGTGGCTAGATATTTAAAAACATCCCGTCACGTACTACAAAACATCATCAATAATCAATTACATATATTTACAAATGAATACATATGTAAGTATTTACTTACCCACCAAAAAATCCAAGCCTTACTTTGCTTATTGTTGACAAATCAGGTCTAAAAAAGGAGTATGCTGGCAGCACGGCTTCTGTTATGCACCGACTCTGTCTGCTCCTAACACTCTCATACTTATCTAGGCCTTATTTCGCTTGGCGGATAAGCCTTTGGAATAAGGTGTGCTCTCGGAGAGAGAGTACTCCTTATGGCCTGATGGCGTCAACACAGGAAAATCACAGGAAATTTGCTACCCTTATAATTTTCAGGCGTTATTTCTGATGCCTTTAAATCTGCTGTTTTAATTCTTAAATAAGGCTTAGATTTTTTGTTGGGTACATACATATGTGTATATTAAAAATAAAGTATGCATGTTTATCTCGCCACCGGAAATTAATACATATGTACATAACAAAACTAAATTATTATGTAAATAATTCGGTTTTAAATACGTACAAATTTTTGTAGAAAACCCAAAAACTGGCTTTCGACACGTGTTGTTTGCCAAGAAAACCTTGCAAGCAATGCAATATGCATACATATACATATGTTTGTGCATACATACATTTATACATGACATGACTTACTATAATTCGCAATTGTATAAATATGCCTGAGCCCTTCCTGTCAGGTGTTTGATAAATCGAAATGAAATTTGTCGCAGTACAACAAACATCTGTCGGAGTGTTTGATTTAAAAATCCATACATATGTACATATGTACATATGTACATAGATACATCCCTGCAAAAATTCCGAGTACTCCATTCGCTGATCCATGGAGTGCTCTCTATGGACCAACCGAGTATTCCATAACTTGCCACATTTAATACAAAAATATGGTCCAATTAACATTGCATGTCACTGCAATGGAGTATATGTATACTCCAGTCCCGCATAACAATTAAATTAATCCATGGAGTACCTACATTGGATTAATTTATGGAGTACCTAACATATATAACTATACTCAGCGAAAAACAGCATTTTAGAATCAAAAATAGAATTTTTGTTTTCATAATGCACCTTTTAAACCAAACCATTTTTATTTTAACAATGAACATTTTTAAATTAAAAATGAAATTTTTTAATTAAGAATGAAAATTTTGAAGTAAAACCTAGTACTTACTGAGTTCACCGCAGTGAAATTTCGCCAGCAACATGCATTTATTTCGCCGTGAAATGTTTCAAGATAAAATTTGTGTCAAATGAGAATAAATGCCAAAACAAAAACTGTGAAAATGTTAAAAAAAGAAAATTTGGAGCATCGCCTCAGAACCAACTTTCAAATTTTGGCCAATAAAAAATTTTTATACAAAATATAAATTCAAATTTAAACAAGCATTGTACATTTAATTTGGCGTGAAAAAATGTTGCTGGCATGATGTTGCTAGCATGTTGCGCAACATTTTCACGGCAGGAACTCAGTACAACTTTGGCGTGAAATATCTGTGAAATTTCACACATGTTTCACAACCAGTTTTTTTTTATGAATTTTGACAGCAGTTTCACGTGAAACTCGAACTCAGTACTATGCTGGTTGTGAAACATGTGTGAAATTTCACAGATATTTCACGACAAAGTTGTACTGAGTTCCTGCCGTGAAAAGTTGCGCAACATGCTAGCAACATTATGCCAGCAACATTTTGTCACGACAATTAAAATATACAATGCTATTTATTTTCGAGTGAAAAGTGACATTTGCTGAAATTGAAATTTATATTTTGTATAAAATTTTTTTATTGGCCAAAATTTGAAAGTTGGTTCTGAGGCGATGCTCCAAATTTTTTCTTTTTACATTTGCTCAGTTTTCGTTTTGGCATTTATTCTCATTTGACAAAAAAATGTTCTTGAAACATTTCACGGCAAAATAAATGCATGTTGCTGGCGAAATTTCACGGCGGTGAACTCAGTACTAGGCTTATACTTAAAAAGGCATTTTGGATTTAAAAAGAAACATGTTTAAATTAAAAACGAAAATGAATGTTGATTCAAAACTCACTCTTTGTTCAAAATTTTTTTGTGAGAAAATATTTTTTTGTGAGAAATCCAGCAAAAAAATAATGAGAATCGATTTTTTTTAATGTTGTTTTTACAATGATTCATAAAATTCATGGATTCTTTTTTAGGAAAAGGGAAGTATAAATAAGTTACCACAATTCAATATAATGTTTAATGTTCCACTATGTGATGGCGTTGGATTGAATTTCAGGTTGTGTCATGGAGAATAAGAAATAAAGATAGCAAACAGTTAAGGCGAAGTAGAAAAGAAGAGGAGAACAAGCGGAGGCTATATTTTTGTAGTGGGGACTCGGATTGAGAGAAGATGAAGAGAATGCCATTGGATACAATTTCGAATACATAAGAGAAAATGATATAGAGAACACTGCAGCGTTTTTTTCTCATAGTGCTTAAAATAAAAGTAAACATTTTTAAATTTGAAATGTTTTTTCTTGATTTAAAAATTTTACAATGAACATTTTTAAAATAAAAATGTTGGTATTTACATCACTTTTAAATACGTTTTTGCCAGGGACCGAAAATAACGGTTATTTTTTTTTTGCGTGGTGAAAAGGTTACGCATAAATAACCTTTGTCTTCTTTTGGTCCTTAATAACCATTATAAAAACCAAAAAACCGTTTTGGGCCTGAAAACCCGTTATGGCAACCAAAAAAGTGTTTTGGGCTTGAATAACCGTTATGGCAACCAAAAAACTGTTTTGGTCCAGAATAACCGTTATTCAGATTTTTAATTTTTTTTTGGTCAGCTATTAAAATCAAGCCTATTTATTAGTCAATATTTCTGGAAGATATTGGTATCAAATGAAAGGTGTTGAGCAGTGCTTTTACATAGAGGTGTATTTGTTAAGATTCGTAGGTCGGGTTCCCAGTTATGGGTGAAAAGTGGACCCGGATGCCCTGGAATATTTTAAGCAATATTGGTATCAAATGAAAGGAGGTAATCAGAGCTACAATCCCTGCTCAACACCTTTCATTTGATACCAATATCGTCGAGAAATATTGACAAATAAATAGGCTTGATTTTTATAGCTGACCAAAAAAACAAACCAAAAAAATATAAAAATCTGAATAACGGTTATTCAGGCCCAAAACATTTTTTGGTTGCCATAACGGTTATTCAAGCCCAAAACACTTTTTTGGTTGCCATAACGGTTATTCAGGGCCCAATAAATTTTTTTTCTCATGATAATGGTTAAATATGACTTTTACCCCATTTCTCTTATAACCGTTACGTCCCTGGTTTTTGCCCATTTTAAACACGATTTCATATGTTTTTATAATTTTTTTTCCCTGAGTCTACATATGTATGTATGCATACGAGTACACGTGATTGGTCGTCATCGCTATAAGTATTAGAGAGTTAGTAGCAGACAGAGTGAGTGCATGCATAACAGAAGCAGCGTGCCAGCGTACTCCTTTTTTAGGCCTGATTTGTAAACAATAATTAAACCTTTTTTGCAGGGAAGTTATATGTTTGGTGGGCCGCTGTGGTGCAGTGGATAGAGTGCTCGCCTGCTATGCCAGAGGTCTCGGGTTCAAACCCAATTCCGAGCAAACACCAAAAAAAAAAATTATAATTAGTAAAAATCCAATATTTATTGTGTTTTTTAAGAGCAGCGGTCATCTCTCGGCAGTGGGCGGTATACCCTCCGAGTGTATTTCTGCAATGAAAAAGCTTCTCACAAAAAATGCATTCGCTGTTCGGATCCGGCATAAAACTGTAGGTCCACCCAATTGGTAGGAAAAACCAAAGGAGCACACCTTGCGGCATTGTATTATATTCCCCATAAACATTTTTCTTAATTCTCAATTTGAGATGCATTTGAGAACTAACTTTATTCTCAAACCTCAAACGTTTGCTATCAAATGCACCTCAAATTTCCCTTGATAGCGTTCTCAAACAAAAAGGCACATTTTTCTCAAACGTTGATGAAATTTTGGGGAAAACCTTTATTAGCAAATTGAGAATTAAGGTTTTCTCAAACGTTTGAGATTTTTTGGCCTGATGTTTATTGGGTTATTATTATTACATACTTATATCCATACATAAATATGTACATGTTTGTAGGTATCGTGTTATAGGAAGCGTATACTCTCCGAAAGAAATTGAAATTTCAGTTTAATTGCTGTGGTAACTTAATTTCAATGCTGTGCAAACTGTTATCATGCAACATAGACTTTGGTATTCTGAGCGGCAAGCACAAGTAGCAAGCCATTTTCATGTTCAAACAGCAATTACGTGGTTACATCACAGCCAATATGGCCAAAATGGTGGTTTATACAAAAAAAACATACATATGTACATATGTATGTATGTATGTACATATACCAAAGACCCAGCCTACAATGTGGTTTCCTCCCCTGGACTTGCAAGCATGTACATACATATACATATATGTATGTAGATGTGTTTGTTGGCATATACACATGTAGATATGATATGTACATAGATGCGTTTTTTTTTGTATGAGATTATTTAAACCTTCTCAGATCTTCCCTTCGGCAACGGAATATGAAAATAGGGTGTTTTCGAGTAAGTAAACTGAAAAAAAAATCACTTTTTCAAAAACTGAATGGAGTTACACCAATTAAAACAAATGGCCGCTTTCGGGAAGAATATACACTCAAAAAAAAATTTCTCTAGATCAAAGACATAATTTTCCTTATTTTGAACACGCGTCCCAATACAAAATTTTCTTTGTTTTGTGTAAATTTTCTCAAAAATATGGAAAAAACATTCAAATAAATTCGTTGGCATGGGGATTTGTATGGGAATTTAATTTCTCAAAATTAAAGAAATCAAGTCTTCAAAACAAGGAAAGTTGGGAATGGAATGGCGCTTAAAGAATTTTTCATTATTTTAATGTATGAATTTTTTCAAAACAAGTATATGAAACCATGGTAACGCATGTAACAACAATATTTTATAAACCTTTTAACATGTTTTAAGAAAAATTTACTCAAAACAAAGAAAGTAGTGTTCAAAATAGGTAAACAATTTCTTTGACCCCTCCATATATTTTTTTTCTCTCAGTGTAGAGAAAGAAGTTGATAGGCCCTGGGGGGTGTAACAAAAATCGCTTTAGACATTAATTTTACGTACGGAGGATCTAAAAAAACGCGTCTAATGTACATACATATGTATGTACAGTACTTAGTCTATACCACCTTAATGTAACCCTTTTTTGCCGACATGTTAAATGTCGCCAAAAAACATTAATCTTTTGCAAAGGAAGTATTTCGGTCGATTCAGTAGAACCGGAAATAAAACACTTTTCACATTCCGGGGAATATCAGTTTCTCGCTTCCTGTGGTCTTTTAGGTTCATTTTAAAAAGATTTTTTCTGAGGAGACCCGTACTGAAATTTTATGGCGAATAATTTTCTAGAACATTTTAATAATCTAGCTCCCCTAAAAAAGGGTTTTATACAGTCAGGAAATATAGTATAGTCAGTATGGTATTTTTAAGGTCGCTAGAGAGCTAAAAGGCTCTAGAAAATTAATTGCCATAAAATTTCAGTAGGAGTCTTTTCAGAAAAAATCTTTGTGAAATGAACCTAAAAGACCACAGGAAGCGAGAAACTGATATTCCTGGGAATGTTAAAAGTGTTTTATTTTCAGTTCTACTGAAGTGATCGCAATACTTCTTTTGCAAAAGACTAATGGTTTCTGAGGTGTTTAACATGCCGGCAAAAAAGAAGTTACATTAAGGTGGTATATACTAAGTACTGTACGGTGGACTTTTTTTTGGTCCATATAAAGCGAGACGGCCTAATGTACATATGATAGCCGCCAACAGTTAATTCTACCGACAGTTAACTATGTATGCAAACTGCCCAGTCCATAATTAAACACACATTTTATATTCGGCATCTTTACATAAAACCACAAAAGGCCATAACAAACAAATGTGCAACATGAATCGAAAATATGCATACATAGGTACATACATACCCAGTGGGTCGTGGAGCGAGATCTCCCCAGGTGATGAATAGAAGAGTACTCCATATGACATCCTTTCCGAGAAATATCAAAAAAAATTAAATTTGATTTTATTTTGTTAGTGTTTATTAGGAACT
Organism: Urophora cardui; assembly: GCA_960531455.1. Lineage (NCBI taxonomy): Eukaryota > Metazoa > Arthropoda > Insecta > Diptera > Tephritidae > Urophora > Urophora cardui. Next base: position 70,927,342 of record OY482673.1, on the reverse strand, counting down.
ACCTTTCCTAGGACATATAATGTTAAAAGGGAGTATACAAAATTGTATTCTTAAGTCTATATGACACTACATTTTTTCCCTGGTATTTTTGGTTTTGAAAACCCACCGGAAGTCAAAATACAAAAATAATTCTTCTATAGGTTGACAAGAGACAAATACTCCCTCAAAAATAATTTGATTGACATTAAACTTCAAACTAAATGAAAATAATATTTATTTCAAAAATTATTTTTTTTGGAAATTTGATTTAAATTACTGAAATAAAAAAGTTATGAAACCCAAAGGGCAGGATAGCTGTGTATTCCATGTTATGAAGGGAAGCCAGTACGCAATATATTTTTTCTTGCGGACTTCTTCTTTACCCTTACGGCCAAAGCAGAATAAATATAATTTATTTTATGGATGTCAAATTGGAAAAATTGTCAGAAAAAATTACCGAATGCCAAAAAACCTACCGAAATACAAGCTGGCTCGTAGGTTTTTAATCGCCTAGATGGTATTTTGTTTGGTTTTTTTTAATATAGCTTGCTCGCTTACACCAACGCAAAACTGTATTTGACCATCTCCTTCACACAAAAAACCTGGTAGAATACCAGAAAAAAAACGTAGTGTCATATGGGCTTTATACACAGAATTATAGGGAGTAATGGAGTAGGTACTCGTAAGGGAGTTCTCCCGGATCAATAAAACGATGATCCCGAGTCCTACTAGGTATGTACATACATAAATACATATATACATACATACATATGTACTCTATAAAAACGCTGTAAATCCAAAGCCTTTTGCATTTTCGTATTTAAATCAACAATGGTAAATATGTACTTTTCCCTTAAGTTAACGACGGGAAAATAAAAAAAGCGCGTGTGTTGTTGATTTAAATACAAAAGTAACTTCGATAAAATATGTTCTTTTCCCTTAAGTTAACGACGGAAACTGTTGGACAAATTTGTAACCTAAAAAATAAATTCTTGTTTGCATTTTTCTCTGGATCTCTCTCCATCCGGTTCCCAACTGCAAATATGTAGCCTCCACTTGTTCTCTTCTTCTCTCCTTCTTCACCTTCACTGCAGTCTTCTCTACTTTATACCTATTCCCCTCCGGAACCATGACATCAACCTGAAATTCAATACAATGGCATCACATAATGGAGCATTCAACAATATATTGAATTTTATAGCGTTTTCGATTCTAGCCAAAATGTCGCATTTATGCATTTTCTTCGGGCCCTCACATTTTTCTTTTGTTCTATTCCACATTTTTTCAGGGCTGTTTGTTCTATTGACAAAATGTGAAACTGTCCCCGACTACAGGGCAACATTAACTGCCCTTAACATAACTAAAAGCTGCATTATTTTTGTTTCATGCATCACATGAAAAATGCAAAATTTTCATAGGGCAAACGGCACATTTAGAGAATGTTGCCATGTAATAATGCAACATTTTTCGTTCAGAGTTGAATGATCTATTATTGATTCTTTTATACTTCCCTTTACGACAAAGCATCTATGAATAACATGAATCATTGTAAAACAGTGATTTGTATATCCTATCCACGCGTGGGAGACCTTTTTATAGTTTTCACACCGACAGCCTCACACCGACAAGACAAAGCACTTCGTTCACGCGCTGAAATTTTGCAAATTTCTGTTCAGTCAGCATCAGCCTTGCCACTTTGGTTACTTTTTACCAAAATTGGTTAAAAAAATTTCGTTTGGTTACGTGGTTACTTTCGGCCGATTTTGGTTACATTCAAGGTCCATGTATTGATTACACTATGGTTACATTCAATTTTTAAGAATACGCTTTTAATTTTTCCAAACTATAAAATATTTGTTAACCATTTTATCAAATTCTAAATAATTTATTGTTGGGCGTAAATGGAAAAAATTCAACAACTATTTCCAGCGAACGTCCATTCGTAATGTTTCTACATGGCATGGTGAAATAAGAGAAAAGGTGTTTGCAATAAAACAAAATGGCGGTGCATTTTGACAACACTCGCACTCTTATAAAAAAATTTTCCCCTCTTGGCTTTTTTCTTTACAAATCGTACCGAAATTCCATACGAAAATTATTTATTGACTCCCATTTTAGTATTTTATTGAGTAGGCATTACTGTTTTTATATTTTTGTTTTGTTTTGAAATTTTGATATACATATATTTTCAATAATACATATGTACATGTGAAAAAATTGTATAACATTTCGAAATTCCGCGACGAAACAAGAATTTATTAACAGCCCCGTTGATTGTTTTTTTGGTGCCTTCGTCTCACCATTCTTACCATCGCGTTTTACAGGTAAGCTGAAGATCGCAATGACGAGACTTCTTTTCCTCTAATCCCAATTCTTTTATTCAGTCACATTTTGAAATACCGTGGCGAAATCTAATTTACAATTATAACCAATCGATTACACAATATTGGTTAAGGCGTATGCAACAACAAACGCTACAAGTCCGGTTTGTGGCATTGTTGGTGGTGGAGTTGGTGCAGCTGGTGTAACATGTATGTGAAAGCAGGTGGAACTGCAAGGGTGAAATCATCGCCGCCCGATGACTTGGCTGCATCTTTTCAACCGGTAATGGTGTTGCTGAACAAGCCAGGCGACGAATATCCATCGACAACGTATGCGTCATCACAGAAATTGAGTCGGCAAACGCAATCAATGGAGCCGCGCAGGAATGTTATAGGCCCGTCACATAGCATACGTCAATCCGTCTACGTCGACGTATGTGACTGACAGCTCACGTACTTGACGGAGAGGTCGCCACATAGGAAACGTTGGCGGATATACACAAATCAGCTGTTTGATTAACCTTTAACTACAGAGGTGGTGGCAAAAATTTAACTCTTTAGAATATTTTGTAATTTCTCTTTTAAGTTGCCCTATTGAAATTCAGTTTTCAGTAACTTCACATCTCCTGATAATTCTTGACCATTTTGTTTAATGGAGGAATGTTATACAAATGAGAAAAAACTCGAAAAGCAAATTGCAAAAAAAGTGAAATTCAAGAGTAGCTAAAGGTTAACAATCAAAAGCAATCAGCTGACATAGCGACGGATTGACGTATACCAAAAGTTGACTTTTGGGCAACTTCGGTACGTTGCGGCGCCGGATCCGTCGTACGTGTGACGACGTACGTTTAAATGCCGACATTTTACTGAGCTGTCAGTCACATACGTCGACGTAGACGGATTGACGTATGCTATGTGTCGGGGCTATTATTAAGCCACGTCAATCGATCAAAACATTGCAACAGCGTTAAAAGGAATACGGAGAAGCACGTTTGCGTATATTGGTTCGGCGAAAAATCTCGGAGATGGTGTGGGGTGAGTTCGGTGAAATTTGGCTCCTTTATTTTTCTTATTACAGCTTTTTTTTTTTGTTTATGCAGAATATCAAATTCTACGAATGTACCGTCCACTTCCAACAACCGCAGTTTCTATCAGTACAACTGCCAGCGCAAACAATTCTGACAAAGGCAACAAAATAGCAGCAATGCCAATGCCACCAAATGGAAATCAGCTTGGCATGAATGGCGGCGGAGTCGGAGGTGGTGACAGTGGTGGTGGTGGTCTCGATAGCGGTGTTACTTGTGGACGATTTTGGCCCTAGAAATTCTGGTTCACCTTTAAGTCCATACAATAATTATTATAATCGACTGCAACAACAACAACAGTCACCCTATCTCATGCAGCTGCAGCAAAAAAATATACCAACCGCTTATAATGTCGTTCAATGTCAGCGCTGTTGCCGTTACCGCTTCCATTAGCAACTACGCTGCAACATCAGCAACAGCAACAACAATATCAACTACATCAAACTTGGTCGTCTGTTGTTGGTGGCAGCGTATCGTTCGCAGCATTAAGGCAACAGCAGCACTACCAACACCAACAACAACAAGAAAGCATCTTAAGTTTGCCACGCGGACCCGATGGCTCTGCTGGTTTTCGGATGCGTCGGTACCATGTTGATGGTGGCGGCGCAAGCATAGGCGGATGTACTACTAGTAGACTATACTACAATTTGTAACACATTTGAAAAAGTTGGACTAATAAAAAAACAACAAAAGCAACGCGCATTTTCATATGCATGTATGCACATATGTATGTACATATATTAACATTTTTCCCATACAAACAATTGCCAGGCTGTTTTGCACATTTAACATACCCATATCCACATAAAATTGATATGGATGTGTTCGTATGAGTCAGGAGCAGTGCATAGGCATATAATTTTTTCTATAAATTATTTAATTTCTTTATAATTAATAAATAAAGTTTTTAGTTTTGTACCATTTTTGATTTACTTCGTTTTTGCTTCGTTGGCAAATGTGCCCACTATCTATATATTAATAGGCTAACATTTTTTCCATACAAACAATTGCCAGGCTGTTTTGCACATTTAACATACCCATATCCACATAAAATTGATATGGATATGTTCGTATGAGTCAGGAGCAGTGCATAGGCATATAATTTTTTCTATAAATTATTTAATTTCTTTATAATTAATAAATAAAGTTTTTAGTTTTGTACCATTTTTGATTTACTTCGTTTTTGCTTCGTTGGCAAATGTGCCCACTATCTATATATTAATAGGCTAACATTTTTTCCATACAAACAATTGCCAGGCTGTTTTGCACATTTAACATACCCATATCCACATAAAATTGATATGGATGTGTTCGTATGAGTCAGGAGCAGTGCATAGGCATATAATTTTTTCTATAAATTATTTAATTTCTTTATAATTAATAAATAAAGTTTTTAGTTTTGTACCATTTTTGATTTACTTCGTTTTTGCTTCGTTGGCAAATGTGCCCACTATCTATATATTAATAGGCTAACATTTTTTCCATACAAACAATTGCCAGGCTGTTTTGCACATTTAACATACCCATATCCACATAAAATTGATATGGATGTGTTCGTATGAGTCAGGAGCAGTGCATAGGCATATCATTTTTTCTATAAATTATTTAATTTCTTTATAATTAATAAATAAAGTTTTTAGTTTTGTACCATTTTTGATTTACTTCGTTTTTGCTTCGTTGGCAAATGTGCCCACTATCTATATATTAATAGGCTAACATTTTTTCCATACAAACAATTGCCAGGCTGTTTTGCACATTTAACATACCCATATCCACATAAAATTGATATGGATGTGTTCGTATGAGTCAGGAGCAGTGCATAGGCATATCATTTTTTCTATAAATTATTTAATTTCTTTATAATTAATAAATAAAGTTTTTAGTTTTGTACCATTTTTGATTTACTTCGTTTTTGCTTCGTTGGCAAATGTGCCCACTATCTATATATTAATAGGCTAACATTTTTTCCATACAAACAATTGCCAGGCTGTTTTGCACATTTAACATACCCATATCCACATAAAATTGATATGGATGTGTTCGTATGAGTCAGGAGCAGTGCATAGGCATATAATTTTTTCTATAAATTATTTAATTTCTTTATAATTAATAAATAAAGTTTTTAGTTTTGTACCATTTTTGATTTACTTCGTTTTTGCTTCGTTGGCAAATGTGCCCACTATCTATATATTAATAGGCTAACATTTTTCCCATACAAACAATTGCCAGGCTGTTTTGCACATTTAACATACCCATATCCACATAAAATTGATATGGATGTGTTCGTATGAGTCAGGAGCAGTGCATAGGCATATAATTTTTTCTATAAATTATTTAATTTCTTTATAATTAATAAATAAAGTTTTTAGTTTTGTACCATTTTTGATTTACTTCGTTTTTGCTTCGTTGGCAAATGTGCCCACTATCTATATATTAATAGGCTAACATTTTTCCCATACAAACAATTGCCAGGCTGTTTTGCACATTTAACATACCCATATCCACATAAAATTGATATGGATGTGTTCGTATGAGTCAGGAGCAGTGCATAGGCATATAATTTTTTCTATAAATTATTTAATTTCTATATAATTAATAAATAAAGTTTTTAGTTTTGTACCATTTTTGATTTACTTCGTTTTTGCTTCGTTGGCAAATGTGCCCACTATCTATATATTAATAGGCTAACATTTTTTCCATACAAACAATTGCCAGGCTGTTTTGCACATTTAACATACCCATATCCACATAAAATTGATATGGATATGTTCGTATGAGTCAGGAGCAGTGCATAGGCATATAATTTTTTCTATAAATTATTTAATTTCTATATAATTAATAAATAAAGTTTTTAGTTTTGTACCATTTTTGATTTACTTCGTTTTTGCTTCGTTGGCAAATGTGCCCACTATCTATATATTAATAGGCTAACATTTTTCCCATACAAACAATTGCCAGGCTGTTTTGCACATTTAACATACCCATATCCACATAAAATTGATATGGATGTGTTCGTATGAGTCAGGAGCAGTGCATAGGCATATAATTTTTTCTATAAATTATTTAATTTCTATATAATTAATAAATAAAGTTTTTAGTTTTGTACCATTTTTGATTTACTTCGTTTTTGCTTCGTTGGCAAATGTGCCCACTATCTATATATTAATAGGCTAACATTTTTCCCATACAAACAATTGCCAGGCTGTTTTGCACATTTAACATACCCATATCCACATAAAATTGATATGGATGTGTTCGTATGAGTCAGGAGCAGTGCATAGGCATATAATTTTTTCTATAAATTATTTAATTTCTATATAATTAATAAATAAAGTTTTTAGTTTTGTACCATTTTTGATTTACTTCGTTTTTGCTTCGTTGGCAAATGTGCCCACTATCTATATATTAATAGGCTAACATTTTTTCCATACAAACAATTGCCAGGCTGTTTTGCACATTTAACATACCCATATCCACATAAAATTGATATGGATATGTTCGTATGAGTCAGGAGCAGTGCATAGGCATATAATTTTTTCTATAAATTATTTAATTTCTTTATAATTAATAAATAAAGTTTTTAGTTTTGTACCATTTTTGATTTACTTCGTTTTTGCTTCGTTGGCAAATGTGCCCACTATCTATATATTAATAGGCTAACATTTTTTCCATACAAACAATTGCCAGGCTGTTTTGCACATTTAACATACCCATATCCACATAAAATTGATATGGATGTGTTCGTATGAGTCAGGAGCAGTGCATAGGCATATAATTTTTTCTATAAATTATTTAATTTCTTTATAATTAATAAATAAAGTTTTTAGTTTTGTACCATTTTTGATTTACTTCGTTTTTGCTTCGTTGGCAAATGTGCCCACTATCTATATATTAATAGGCTAACATTTTTTCCATACAAACAATTGCCAGGCTGTTTTGCACATTTAACATACCCATATCCACATAAAATTGATATGGATGTGTTCGTATGAGTCAGGAGCAGTGCATAGGCATATCATTTTTTCTATAAATTATTTAATTTCTTTATAATTAATAAATAAAGTTTTTAGTTTTGTACCATTTTTGATTTACTTCGTTTTTGCTTCGTTGGCAAATGTGCCCACTATCTATATATTAATAGGCTAACATTTTTTCCATACAAACAATTGCCAGGCTGTTTTGCACATTTAACATACCCATATCCACATAAAATTGATATGGATATGTTCGTATGAGTCAGGAGCAGTGCATAGGCATATAATTTTTTCTATAAATTATTTAATTTCTTTATAATTAATAAATAAAGTTTTTAGTTTTGTACCATTTTTGATTTACTTCGTTTTTGCTTCGTTGGCAAATGTGCCCACTATCTATATATTAATAGGCTAACATTTTTTCCATACAAACAATTGCCAGGCTGTTTTGCACATTTAACATACCCATATCCACATAAAATTGATATGGATGTGTTCGTATGAGTCAGGAGCAGTGCATAGGCATATCATTTTTTCTATAAATTATTTAATTTCTTTATAATTAATAAATAAAGTTTTTAGTTTTGTACCATTTTTGATTTACTTCGTTTTTGCTTCGTTGGCAAATGTGCCCACTATCTATATATTAATAGGCTAACATTTTTTCCATACAAACAATTGCCAGGCTGTTTTGCACATTTAACATACCCATATCCACATAAAATTGATATGGATGTGTTCGTATGAGTCAGGAGCAGTGCATAGGCATATAATTTTTTCTATAAATTATTTAATTTCTTTATAATTAATAAATAAAGTTTTTAGTTTTGTACCATTTTTGATTTACTTCGTTTTTGCTTCGTTGGCAAATGTGCCCACTATCTATATATTAATAGGCTAACATTTTTCCCATACAAACAATTGCCAGGCTGTTTTGCACATTTAACATACCCATATCCACATAAAATTGATATGGATGTGTTCGTATGAGTCAGGAGCAGTGCATAGGCATATAATTTTTTCTATAAATTATTTAATTTCTTTATAATTAATAAATAAAGTTTTTAGTTTTGTACCATTTTTGATTTACTTCGTTTTTGCTTCGTTGGCAAATGTGCCCACTATCTATATATTAATAGGCTAACATTTTTCCCATACAAACAATTGCCAGGCTGTTTTGCACATTTAACATACCCATATCCACATAAAATTGATATGGATGTGTTCGTATGAGTCAGGAGCAGTGCATAGGCATATAATTTTTTCTATAAATTATTTAATTTCTATATAATTAATAAATAAAGTTTTTAGTTTTGTACCATTTTTGATTTACTTCGTTTTTGCTTCGTTGGCAAATGTGCCCACTATCTATATATTAATAGGCTAACATTTTTTCCATACAAACAATTGCCAGGCTGTTTTGCACATTTAACATACCCATATCCACATAAAATTGATATGGATGTGTTCGTATGAGTCAGGAGCAGTGCATAGGCATATAATTTTTTCTATAAATTATTTAATTTCTTTATAATTAATAAATAAAGTTTTTAGTTTTGTACCATTTTTGATTTACTTCGTTTTTGCTTCGTTGGCAAATGTGCCCACTATCTATATATTAATAGGCTAACATTTTTCCCATACAAACAATTGCCAGGCTGTTTTGCACATTTAACATACCCATATCCACATAAAATTGATATGGATGTGTTCGTATGAGTCAGGAGCAGTGCATAGGCATATAATTTTTTCTATAAATTATTTAATTTCTTTATAATTAATAAATAAAGTTTTTAGTTTTGTACCATTTTTGATTTACTTCGTTTTTGCTTCGTTGGCAAATGTGCCCACTATCTATATATTAATAGGCTAACATTTTTCCCATACAAACAATTGCCAGGCTGTTTTGCACATTTAACATACCCATATCCACATAAAATTGATATGGATGTGTTCGTATGAGTCAGGAGCAGTGCATAGGCATATAATTTTTTCTATAAATTATTTAATTTCTTTATAATTAATAAATAAAGTTTTTAGTTTTGTACCATTTTTGATTTACTTCGTTTTTGCTTCGTTGGCAAATGTGCCCACTATCTATATATTAATAGGCTAACATTTTTCCCATACAAACAATTGCCAGGCTGTTTTGCACATTTAACATACCCATATCCACATAAAATTGATATGGATGTGTTCGTATGAGTCAGGAGCAGTGCATAGGCATATAATTTTTTCTATAAATTATTTAATTTCTTTATAATTAATAAATAAAGTTTTTAGTTTTGTACCATTTTTGATTTACTTCGTTTTTGCTTCGTTGGCAAATGTGCCCACTATCTATATATTAATAGGCTAACATTTTTCCCATACAAACAATTGCCAGGTTGTTTTGCACATTTAACATACCCATATCCACATAAAATTGATATGGATGTGTTCGTATGAGTCAGGAGCAGTGCATAGGCATATAATTTTTTCTATAAATTATTTAATTTCTTTATAATTAATAAATAAAGTTTTTAGTTTTGTACCATTTTTGATTTACTTCGTTTTTGCTTCGTTGGCAAATGTGCCCACTATCTATATATTAATAGGCTAACATTTTTCCCATACAAACAATTGCCAGGCTGTTTTGCACATTTAACATACCCATATCCACATAAAATTGATATGGATGTGTTCGTATGAGTCAGGAGCAGTGCATAGGCATATAATTTTTTCTATAAATTATTTAATTTCTTTATAATTAATAAATAAAGTTTTTAGTTTTGTACCATTTTTGATTTACTTCGTTTTTGCTTCGTTGGCAAATGTGCCCACTATCTATATATTAATAGGCTAACATTTTTCCCATACAAACAATTGCCAGGCTGTTTTGCACATTTAACATACCCATATCCACATAAAATTGATATGGATGTGTTCGTATGAGTCAGGAGCAGTGCATAGGCATATAATTTTTTCTATAAATTATTTAATTTCTTTATAATTAATAAATAAAGTTTTTAGTTTTGTACCATTTTTGATTTACTTCGTTTTTGCTTCGTTGGCAAATGTGCCCGCTATCTATATATTAATAGGCTAACATTTTTCCCATACAAACAATTGCCAGGCTGTTTTGCACATTTAACATACCCATATCCACATAAAATTGATATGGATGTGTTCGTATGAGTCAGGAGCAGTGCATAGGCATATAATTTTTTCTATAAATTATTTAATTTCTTTATAATTAATAAATAAAGTTTTTAGTTTTGTACCATTTTTGATTTACTTCGTTTTTGCTTCGTTGGCAAATGTGCCCACTATCTATATATTAATAGGCTAACATTTTTCCCATACAAACAATTGCCAGGCTGTTTTGCACATTTAACATACCCATATCCACATAAAATTGATATGGATGTGTTCGTATGAGTCAGGAGCAGTGCATAGGCATATAATTTTTTCTATAAATTATTTAATTTCTTTATAATTAATAAATAAAGTTTTTAGTTTTGTACCATTTTTGATTTACTTCGTTTTTGCTTCGTTGGCAAATGTGCCCACTATCTATATATTAATAGGCTAACATTTTTTCCATACAAACAATTGCCAGGCTGTTTTGCACATTTAACATACCCATATCCACATAAAATTGATATGGATGTGTTCGTATGAGTCAGGAGCAGTGCATAGGCATATAATTTTTTCTATAAATTATTTAATTTCTTTATAATTAATAAATAAAGTTTTTAGTTTTGTACCATTTTTGATTTACTTCGTTTTTGCTTCGTTGGCAAATGTGCCCACTATCTATATATTAATAGGCTAACATTTTTCCCATACAAACAATTGCCAGGCTGTTTTGCACATTTAACATACCCATATCCACATAAAATTGATATGGATGTGTTCGTATGAGTCAGGAGCAGTGCATAGGCATATAATTTTTTCTATAAATTATTTAATTTCTTTATAATTAATAAATAAAGTTTTTAGTTTTGTACCATTTTTGATTTACTTCGTTTTTGCTTCGTTGGCAAATGTGCCCACTATCTATATATTAATAGGCTAACATTTTTCCCATACAAACAATTGCCAGGCTGTTTTGCACATTTAACATACCCATATCCACATAAAATTGATATGGATGTGTTCGTATGAGTCAGGAGCAGTGCATAGGCATATAATTTTTTCTATAAATTATTTAATTTCTTTATAATTAATAAATAAAGTTTTTAGTTTTGTACCATTTTTGATTTACTTCGTTTTTGCTTCGTTGGCAAATGTGCCCACTATCTATATATTAATAGGCTAACATTTTTCCCATACAAACAATTGCCAGGCTGTTTTGCACATTTAACATACCCATATCCACATAAAATTGATATGGATGTGTTCGTATGAGTCAGGAGCAGTGCATAGGCATATAATTTTTTCTATAAATTATTTAATTTCTTTATAATTAATAAATAAAGTTTTTAGTTTTGTACCATTTTTGATTTACTTCGTTTTTGCTTCGTTGGCAAATGTGCCCACTATCTATATATTAATAGGCTAACATTTTTTCCATACAAACAATTTCCAGGCTGTTTTGCACATTTAACATACCCATATCCACATAAAATTGATATGGATGTGTTCGTATGAGTCAGGAGCAGTGCATAGGCATATAATTTTTTCTATAAATTATTTAATTTCTTTATAATTAATAAATAAAGTTTTTAGTTTTGTACCATTTTTGATTTACTTCGTTTTTGCTTCGTTGGCAAATGTGCCCACTATCTATATATTAATAGGCTAACATTTTTCCCATACAAACAATTGCCAGGCTGTTTTGCACATTTAACATACCCATATCCACATAAAATTGATATGGATGTGTTCGTATGAGTCAGGAGCAGTGCATAGGCATATAATTTTTTCTATAAATTATTTAATTTCTTTATAATTAATAAATAAAGTTTTTAGTTTTGTACCATTTTTGATTTACTTCGTTTTTGCTTCGTTGGCAAATGTGCCCACTATCTATATATTAATAGGCTAACATTTTTTCCATACAAACAATTGCCAGGCTGTTTTGCACATTTAACATACCCATATCCACATAAAATTGATATGGATGTGTTCGTATGAGTCAGGAGCAGTGCATAGGCATATAATTTTTTCTATAAATTATTTAATTTCTTTATAATTAATAAATAAAGTTTTTAGTTTTGTACCATTTTTGATTTACTTCGTTTTTGCTTCGTTGGCAAATGTGCCCACTATCTATATATTAATAGGCTAACATTTTTCCCATACAAACAATTGCCAGGCTGTTTTGCACATTTAACATACCCATATCCACATAAAATTGATATGGATGTGTTCGTATGAGTCAGGAGCAGTGCATAGGCATATAATTTTTTCTATAAATTATTTAATTTCTTTATAATTAATAAATAAAGTTTTTAGTTTTGTACCATTTTTGATTTACTTCGTTTTTGCTTCGTTGGCAAATGTGCCCACTATCTATATATTAATAGGCTAACATTTTTCCCATACAAACAATTGCCAGGCTGTTTTGCACATTTAACATACCCATATCCACATAAAATTGATATGGATGTGTTCGTATGAGTCAGGAGCAGTGCATAGGCATATAATTTTTTCTATAAATTATTTAATTTCTTTATAATTAATAAATAAAGTTTTTAGTTTTGTACCATTTTTGATTTACTTCGTTTTTGCTTCGTTGGCAAATGTGCCCACTATCTATATATTAATAGGCTAACATTTTTCCCATACAAACAATTGCCAGGCTGTTTTGCACATTTAACATACCCATATCCACATAAAATTGATATGGATGTGTTCGTATGAGTCAGGAGCAGTGCATAGGCATATAATTTTTTCTATAAATTATTTAATTTCTTTATAATTAATAAATAAAGTTTTTAGTTTTGTACCATTTTTGATTTACTTCGTTTTTGCTTCGTTGGCAAATGTGCCCACTATCTATATATTAATAGGCTAACATTTTTTCCATACAAACAATTGCCAGGCTGTTTTGCACATTTAACATACCCATATCCACATAAAATTGATATGGATGTGTTCGTATGAGTCAGGAGCAGTGCATAGGAATATATTTTTTTCTATAAATTATTTAATTTCTTTATAATTAATAAATAAAATTTTTGGTTAAGATAAATAGATATCGTAAACGTGTTTACAAATATCGTAAACACAGTTGAAGAGTCGCTTTAATTTAAAAGCGCTCACCACCGGGCCTACCTTCCTAGATCTGCCTTGATTTTGACCATGATTTCGCGTCGGACCGTGATCAAAAGGGCAAATCAGTGTTGCGGTACAACTGGAATTTGGAAAGTGTTGCTTATCTCCGCGAAAAGGAATAATTTTTGTACCAATACAAAGTTGAAAAAATAAATTGCATGGTCGAATTTCGACCACCGGCGATACTAGTATTCAATATTAGCCTTAAGCAGAACTAATTTTTCAAAAGAAACATCGTAAAGTACATGGCGTCGAGGACTGTTTATAATGCCCGCCAACGAAAATAGCCTTTCCACAGGTGCTGACGATGTAAGCGGGGTGCTGAATCTTAAAGATGCTTTCTTTATCAGAGGATATATTTTAAAACAGCCATGGCTACTCTCAGCATCGTTCAAACAGCTCTGAACAGCTACATTTGACAACTATGTATCATTGCGGCGAAAAAAATTACATATCAGCTCGTCTGCCGATACCACCTTTCTAGTTGTATCATGGCTTACGTAATAAGCATTTTAAAAATATTCCACTTTCACAATTTTAATCATATAAAAACACACCAAAGTAGTAAAAAAGTACTAAACTACTCCTAAATTTGTCCCCCTTTTCTACTCCCTTCAAATGCATGACCGGAATAAGAGTGAGACGTTAAACTGCTGTCATTGGCCGTGATATCACCTATTTTTATTTCACCATGGGCATGGTATAAGTATACCAGGTAAAACAAACGTCAAGTTTTCGTCGCCATATTAACCACCTGACAATTAAGCAGATTATGACATTTCGTGCTGCCATACTCAATGATAAAAATCCTCCATTAATAGTATTTTTCACTGCTTTGTTTTAAAAATAAATTGTAACCATGGTATTCATAGTAACGAATTTTTTCAATTTGAATTGAAAGAAATTTTTTCAATTTGCAAAAATTAGACATCCTGCAGTAAATTTGTTTCACTGCTGAATGATCATTGATGATTCTTCTGAGTACAATTTTTATTATTATTATTATTTTTTTTTTTTTTGAAAAAAGCAAACTATTTATATGAAAAATTCAGCAGTCTTTATTTGAAAGTACTCACTGATGCCTCCTCAGTCATAGATGAATTTCATCAGTGATTCATAAAAGATTCATTTCGTGTTTATGAAAGTATAATCAACTTTAGTACATTAGAGTACAGTTATAAAGCAATAACACCTATTATTCGCGGTATTGGTTCGAAAAGTTTCCTAAAAAAAAGCGGTTTTGAAACTGTGTCATTATTTGGAATTGCGTTGTGTGAATCTCAAAATGGATGGGGACGGACGCCAGGAATGTATTTTTGATGAAATCTCATTTTTGGCAAAAATGTCACGCGGTTTTGCACTTTAAACGACGATATGTATGTACACCACCATACCAAGTGAGCATTTCAGTCTATATATGTATGTATGTACATATGTCCAATCCAATTACAAAAAAATATGTACCCTAGATTTTAACAATATGAGTTGCTTATTTCCGCGGTGCAATAATACCAAATATGGCTGCAAAGACGGTGATATAAAATTTTTCCAATTTCCGACGATACCCTTTATTCGCGGAGAGTGGATGAAGATTTGTGGAGTGAGCGAAGAGGAGCTACCGGAAGTTCCACAAATCTGCTTTCTCTTTATGTCCTTTGATTCCTGAAATACCCAAACTTTCAAACAAATATCTACGCATTCAAAAAATAAAAGTCTGGCATCGCTATACTCCAAAACTGACATAAGATCAAACTTCAAAAATCTGCTTTTTAATCAAAAAGACAGCGTCAAAATGACAATGCACATACCTGTATTTTTTATACCATGATGTTTCTATGTACAATAGATCCACAAAACCAATAAAGTCCAGAAGTTGCCAAAAAAGCTTTTACATACAAATAAAAACCATTGGACTCAACCGTATTGAGCTTTGCCTGTTTACATTTGCCCTTTTTCTTTTCTTAATTGCAGTTACGGTGTAGATTTAAATGGAGCGCGCCGAAAGAATGCCACCCGCGAGACCACCTCAACGTTAAAAGCTTGGCTAAACGAACACAAAAAGAACCCTTACCCGACGAAGGGTGAGAAAATTATGTTGGCAATCATAACGAAAATGACGTTAACGCAAGTTTCGACGTGGTTCGCGAATGCGAGAAGAAGGCTGAAAAAGGAAAACAAAATGACGTGGGAGCCACGGAATCGTGTCGATGACGACGACGCCAATCTCGATGATGACGATCACAAGAGCACCGACGACAATGATATGATGGGTAAGGATTTGTTACTAATTTTCATTTCAAGCTTTTCATATGTTCATGTGTTGATTTGTAATGGAAGAAGCACTTTCGCCCACGTAAATTTTCTTACTTCTATTTGTTTATTTAACTGTTCGCAGATGCCAAAGATTCTGGACTGGGGTCAAATGAAGATAAGGATCGCTCAAATCGCCTTTGCGATATGGGCGATCGTCCCGGGGAGAGCAACAATAGTGAATGGTCGGGCTCACGTCCTGGCTCACCGAACGGTTCGCCCGATATTTACGACCGCCCTATTGGCATTCCAGGTGGTGGCCATCCCCTCTTTCATCCCGCCGCGCTACATCATCATTTCCGCCCACCCGCTGGCTCTCCACCTGACATCGCCGCCTACCACCACCATCAGCAACAGCTGCTGCAACAACATCAACAAGTACAACAAAACTCATTGCAGCCGGCGGGTGCTGCTGGTACTGGGAGTACAAGTGCGAGTTTAGCAGCAAAACCTCGCATATGGTCATTAGCAGATATGGCATCCAAGGATGGCAAAGACTCATCCTCAAAGGACAGTCCTCCTGGTTTAGCTGCTTCCGGTCTTAACGACCTGCCACCTGCACATCCCGCCCTCTACGGGCATTCCGCGCAGCATCTTTCACCTGGAAAAATTTTGTCACCGTTGGCGGCGCGGATTCCAAACTATTCGCCTTACGTGCGACCCGACCTCTACCGCGGCTTCTACGGACCCGCTGGGCTTACTGGCCCCTCTCAGGAATTTCTGGAACACCAGCGTAATTTTGGTGCAAGTTTGGCCGCGCATAATGGTCTCAGTATGAATCCGCTTTTGTGGAAGGCGGCCGTCTCTGGCGGCACACCATTCGCCCCCCTCAGCCTCACCACCACAGGCAACCATCATACGCCACAACATGTGCCGCCGCCAGCGGGTGCTTCACCGTCCGGCTCCAGCACCACCTCGTCAATTGGCTGTGATGTCGCACAACCGCCTACACAACAATCACACCACATTGGACTGATTTCGGGTAATTCTAACTCGTCATCGAACTCCTCGAATTCGGGCAAATTGTCGCCGGGAAAGCCATGACAACTGACTGTGTCACCAACGACGGCGTCATCGTCGGCCTCCGTCCCTGCAGCGACAGTGACGCTGACGGGAATAAATGCGTCGCATTCACAATCGCAAGCATCAGCGCCAACAACAGCCTCAATGATACTCGTCAGTTCAGCAGCGTCAGCTCTAACCTACACCCACCCACACAAGCACTCGCATACGTTAACACATGTGATACCGGCCGCAGCCGCGGCAGCAGCTGCAGCCGCCTCCTCGCCAATGTCGGCCTTTCGCTCGCTGATCGCCTTCCGCGAGCAGCACATGCAGCCGCAGGCGCCGAAATTGACGTTGCGGCCATAAAAAGACCGTGGCGGACCAGCGCACCGACGGTGAGAAGGGGAGAACTAGAGACAGGGTGCGGCAGCCGTGGGCGCATTGGAACTCGAGGAGTTTACTATCGGACAATAATTTACATGTGATTTAATAATTTTTAACTGAGAGCCAAGCGGTAAGTGCATACGGCCCACTTGATGACCTTTACACCAAAAAGTATTTGATTTATCGAAAAAATATATACATAGTAACTGAAAGAAAATACATAGATGTATGTACATATGTATGTTTTAAGTAAAAGGCATTTGTCATGTACCCCAGAGCCACTCAACCCCAGTTACGAAGATGGGTGAAAACTGTGTCTACGTACTTCATTTCGCTTTATTGTAAATATTACTTGATTGAAGAGAACGAATTATACATAAGTTCACATAAGCACGATAACTCAAGTAGTCCTAAAAATACACTAAAAACAAAATGAAATAACCCAATAAACACAACGGATTCGCCTCGAATTCGCGTCGGATTCGCTTTCTCTGATTATATTATCGCGGCAATAGTTCGCGGCGATAGATCGGCGAATCCGAATTCGTAGGCATGTCACCTATCACTAGCGATTCGAGAATTTGTTCATTCTCGGATCGCTGGCGATTCGAATTTTTTATCATAAGCGATTCGAGAATTTTGAATTTCTCTGATCGTTGGCGATTCGAAAATTTGTTCATTCTCGGATCGTTGGCTATTCGAAAATTTGTTCATTAGCGATTCGAGATTTTTGTACATGGCGTTTCGAAAAATTAAAAGTTCAGAGTTTGGCTTACTGGCAATGGGTTAACTCCATATAAAATAATACAATGCACTTAAGATATTTTTATAAGGAAAGTTTAACTTTCATGAAATAACAAAAGCTTTTCAAATAAATTTAAACAGTAAATAAAGTCCCTTTATTTAAACAATTTTGAATTGGGTTTTCTACATACTCGTATCTATTTGATTATAAACCGATTTGATCTACTTTCGCGAACTCGCCTAGAATTCGCCACGATAACATCTGCGAAACTTTGATATTCGTGTTCAGGTATAAATGTAAAATTTCAGAACTATAATGATTTTTTAGTGCAAGACAACTTCAAAAAATAGAAAAAAATGATGTCGCGAAAATTAATTTTCTCGAACTTGCCGCGAACTCGAAGCGAGTCCGAATAATTACATTCGCGAAAATCTGCTTTCGCGAACTCGCCTCGAATTCGCCGCGATATCATCCTCGCGTCTGTGTTTATTGGGAATCAACATAATTCATAATTTCATACAAATAAAACTTATGCAAACAGAGCTTATAGAAAATAAACAATTAGTAAAAAAAAAAATAAACAAAAATCAGATATGTATGTATGTATGTATGTACATACATACATATGTATAATGAAGAGCAAAACATAGTACAGCAATGCCCTTTTGTTAGAGAACAGAAATATTTTAAAGTGCACTCTGTAAAAATCTATACTTATTCTTGAATGACAAAAAATAATGATAAATAAACAATAAAACATATCAAAGTATAAAAAACTATTGATTTTTGAGTGAAAAAGTATTTTGTATACACATACATACATTACAAATTATTTAGGTTGATTGTTTATCATTTTAGTCCCAGAGACGCAGAGTCGGCAATATTCGGCAAATCTAAGAGTTTGAACTCCTCGCATACCATATGTTCTTGACTTTAAATTAATGGTCGACAAAGTTGTATAAAACAAAATGCTTCTACATACATATGCCGAAAATACGTTCCGCAGTAGAAATGTGCCCAACAATGTTCCGTATTTGTTTTAAATGTACGAGCGGTGTTGATTCAAATACTTAATCGCCCCCATTCTAAATAACCTGTAATAAAACTAACTGGGGTACCAATCGACACATCCTGACTCTTATTAGACAAACCCGAAAGTAGGGCTGGGTCGTCTCGGCAAAAAGTAGATTTTAGATTTTCGACTCGACTTTTATCATTTCGACTATCGAAGTCGATTAGTCGGCTATGATAATCGATTTAAGTATTTTCGACTTTTTTTCTTAAATTTTTAACGTACAAACACATGTACATACATACATATGTACATATGTATAGTGTACAAAACACCTATTTGCATTGGAGGCCTTAGGCCGCGCTTCAATAAAATAACCCTCAGTCGGCAGAAATCTCTTTCTGGAGAACTTCAATATTATAATTTAATAATAGTCGAAAGTTTTAAATTTAGGTGAAATTCCCAATGAAGAGACTAATTTCAATTTGTATACCCGAACGGGTACAAATGTAGACTTATCGCTTTCATCCCGAACGGGTACAAATGTAGATTAACAGCTTTCATCAAAAGTTGTAAGCCAGGGCCATTTTTTATGAAGATGTCTAAAAATTATAAATTGTAATATATATTAGAAGAAAGTTTATTCGATTAGCTTTCATCTTGTAGTGAAATCTTTTAAAAAAATTAAGTATTTTCTCCAAATATTTTAAGTTTTGAGGTTGCATTATGCGAGTGTAAAAGACATGTGAGGAATTTTTCAAAGTTATAAATTATAAATGTTTATGTCTTTTAAATAAAGATTATACAATAAGTTTTACTTTTGCAAAAAAATCTATTCAATAAATTAAAATTTGTTTAAATAGTCATACATACATTGAATATTTTTGTAAAATTTCTATTTAATGAATCTAGATTTGTACCCTTTCGGGATGAATGCGATTAATCTACATTTACACCCGTACGGTAACTATCGGGGACTAATTGTCGACCGATTGTTCCCGAAAGAGATCAATCCGGGACAAATCCCTATCGGGATTAATCGCAAATTTTTTGCAGGGCATTTACTGCAGGATACACGTAAGTATACAACACAAGCACTAAATTCTTCAAAATGCCCAGTAGAACTTGGAGCGAGCGATAAGTAGAAGAGTACTCGATTTGACATAGTTATCGGGAAATATCAAAAAAAGTTAAATTTTCAGAATAAAAATACATTGCGAGCATATCCCAGTTGGAATCTTATGTATACAACATCAATTTGGAAGCATGAATTGGGGCTGTGTATGCATGCCAATATAAATGCTCGTCTATTTCCTTTTTAAACGTATAGTTTATCAGAAGAATGCATACCCTACCCTTCATTTGTATCAATGCTGAAAGCATGCATAAGCTCTAATCAGCATGTATGCACATTTAAAACTGAAAAAAAAAAATTCAAATTCTTTTACATTTTCACTTGCGCTTCTTCTCCTCCTCTTCTCTCGTTGTGGCACCTTCTTCGCCTTCACTGCTTGCTCTCTTTATTTATTGTTCTCCTTTTTGTTTATTTTATATTCTCCCTCCAGATCAGGGATGCCACTTAGAAAATTTTTTTCCTACCAAAAACCTACCAAAATGGCTTCGAGCCTACCTATTTTTTTTTTTTTAATGTGAGATTTAACATATTCAACAAATTCATTTAGGGTAACTGTGCCAGTAACCGAACACTTTTTTTACCGTTTAAAATAAAAAACTTTTTTTTTTGGTTTTGAAAACTTTAGTATTAAATTTAATATTATTTGTAAAAATTTCAATTAATTTTATAACGAGTGATAAAAATGTGAAGGAAAAGAGAAGGAAGCAGTAGTTTTCAGATAAACAAAAACTTGAGTTCGCGTTAAATGACATTCGGACAAGGTTGGATTGGGTATTAGTGGCTGCTACCGCTCGTCCAGTGCGGAGGAAATCAGGATTTACATTTTGTGGAATAACATTTCAGGAATAATGAGGGCAAGCAGCTGATCCTGAAGAAAACGTAAGAAGATTGATCGAGGGAAATAGCGGACATTGTTTCCACTTGGTACAGCAAATACATTTATTACCTAGGTAGGCTTGATGATCTGTTGTGATACCACATGGAGCTCTTTATTACGCACCATGTAGACGAACAACCTTGTTTGCTTCATATAGCATAAAATGTCAGATGCCTTTCTGTTTTCAATCTCCTCCAGTTGTGTCTGTGGGGGCAAGTGTACTTGATGCTTAAAGAAAACGCTTCTATTTAGCATAGTTTTGTGACAAAACTGATGTTAGTTGAACGAAGGCAAAAACCTACCAAAATTCCAATCGACCTACCAACCTACCAAAAGGAATAAAACCTACCAGTTTTGGTAGGAAAAGCCCAAAAGTGGCATCCCTGCTCCAGATTCGTATCATGATATCCATTCTTATGGTAATGGTACGTGAACAGCTGACTTCTTCTTCTCGTTTTTAATTCACCGTGTACAGAAGAATACAGGAGAATGTCAAACAAGGAAAAATTTTACTTTGAGTTTGACATTTTGATGGACAAAAACCAAGGCAAATTCATTCTTATGGTAATGGTACGTGAACAGCTGACTTCTTCTTCTTCTCGTTTTTGTACAGAAGAATACAGGAGAATGTCAAACAAAAAAAATTTTACTTTGAGTTTGACATTTTGCTGAATGAAAATTTAAAGCGAATATTGCCGAATTCGCCGTGCCATTACAATAATGAATTTGCCTTGGGCCGCATTTAAAAAAATTTTTTGATCAAGAGCGAAGTCGTTGCAACGCGTTGGGGCGAAAACTATGTTGTTGCAACAAATATGGTAATTCAACTGCGAAAGGTATTTGATTTAACTGCGTGCTTTATACTCAGCTTTACTAGTACGCAGAGTATTATAGTTTTAATCACATAACGATGGATTCTAACAGAATGAAATAATCGAGATAGATATGCACTTATACATACATATGTATGTATATCAAAATGATCTGGGTGAAAAGAGAAATCGATTAAGCCATATCCGTCCGTCCGTCTGTAAACACTCTAACTCGCGCAAAAATTGAAATATTTTGATGAAATTTGGAATGCAAGTTTGTATCTAGACTGGGACGGTTGGTATTGAAAATGGTATAAGTCCTTATCTATATCGATTATTTCATTCTGTTACAATCCACCGTTATGTAATCAAAATTATAATACTCTGTGTACTAGTACAGCTGAGTATAAAAACCTTTATAGAATTGACAGTTAAACAGTGTTTCAACATATTTATTCAGATCTTTTAGAACCACTCCAATTAGGCGGTTTGCAGTTCAATCAATGCTGAATTATTAAAGTGAAACTCCGTCGATGTTTCACTTTTTATCTAAACTAAACATCTTAAATTTATTATATATATATTATTAAATATCTTAAAAGAACAACTGAATATTTACCGCCCGACAAAATTTGCAGTTTCGGGCTACAAATGATTTTGTTTATTACTCATATCCGCATCATTCTGCGCCTTAAAACGTTTCTGTTCCTCTTGTTTTTAAAATAATGTACATATAATATAATCTGTTAAGTGGAATTTAAAGATTTTGCATAGCAAAAAAATATCTGCAAAATTAAAACTTGTCATATGCTTACATAGTTTTGTAAATTGTAAATAATCGTAAGTATACACGATTTGTGTATTATTTAGTACGTAAAAACATAAACACATATGTATATACATATGTATATTCATATATGTATGTAAGTAAAATTAATTGATAAGTACATATGTACATATGTATTTGGTAGAAAAATTATGTTTGTATTACATTAAAGGAAAACGACATAAAATTAGTGTGTAATAATAAACTGACTGCAAACATGTGAAATTATTTATAATTGCAGTCATAGAACAGAAAAAGTAAATGTACATGTATGTATGTACAATATGTATACATATACTACATACATACATACATATCGACGCTTCCAAACAATACTGTACTAAGTCGACTTAGTACGTTTTCCCGTTTTTGGCGTTTTCAAGTATTACGTGTCTTTAGTTAGATGCTGTC
Organism: Urophora cardui; assembly: GCA_960531455.1. Classification (NCBI taxonomy): domain Eukaryota; kingdom Metazoa; phylum Arthropoda; class Insecta; order Diptera; family Tephritidae; genus Urophora; species Urophora cardui. Next base: position 70,904,202 of record OY482673.1, on the reverse strand, counting down.
AAATTTTGGTATCAATCGGACAATCCAGTCAAGAGTTATAAGCAAAAGTGTATATATAATACAACACGAGATTTTTACAGAATAAAAATATTGAAAGCTTGCCATGAAAAACAACGTAGCAAGTTTTATTTTTTCTTTTGGTTTTACACAAAGCATAGCCTAACTTAGATGGTGTCGAGTTTTGGTAGGGACCTTTCAATCCAAATAGAAGTTACAAGCGAAAATATACTGAGCACACAACAGAAGTTTCATATCGAGTTTAAACTTTGAGAGCTTCTCCTGCAAAACACAGGTTTCACACTTAGTACAGTATTGTTTGGAAGCGTCGATATTTACATAGTAGGCACGTAGACATAAATAATAAAGTGTGTTGCAATTAAAAATAACAATAATAGTTCGAAATTACATATAAGTATGTACATATGTATAGTAAAAAAATAAATAAATAAAATGCCATAATTAAAAAAATAAAATCTTTAATAAATAAATACATAAATATGTATGTAGGTATGTATATTAAAAACAAAATAAGCAATTGATGTACTTGTAATTTAGTTACATATGTATACATACCAGACCTTCTTCAATTACATGTAATTGTAATGGGATGGCATCAATTACATTTTTCCTGGGCTTGAGAGAATTTAGTTACACAGCTTGTTTTTGGTTCTATTATTCTTTTTGATATTGTTTTTGATTTTTTGTTTATTTTTTTATTGTTTTTATTTTTATTTGGTTTTGCTTTTGTTTTCTTTGTTCTCTGTGTTCCGTGTGTTTTTTTTTGTTTTTTATGTTTTTTTGTTTTTTTTTTTTGTTTTTTAGTCTTTTTTTATTTTTTTGTTTTTTTTTTTTACATGTTTCGTTGGCGACGGGCTTTTTAATGCAACAAATCAAGCGCTGCTCCGTCATTCCAATCATTGTGAAATGCTAAATCGCAATAATAAAGCAAATACTTATTATTTATTGGCTGACTGATGGATGAATTGATAAGCTTTCAGTGTTGGCTTGTTGTTCTCTAATCAAATGCGCGTTCGCTCATTTGTTCGTTGCAGAAAATGGCAATCTTTTTTATTTAAGCAGCCAAATGCAATTGAAACAAGTAAGGAAGCCTAAGTTCGAGTGGAATCGAACATTAGATACTCAGCTGTATGCTTTCATTGTTTGTTTGCGTATTTTACATAAAGCGAGTGCCGCATAAAGTGGGCGTAGCCACGCCTATTTTCAACATTTTTATCAGTCATCCAACTAAGCATATGAATATTATTCTTTGTGCAAAATTTCATTCCTTTTTGATTTCTAGTTACAAAGATGTCACGTTACAAATTCCCAAAGGGTGTTCCAGAAATATCTTTGTTAAAAAGTAGGCGTGGTCATAAACCGATTTCAATAAATTTTTACGTGTCTATTAACACAAGTTGTAAAAGTGTATAAACCAAGTTTCGTTATAATATCTCAGTTATTTGTCGAGTTATGGGCTCCGAAATCTCGTATATTCCTTTGTCTAAAAAGAGGCGGTGCCACGCCCATTTTCCAAAATTTTTCTATTTTTTGTTTCCGGTCTATCGTGGAACTCTTGCCACAAAATTTAAATGAATTATCTTTATATTTGACAAAGATATCGCTTAAAATGTTTTTATTTGGCCACTTTATAATACCCATATATAAAAGTGGGCGTGGTCGTCAACCGATTTCGCTAAAATTTTCAACATGTATTACCACAAGTAATAAAAGTGTACACACCAAGTTTCGTCATTATATATCAATTATTTGTCGAGTTATGGGCTCAGAAATCTCGTATATTCCAGCTTCTAAAAAGAGGCGGTGCCACGCCCATTTTCCAAAATTTTTGTGTTTTTCGTTGTATGTCCGCAGGTGGACTCCTGGCATAAAATTTCAATGATATATCTTTATATTTGACAGAGATATCGCTTAAAATGTTTTTATTAGGTCACTTAATAATATACATATATAAAAGTGGGCGTGGCCGTCAACCGATTTTAACTGTTTTCCGTCCAAACGTTTGCCTAAGTAAGTAAATCACGCGTACCAAATTTCATCGATATATCTTCAACAGTTTCTGAGTTATGACTCATAAAGCTTTCAATGTTTGCTCCTTAATAAGTGGGCGTGGCACCGCCCATTTTCCAAAATTCCATCAAATTTCTTCTTAGGGGCCTGAGCTAAACACGTGGGTAAAATTTCATCACTCTAGCTATATTAGTGGCTGAGATACCAAATTTCAGATTTTTTCTATATAGGAAAAGTGGGCGTGGTCATGGTCCGATTTCGCCCATTTTCAATACCAACCGTCCCAGTGTCGATACCAACTTGCATTTCAAATTTCATCAAAATATCTCAATTTTTGCGCGAGTTAGAGTGTTTACAGACGGACGGACGGACATGGCTCAATCGATTTCTCTTTTCACCCTGATCATTTTGATATATATAAGTCTATATCTATCTCGATTATTTCATTCTGTTACAATCCACCGTTATGTGATTAAAACTATAATACTCTGTGTACTAGTACAGCTGAGTATAAAAATGTATGAACTTTAAGTGATACTAATACTAACATACTTACTTACGTACCTACATATTCGAAGTGACAAAAATTCTATGTATTTTCTTCGTGCGTTCATTGGCGCCATCTTCGCTGCAGTTTTCTGCAGTTCTCGTACGTTTAGTGAAGCATCTTCACCAACAAAACATGTCGACGAAGATAGACGCATTAAAAAATATTTCGACGAAGAAAGACGCATTAGCATTAATATCGACCAAGAAAAAAAAATCTTTCCTAAAAAATATTTAAATGAGTCTTTCTTTATAGGCTCTGAACACTGCATTTGAAATTACGTTGATTAGCCGAAATTATTTTCCGAAATCACGCGTATTCACACACGTTTTTGAGTAATTTCATTTAGTCGGGTTTCAGTTACGCTGTTCCTGCGCCAAATAAAAATTTTTGCATGGTCAACTTAAATGAAAATATCATTAATAAAATACTCCAACCAAATTAAATTTTTTATAATTAAAGAATCGCTAATGCAATATACAATGAGAATATATCTAAGAAACCGTCGCGAACAAATTTAATAGACGTCTTTATTTTAGCGCAGATGTAGGTATATGCGCTAAAATAAAACGCAGCTAATGTGAAATATTAGCGATGGGTAAAGATGTTTTCGATTATAATCGATAAAATTTAGAGAAGAGACCGATTCCCGAGTAATTTCGTCAGTTATTTAGCCGAAATGCGCATTTCAAGGATAATTTCAGCTGGCATTTTTGTATGGCGAAACAACGTTATTTAAGGGTAATTAACGCCGAACAACGATTTTTGCCTAAATTACCCTTAAATCATGCCAATGTGCAGAGGCTATTATAGTAAAAAAAATAAAGCGTCATTCTTCGTTATCAGAAAAAATAAAGAGTCTTTCTTTCGAAAAATATTTTTAATGCGTTTTTCTTTGAAAAAAAAAAGTTTGCGACTTTCTTCCACAACATTTTGCGTCTTTTTTCGTCTATAGCGACGATATGCATATGTATAAGTCCGTATCTATCTCGATTATTGCATGGTGTTACAATACACCGCTGTGAAATCAAAATTATAATACTCTGTGTACTAAGTATGCACAGCTGAGTATAAATATCAATACGAAAAGTGGGCACTGATCTTTACCGTTATTTGGCCAATGGCTCCACTTAAACCTGTATATCTCTTTAACGCATTGAACTAACTACATTTGATAGTGGCATTCCGCGACTATATTTACATACATGATCCCCTATAACTTTTTCCTTTTGCCAGAGATGTTCTTTGTTGATAGCTTATCTTTTTGTCAATAGAAAGGGGCTTCACGCAAAGCAGTAAAACTAAAGGTAAAAACATTTGTTTTACAGATCTTGCCTGCCAAAGTCAAATTTTTCTTCAAATTTTCGTAAAAAATTTAAAATTTTCAAGTTGATTCATCTATATTTCAGAAACTATAAGACCTAGAGAAAAATGTTATAGCAGCCATGTATAGGCAATTTAATTTCCTTCTGGTAGCTCAATGCTTTAAAGAGATATACACGATTATGTGGAGTCATTGGCCAAATAACGGTAAAGTGCCGTTATCTCAAAAACTACCTTCACATAGAATTGAAAATGAACCCGATTTTCGGAATCAGCGACCGATTTTACATGTAGATAGTATAGTGGCGTTCAAAGTATTTTTTGGTTGTAGATCAGTGTAATTCGATATGAAAATCTTCTCTGAGATAAGGTACTGCCAGACGATGCAATGAAAGTGCTTTCAGAAAGTGAAAAACTAAAATTTTCTCGTGTAGCCACCAAAAAAGTACTTTCTGAAAGTGTTTTCCGAACTTTCAGCAAATTCGCCTATGCGCCTATCTTGGGACAATTGACCCTAGCCCAGGACATGCAGTGTAAAATGTAAATTGAATTTTATATAGGATTGGACCAAATTTTGGACCAGTTACAATCCCCTACAGTCTAGTTTGTGGAGTATACTAAGTCCACTCTGAAATCCTACAGGGTAAGTATATATGTATATACGCATGTAGTTGTGACAATAATCAACTCATTTTGTTAGTAATCGAAACCAAAAACAACAAACTCAAATACTCGATGCCCACAAATTATGTATATGGAAAGAAAACATGATCATGAGACTGCAAACAAAAAATGTTCCTCGTATTAAAAAAAAACACAAACAAGCAAATCAATAGAATCGAACAACGTTCGGCTGAGTTGTGTTGCTTTCAAAATATTAACAATGCCAAAAAATAGCAGCAACGTTTTATTTATATACATATGTATGTATAACTACATTGCTTACAACCAACTCTGCAACAAAATTTATGATTTATGAAGATCGTCTTTTGGAAAGCGCACGCACAATTCAGGAGTTTTAAACGCGCCGGCCGGTATGTTCGCCTGGGGCTCGTCCATTAAATCAGCACCCCAGCGATTGCAATTGTCATATTTCCTTGCACGATTGATGAGTTGATCTGTTCAGCTGACGATGACATTTTAGACAAGAGAAGAAATAGGAGAGATCGAATTAATATCACTCTCCGCGTAATCGAGATTGGTTATTGCCCTTAATACGCGCAATTTTCAGTGGGTCGCTGTGGCAAAAATGTCGAAACAAAAGTAATTTTTAGAAAATACCTGAAGTGAGTTTCTGTAACAAAATCGCGAAAATTGTCGATCAAATTGACGTCACATTAATACGTTCACACCTTGTCACCATCTAAAAGGCAGGTGAGAATCTATCGATTGATGTCTTTATGACGTCACTCAGTCGAAAAGATTATGGAGTTCAGTTACAGAAGATCAGTACTGGTAATTTATATATCTGAATATGGTACCGCTACGGCCTAGATTTGTTGGGTAGTGATGGGCGAGTCCGAGATGTTTTATTCGATTCTCTCGATTGTTGAAACATCTCGAATGCTCTCGATGGTTTTCATTCGTACTCGAGTCAAGTCGTAAATGGCCGTCAGTCGAAACAATCGCTAAAACATCTCGGACTCGCCAACGATTCCTCTCGTTTTCAAAGCAACCCTACAACACTGATGGGCGTTTTGACTCATATGAGCAGTTACTCTCAGCACACGTATTCTTACGCTCTTATTTCAGTTGCTGTTGAGAGCGAAAAATCAATTGAGTTACAGTGGTGTTAGAACAGAATTTTTATGTCAGTTGTGTTTCAGCAAGCAAAGGGATGGCACGTATCGTCGCTTTGCTTTTATTTTTTATGCAATAGTAAATTATGCGCTATTTAATGAATGAAAGCATTTAGGGCAATTCTAAATAATTTTTCACTGCGAACAGTGCGAGTAAGAAACACATATACATAGGTACGCGCATAAATAGTATCATAAAACAATCAAGCGGCGCACGATGTTGCTTCGCTGTTGTTTGTTAATCAACTGACTGCAAATGTTCTTTGTCCCATGGTAGCTACTTTACGCTCGCGGTTACCAATACATGCTTACATTTCATTTGCCCACCAATGCCCTACAACATCTTGGACTCTCTGCAAAATACATGTTGCCGCTTGAATATCAAAATTGCTTTAAAAAACATACAGAGTGGTACAAATCTATTGCCGTTGTTGCTACTCGTAAAATTCATTTATTTCATAAGCGTCTCACTTCAGAAAATTTATTAATGTTTAAATAATTAGTTATTATTATTATGCACGACACTCTTTAGTTTTGATTTCAAAAATGCAGCATCTATGTATAGCATATTTTTCAATTTGGTTCATTTATATATGTATTTACCTCACTTCCATTAAAAAACCTCGGAACAATCGCAGAAACATCTCGGTTGTGTAGTCGAGATGTCATCGAAACAACCTCCGACTCGCCGACTCGGAACAATCGCAAAAACATCTCGATTGTGTACTCGAGGAACGAGTCAACTTTTGACTCGATTGTGATTTTGCAACGATGGCGATTCTCTCGATTGTCAAAACATCTCGGACTCGCCCATCACTAGTGTTGGGTTCGAGTCCTGGCACGGGAAAGCATACAAATTAAATACTTAATTTTGAAATTCCCACCATAAGCCGACAACACTCGTAGCTTCAGTTATGCCAGAAATACTTGTTCTGTTAAAAAGAGTCAGTGCGCCGATTTCTTTTTGGAACCGTCTTCCAGACTGTTATGCGTTTTCCACTGTGCGGAAGCTTTGTCAAAGATGGAAGTTGCCGGTAGGTAAGACATGCCGAAGTCACGTTTATGACAGAAAACGATGCAATGTACATTCATACATACACATAGCTATATGTACAACCATACGAAATGTACATATTGTTGGCTTGTCACTGGTTGTTTCCAGCTTGTTCCGTGGAGTAAGTTTGCGCTTGCTTAGACTTTCCTGGCGCTAGATATATCGTCGCCCGGATAAATTAATGTCGTATGTTGCATTTAAAGACTTTTGGGAAAACAGGTTTGAAGTTTGGAATTGTATTTCTCCAAAACTTCTGATTAGTTTTTATCCAAAGTCTGGCAGAACACTACTGGGCCACAAAGTTCTTAAATTATTTTAATTTTGTTATATATTGTTTATTATTTTGGAATTTATAAAGGATCTTCTTCAGTAAAATTTTGTCGTATGTTACCCCTAGCAACATTTTTGCAGGATATTTGTATGACTATTAACTAAATTAAAGATTTTTAAAATTAGTTAAATATTGCATTTGATTTCTCATAAAAGTAAATAAATTAAATAATTGACAGCAATTAAAAGCACATTGGAAATTAGACGAAATCGCTTGCGACCTTGCACAAACGAAAAAATTCTGCTAAAAATCTCTTAAATTAAAGGAGATAGCAAAAAACGGATAACGTCATTCGAAAGATCTTGATTAGTTTAGTATAACTGTATTATTAACTCAATTCGGCCCAAAATTCACATACGACACTAATTTATCCGGGCGACGAATATGTACATAAGTACGTATGTACGTATGTGGGTAGGTACATACCCTGCGAGAACTCAATAACTAGTGAGCAAAATTTCTAGTTCCGAACTAGCGAAAAGGTGCCAAAAATGAACTAGATCAATTGTAGTTAGACCGTCACCAGTTCATAAGAGCTCAATAATAAAGTAGTTATGGAAATAAAAACGACCAAAAGCAAAAGTTAATTTTTTTATTTTATTACTTTTTAAATATTTTTTTATATTTTTATTTAATAAATAAATAAAAAACAAGTAAGGAAGCCTAAGTTCGAGTGGAATCGAACATTAGATACCTACTCAGCTGTATGCTTTCACTGTTTGCTTGCGTTATGGGCTCCGAATTCTCGTAGATTCCTTCGTATAAAAAGAGGCGGTGCCACGCCCATTTTCCAAAATTTTTCTATTTTTTGTTTCCGGTCTGTTGTGGAAGTCATGCCACAAAATTTCAATGAATTATCTTTATATTTGACAAAGATATCGCTTAAAATATTTTTATCGGTCGTCAACCGATTTCGCTAAAATTTTGAACATGCATTACCACAAGTAATAGAAGTGTACACACTAAGTTTCGTCATAATATCTCAATTATTTGTCGAGTAATAGCCTAAGAAATCTCGTATATTCCTGCTTCTAAAAAGAGGCGGTGCCACGCCCATTTTCCAAAATTTTTGTGTTTTTTGTTTTATGTCCGCAGTTGTTTTCCTGCCATAAAATTTCAATGATATATCTTTATATTTGACAGAGATATCGCTTAAAATATTTTTATTAGGTCACTTTATAATACCCATATATATAATTTTTCGTCCAAACATTTTCCCAAGTAAGTATAACACGCGTACCATCGATATATCTTCAATGGTTTCTGAGTTATGACTCATAAAACTTTCAATGTTTGCCCCATAATAAGTGGGCGTGGCATCGCCCATTTTCCAAAATTTTTGTGTTTTTTGTTTTATATCCATAGTTGGACTCATGCGACAAAATTTCAGTAATAGATCTTTATATTTGACAGACGTATGGCTTAAAATGTTTTTATTAGGTCACTTTATAATACATATATATAAAAGTGGGCGTGGCCGTCAACCGATTTTAACTTTTTTCCGTCCAAATGTTTGCCTAAGTTAGTAAATTACGCATACCAAGTTTCATCGATATATCTTCAATGGTTTCTTAGTTATGACATATAAAACTTTCAATGTTTGACCCTTAATAAGTGGGCGTGGCACCGCCCATTTTCCAAAATTTCATCAAATTTCTTGATAGGGGCCTGAGCTCAACACGTGGGTAAAATTTCATCGCTCCAGCTATATTAGGGACTGAGATACCAAATTTCCGATTTTTTCTCTATAGGAAAAGTGGGCGTGGTCATGGTCCGATTTCGCCCATTTCCAATACCGACCGTCCCAGTCTCGATACCACCTTGCAGTCCAAATTTCATCAAAATATCTCCATTTTGCGCGAGTTATCGTGCGCACAGACGGACAGACGGACGGACATGGCTCAATCGATTTCTCTTTTCACCCTGATCATTTTGATATATATAAGTCTATATCTATCTCGATTATTTCTTTCTGTTACAATCTACCGTTATGTGATTAAAACTGTGTACTAGTACAGCTGAGTATAAAAATATCATCTGCCTCGACACCGACAGGATTCGAGCCGGCGCTCACCAGATTGATTATCACACGCGTTAGCCAGTGGGCCATCGCGCCACTTGCATGAAGTGCGTGTGTCAAATGCTGCACTTAAGGGGCTGATATAAAACTGTAGAATTTGTAGATACGTGTAGCTAGTTCATAACTATCGAAATTGTGCAGAGATTTAGCTCGCACTATTAGTTGCGAAAAGTGCACTAGAAGCGATCTAGTTCTGAACTACAGATTTTCCCTACAGGGTATGTATGTATGTACTATGTATGTATGTGCCCTGCAAAAAATTTTTGCTTATTGTTCACAAATCAGGTCTATAAAAGGAGTACGCTGGCACGCCACTTCTGTTATGCACTCACTCTGTCTGCTCCTAACTGTCCAGTACTTATCTAGGCCTTATTTCACATGGCGGATAAGCCTTTGGAATAAGGTGTGCTCTCAGAGTGAAAGTACTCCTAATGGCCTGATGACATCAACACAGGAAAATCAGCCTTATGTTAAACCTTACGCCATACAAATTTGCTATCCTTATAATTTTCAGGCCTCATTTCAAGCCTCTAAATCTGCTGTTTAAATTCTTAAATAAGGCTTAGATGTTTTGGTTGGTATGTATTAGACATATACCTACGCCGACAGTGATTCCGGCGGCGGCGACGTCATTCCAAAAAAATTCCGCGGCGGCGGCACGACTGCCGCAGATCTACACAATCAAATCCTTATACAAAATTTAATTTTATTTAGTTATAGTTAGCATAGGTACATGTGTAAAAGTTTTAAACTATTTTTATTATGTTCAATCGGTATGTTTATATCAGGGTTCGGATTTGCCTCATTTTGACTCCTCACTCACACATGCTTCACTCATTAGGGTGCAGCTGCATGAGTGGCCTCTGAGTAGGGATGCAAACGATACATCGATGTTTTTGAAACATCGATAGTATCGAACGAAAATTCGATGTTTAACATCGATGTTTGAAAATTACTCAGTATCGAAAAATCGCCGAAACATCGATGTCAACCCTGACGATATTTGACTGTTGTTTTAGTCAGTGGTAACTTATACATAAACATAATAAATCCCCCACAGGTTGGTAATGTGACTCCACATTACGGTTCGAATTTCCATGAAAATTCCAATTTTGGGGTGTGTGAGAGAGTACCCAACAGCCATTCAATTATAATTATCATTAAATCCACCGGAGCCATATATTTTTCGAACAATTTATCTGAAAAAAAAACATCGATGTATCGATGGTTTTCTTCCGATGTTTTTTTAGGATCGATGTTAATTTTTTCGATACATCGAACATCGATGTATCGATGTTGGTCCGCAAAATTTGCATCCCTACCTCTGAGCGCATAAGCAACAGAGGCCACACATTAGCGTGAGCGCTCTGCGTGAGTGGCAGCAGAGTGAGCAGCCAAGATGAGGCACGCTAGTAGCGTTGCCTCTCCTCAGCTGCGCCCTCATGAGTTGCTCTGAGTGAGTGAGGAATATGAGCGACGCCTCATAGCTTGGCGATGACCCAGCCAACCGTCTGTATTAAGTATGTAGTATGGAGCTGCATGAATGCTACAAATTTGTTTACTCTGCAGTGTGCACACTGCACGCATATGTGGTAAATCTACAGCAAGGCTCGGCAAATTTGTAAATGCAAGTGTATAAGTGAGAGCGCTTTGATCGCTACCCTGCAAAAAATTCGATTAATACGGGACGTGTCCGGGATCAATCGCAAGGGAGCGTGGGACTAGTACAATTTTACATCCCTTTATATGGGGCGAATTGATTGCATTTTTTCGAGAATATCCTGTGAAGAGACTAATTGTTCAATTTGTATACCCGAACGGGTACAAATGTAGATTAATCGCTTTCATCCAAAGTTGTAAGCCAAGGCTATTTTTTATGAAAATGTAAAAATTATTAATTGCTATAAATGTTAGAAGAAAGTTTATTCAATTAGCTTTCATCCTGTAGTGAAATCTTTTAAAAAAATTAAATATCTCCTCAAAATATTTTAAGTTCTGAGAATGCATTATGCGAGTGTAAAATACATGTGACGAATTTTTCAAAATTAGCCAAGGCTATTTTTTATAACAATCTTTAAAATTTATAAATGTTCATGCCTGGGAACAATCGGGGACTAATTGTGGACCGATTGTTCCCGAAAGAGATGAATCCGGGACAAATCTCTTTCGGGATTAATCGCAAATTTTTTTGCAGGGTATGGCGAACAAACATACGTACATGCAAATTTTTAACATTCGCTGCGCAAACATGCGATAGCCACACACGATGTTGTTTGGCCACTTGTTCAGCGACGACTAAATCATTTTTTAAACAAGGAGCGCAACCTGTCTGTGTGAAGAGCGTAACTTGTTTGTCTGATCTTAAGATCTATGAAACGCCGAGCCTTGATCTACAGCACTTTTTTTTAAATATGAAGATCTACTGCACGGGGCTTAAAATCTATCGCATTTTAAGATTAAATATTTGTTTAATCTTGACTTTTGTTCAAAATAATGTACTTTATGGCAAATATGGTGGTAGAAAACTCTTTGGCAGCGCTTTTCGAATAACGAAAGCCCGTATGACACCACTTTATTTCTCTGAATTTTTCTTGTATGTATTTATTGTTTGAAAAATCTACCGAAAGTAAAACTACAAAAACAATTCTACTGTAGGTTGAAAAAAGATAAACTATCCCTCAAAGAACAATTTGATTGTCATTTAATTTTAAACTCAACTAGAACAATTTTTTTTTTTTTTTAATTTGAATAATAAATTACTAAAATAAAATAATAATGAAAATTAAAATAGAAGGATGGCTATGTACTGAGTATATTTGGAACAATACGCTACGCAAATAGGACTTCTTCATTCCCTTGATTGAAAAGCGGAAGTTAAATAGAGCTTGCTAAATTTACAACTTGTACCTATTTCCATTTCTTTTTTATTTCAAAATTATTTTATTTTATTGTTGTCAAGGTAAAAAAATGTGAGAAATAGACTGTTAATGTCAAATGCAAAAAAAAATATGATTCTAATGACGATTAAATAGTTTTTTGCGTTAGTCGCATAATAAATAAAAACTAAACAAGTAGGTAAGTACCTACATAAGTACATATATTTTATCATACAAAAAACATTATATCAAGCAACGAATAAAACGAATGACATTCTTAAAAATAATGTTGCTTTTAACTACCCTGCAAAAAATGCGATCACTCCGGGATACATCCGGGACAACTCGCAAGGGAGCATGCGATTACTACCCATTTGTATCTCTTTATATGGGTTGAAGTGTTCTCTTTTGTTTGAGCATGTCCTATGAAGAGACTAATTGTACCCAGTTTGTACCCGAAAGGGTAGCAAAAGCGCACAATTGTACCCGTTTTGTACCCGAACAGGTAGCAAATGCGACACATCCATTTGTGCGACTAATTGTACCCGTTTGATACCCTTTCGGGTAAAATTCGTCTACAATTAGTATACATATGTACCCGTTCGGGTACAATTGGGAACAATTGTAGACTAATTGTACCCGAAAGAGAGCGCTCCCGGACAAATCTTTTTAGAGACTCGTCGCACACTTTTTTACAGGGTACCTACCTACATACATACGTATGTAAATATTCGTAATTGCATCTGGTGAATTAAATACATATGTATTTACATACATATCTACACATATACATAGATGAAAAGCAACAAAAACCAAGTTTAGGTAGAAATATGGATTTTACATACCTACTCAATCGCCTAAAATGGGCAAATATATGAAAAAAAATCAAAAAAAAAATGTCACTAAATTGCACACTGCAACATAAATATATGTATGTATGCATTCTAATATATGTATGTAATATTTACTGAGTTTCTGCGCACTCACCCACACGCTCACACGCATTACACAAAGAGAAGAGGAATCCTACGACGGCTCACCTCACACGCAGCGTGAGCGCCTCATTTCTTCATCGCTCATTCGAAATGAGTGAGGAAACAAAAAAAATCCTCACTCTGCTTTACAGATGAGCGAGAAACGCAAACGGCCACTCATCATCATGCCGTGAGGCTGAAATTCCTCACTCACTCACTCATACTCTGAGTTTCTTCCTACCCTGGTTTATATGCGTGTAAAAAGTGAAACAAGCAGTGGCTGTACGCGGAAAAGTTTTTTGCATATATCTTTTAAACGGTTAAAAAAGTTGAGCTCCGCAACCGGATTCGTATTCCTGACATTAAACATTATCTTTATTTTTATTAAACACTAGCTGTACCCGGCCAAGCTTTGCTTTGGCCCACTTCCTATTACAGATATTAGAAGCGAAAAACTGCACACTTAAAAATAAGCACATCTGACACTGAAAAACCCCCATTCAGTGTATGAATAGACACTAGTGTCCGACCGAAGCTGGAATTTTAGGCCGAAGCCGAAGCCGTAGCCGAATATTCGGCATAATCCTTTATTCGGCCGAAAACCGAAGCCGAAGCCGAATACCAAAATAAGAAAAATATATACTTAAGTTTGAGATGTTTTTATTTCATAACAATTAATTTTTTGTTTGTTTTTTGAATAAGCAAAACACCTTACAAAAATACATACATAGGTGTAAACAAAAATAAAAAAAATACAGCCTTTTTTTAGGTAAATAAAATTCAATACTTAAAGTTCAACAGCTTTATGTTGTACCTACGCCAAAAAAGAGTTTATCTGCATCGGTGTATAGTTGATCAGCAACTAAGATTAAGTTAGTCGAACACCTGATTGGAGTTGTATATGTATACTCAAATTGTATTCCGCCAATCACGGTCTGCGACTTCCGCGAAAATAATTTTTGAATGAAGTGATAACCAAGAAAACACAAAATTGCCATTATCTCAAAAAGCTAACCATAAAACAATAACAATTCCTGAATTTGTTGGTATTTTTTGGCTGTAACATAGTATTATACATACATTAAAATATTTTTTTAAACGGTATTGAATTTTTACTTACGATCTCTTTGTTTTATGGCCAATAAGTGAATAAACCAGAGACCCAAAATAACAATTATCCTAATATCGACAATCGTTAAAATTACGGGATTAGACAATTTTTGTTTTTTCGATCGGCACATAATTGTTACTAGCAATTGATATTTTTTTCGATGCTCCATAACAATTACTGGATAATGGATATTTTTTAGATCACTTCATAATTGTTACTAGCAATTGATATTTTTTTCGATCTTCCATAACAATTACTGGATGATGGATATTTTTTAGATCATCCCATAATTGTTATGAGCAATTTATATTTTTTTCGATCTTAAATAACAATTACTGGGCGATGGAGATGTTTAGATCAGCCCGTAATTGTGGAAAGCGGGCAAATATAGAATACCGAACACCACAAAATGGGTATCAAATCTTTATCGAAATTAAATCTCGACCAAATGATAGCCTTAGCCAAGCGCTTTCATTTGATACCCGTTTTGTGTGCATTAATTGAAATTTTTATGCACCACATTTTTATCGATAACTCTGTTATCGATTAATATATCGAAATGAAAACTCGAGCAAATGATAGCCCTAGCCAAGCGCTTTCACTTGATACCCATTTTGCGGTATTCGGTATTCTATATTCGTATTTCGTATCCATATTTACCCGCTTTTCAACAATTATGAGCTGATCTAAAAAAGATCCATCATCCAGTAATTTTTATTTAAGATCGAAAAAAATATCAATTGCTAGTAACAATTATCAACTGGTCTAAAAAATATCCATCATCCAGTAATTCGCTAGCTTAGAGTGCAAATTGTGTAAGTCCATTTTTCAAACTTTGTAGGAGAGACAAAAAACACAAAATAAAAAAATTTCAAAATGAAAAAAAAATTTCTGTTCATAGAAAAATTTTGGACTTACACAATTTTCTTCTCTTTTTGGACTTACACAATTTGCGTATCACTGAATAACAACGAGTAGAAATATGACAAGTATCACAGACTTGTTTAGCGTGGTGCGTATTTAATTTTTCTAGCTTTCTACACTTAAAAACACTTTTTCATAAAAATGGACTTACACAGTTTGCACTCTAAGCTAGCGAATTGTTATTTAAGATCGAAAAAAATATCAATCGCTCATAACAATTATGATATGATCGAAAAAATATCGATCTTTGAATAATTGTTATTGATGATGGAAAAATTTTTTCATTGCTTAATAATTGTTATGAGTGATTTTTATATTTATTTGTTATAATTGTTATGGTCTCTGGAATAAACCACTTTTTCGTGTAATAAACTATGTTTAATCTAATGACACTTTAAAAGAATTGATGGACACACTACGGTGACGATATTTAATAATTAGCGTAAGTTATCGTTCGAAATCTTAGGCCTGTTCAATGACAAAAAAATATTACTGGAAGTTACGATATTCTGTCGCTTATAAAAAATCAAAAAATCGTAAAATCCAGTCAATTTTTTTTGTTATTAAACACATCTATTATTCGGCCTCGACTATTCGGCCTTTTCAGCCGAAGGCCGAAGCCGAATAAAAAATACCAGCCGAATAGGCCGAATACCGAAGCTTGGCCGAATATTCGGTCGGACACTAATAGACACGCTTTTGCGTTAACTTATGCTATATAATGCGTACAAGCAAACATACAGAGAACTACACTGCGTATACGGCTTTGTTCAGAAACTCAGTTTGAAGCGCAACCTGATTTTGTAGTACAAGCAAAGCGTTCATAAACGCAAATTTTTCATTAAGCGTCGCTCATCACAATCATCAAAAAATGATTTACTGCCGCTGTTGCGCTTTATGCTGTGTTTCTGAACATACCCTATGTAACTTGTTTACATACATACATACATACATACAGGTGAAACTAATAAAAGCGCGTTAATAAGTTGGAAGTATCTAGAAACCGAATTTTCCTCGGGTTGCAACGTCAACAAAAATTATATAAATTAAAAAAAAAAGTTAAGGAAAAAGTATATTTTAAAAGTTTGCCCTCTTCATGTTCTTATCACTTTTTTCTTCGTATTAGCCCCCTCCCCCACTCCGTTCCCTCTACTATTCCCTTTCTCTTTGCTTTTTAGTTTTATTTTTCTATTGTTGTTCCGTCTGCTAAATATCAACAACAGCAGTTTTCACCGCTCCACCGCATATGAAGCTAGTATAGTTTAGTGCAGAAAAGTTCATCGAACACTTTTCTCTGCACTAGAGTTTGCCAGTCATCGAACAGATCTATTTCAAATAAAACTCGTAATATCAGCGAGAAAATCATCAATATCCTGTTACTTTCTCATCTTTACTAAAAACACGTTATAAACAAAAAAAGTGTCGGCTTTCCACTAAGGAAGCACGCCACGAAAAAAATTACTTTCAGGGGCTCTCAAATATCTCAAAACTTGCCGGAAGTTTACAGTTTACGAGATAATTGTTGTTAAGTTTGACTGGGTCCATATATATTTCCCCAGAAAGAGAATTATGTCGGCTGAGGGTCATTGTTTTTAAAGCGCGGCCGAAGGCAGCCAACGCAAAATGTTGTTTTACACACATATGTATATGGATATGCATTTGCTCGGTTTAATGTGTGCTTTTATCTCGGCAATAGGTCACTGTTTTTTTTTTTTTTTGGTAAATTTTAACAACAAATATCTTTTAAACTACAAGCCTCCGGAAATTTTTGATTTCAGTTCCAAGTCCTGTGAGAGCCCCTCTACCCCCCTGAAATAGTCATTTATTTCGGGGCATTGTTCCTTAATGGAAAATGAAATCATATTTAACAAGTAAGGAAGCCTAAGTTCGAGTGGAATCGAACATTAGATACTCAGCTGTATGTTTTCATTGTTTGTTTGCGTTTGATGGATTTTATATAAAGCGAGTGCTGCATAAAGTGGGCGTAGCCACGCCCATTTTCAAAATTTTTATCAGTCATCCAACTAAGCATATGAATATTATTCTTTGTACAAAATTTCATTCCTTTATGACTTCCAGTTACAAAGATGTCACGTTACAAATTTCCAAAGCGTGTTCCAGAAATATCTTTGCTAAAAAGTAGGCGTGGTCATAAACCGATTTCAGTAAATTTTTGCGTGTCTATTAATACAAGTTATAAAAGTGTATAAACCAAGTTTCGTCATAATATCTCAATTATTTGTCGAGTTATGGGCTCCGAAATCTCGTAGATTCCTTTGTCTAAAAGGAGGCGGTGCCACGCCCATTTTCCAAAATTTTTCTATTTTTTGTTTCCGGTCTATTGTAGAAATCATACCACAAAATTTCAATGAATTATCTTTACATTTGACAGAGATATCGCTTAAAATGTTTTTATTGGGCCACTTTATAATACACATATATAAAAGTGGGCGTGGTCGTCAACCGATTTAGGAAATTTTTCGTCCAAACATTTGCCTAAGTAAGTATATCGCGCCTACCGAATTTCATCGATATATCTTTAACGGTTTCTGAGTTATGACTCATAAAACTTTCAATGTTTGCCCCTTAATAAGTGGGCGTGGCACCGCCCATTTTCCAAAATTTTTGTGTTTTTTGTTTTATGTCCATAGTTGTACTCATGCGACAAAATTTCAATGATATATCTTTATATTTGACTTTGATGGCTTAAAATGTTTTTATTAGGTCACTTAATAATATACATATATAAAAGTGGGCGTGGCCGTCAACCGATTTTAACTGTTTTCCGTCCAAACGTTTGCCTAAGTAAGTATAGCACGCCTACCAAATTTGATCGATATATCTTCAATGGTTTCGGAGTTATGACATATAAAACTTTCAAGGTTTGACCCTTAATAAGTGGGCGTGGCACCGCCCATTTCCAAAATTTCATAAAATTTCTTCCTAGGGGCTGAGCTCAACACGTGGGTAAAATTTCATCGCTCCAGCTATATTAGTGACTGAGATACCAAATTTCCGATTTTTTCTATATAGGAAAAGTGGGCGTGGTCATGGTCCGATTTCGCCCATTTTCAATACCATCCGTTCTCGTCTTGATACCAACTTGCATTCCAAATTTCATCAAAATATTTCGATTTTTGCGTGAGTTATCGTGCGTACAGACGGACGGACAGACGGACGGACGGACGGACAGACGGACGGACGGACATGGCTCAATCGATTTCTCTTTTCACCCTGATCATTTTGATATATATAAGTCTATATCTATCTCGATTATTTCATTCTGTTACAATCCACCGTTATGTGATTAAAACTATAATACTCTGTGTACTAGTACAGCTGAGTATAAAAAAAATCTGTGCACATTTATCTAAACATTGCGCTTACTTATATAATATAAAAAAATCACATCATCAATCATTCATGAAAATAACCATTTAATTATTGTACTCAGATGGTTTAAATTTTTAATTATGCCACTTTCCTTAAAAGAAAAATATACATTAAACGATAAAATCGTAATTTATTAGGAAAAATCGTCAAATCGTAACTGCTTAGAAAAACATTTTTTGCGGTGTTTGGATATACTCACAAAATCGTTGGTAACCGAATTCGGACTCGGATGAAAAGGTGGAAATTCTCAACTTCGATTATTTCCTTTCGATTATTTTCGATTTGAGAAGTAAAAAGTTAATCGAAAAAATAATCAAAAGGAAAAAACCGATATATTTTAACCGTTAACTGTAAGAAATTAACCGATTATAATCGTTTTTCCGATTTTTGTTGCTAACCCTAGTCATGATGAACAATGATTCGCCGGGTTATGTTCACGGTATATATGTATATTGAGACGGTAATGCCAGTAGGCGGAAATGTCAAATACTGCTTACGTCACAGGACCAATAAAGCCGCGAACAACCAAACAAACAGCTGTGCCAATTGCAAAAGGAAATGACGTATGAGGACCTGATACTTTTTTCTAAAACCGAAAGAAATATGGCGGCCAGCGAACTGACATGACCTTTTAATTGGATCATGGGTTATGTTGTACCTTCTGATTTCAGCGACTACTTCCGGCAGAAAAATTTAAGTATACCAGTCAAAATTAACGGTCCTTCCATCCTCTAATGAAACATTTGCAACATGGCCCATTTTCCGAAGAAACAACCAATCATTCTCGTTGCAACGTGTGGAAACGGGTTATTTCCCAAGATTATTCGCTACATTATTCGAATGCGAATTAAGTTATGTGGAGACGGGCTTTAACATCACAAACCGCCATCGTTGTAAGTTGTTTTACATGAGTAACAATAAGAAATGATACTGAAATTACTTTGCGAAAAATTACTGTAGGTCTGTACCTAAAACACTAAAGTATATTTTACGAGAATCAAGATAAAATCGTTGGGCGGAGGATCTAAGCAATTCTTTGAAAAGCGATCAATGCTTAAACGGAATATATTTTTTGAATCGAATAAACACATTAAATAATTATGCATTTTAAATTTATTTTATCAAAATTTTTGAAACAAAATTGTCTTCAAAAAAACTTCAGGGCTTAAGAAACCGTAAAGAGGGTATGAATTCAATTGCAAATGTAATGTATTTCTCGGGTGACATTAATTGGGACGCGAAGCGGTCAGATCATTCGCTAATCAGTTGAATAAGAAGGGTTGAACTATCTCTGAGTGACAGGCAGAAAAAAATTTTACGTGTGTCTATAGAATATAATTTGTAGATTGGAATTAAGTATATATGTATGTATATACATATGTATGTACATACAAATGTACATATCTGTGGCCAAAAGCAATAATCGCGTAAGTCGTAAACTATATTTTCGATATAAATTGATTTTTATTTTCGAAGGCATTTCTTAGAAAATCATAAAAGTCGACTAATCGTAGATCGACCTTTAAAAAAAATCAGGGTCCGGGATTTTTATTCCTTTTAAAACAAATATCCATAGAAAAGAATTATTTCTGGCTGTTTATTTTTTTGGAAAAAACATAATAATTAAAGTTTGATTTTTATTTTTTCGAGCCAGGAATAAAAATCACACTGTGTGACAGTGAAAAAGTACTTTTGGCGAGACATACTCCAAGTTGTAGGTCTGGTCAGGTATATAAAAACTGCATACTTAGAATTTCCAATATACTCCCAAAATCTGGAGATAGGAGCCAGAAACCCCTTTTCCATAGGTTAAGTCATATATTGTACCATAACTTTTTCTCCGTTAAACCCATCAACATGATTTTGATGTCGTTGAAAAGACGACATTTTGCCGCTTTTAACAGTATATAAGCTGTTAATGTATCTTGATAAGTGTCAGAGAAACTGTAAAAAATATATCACAAAGTCAATTTTTCTCGATGAATTTGTTAGTGTACATTTGAAAAAATTTTAGAACAATCTCCTATTAATTCTGTTTGCAACGACATATAACTTTTAACATATCCGCGTAGGCAGTTTTTGGCCCCTAACATAAGATTTTGGGGGTATATTGGAAATTGCAAGAATGCAGTTTTCGTATGCTTGGTAAGGCCTATGACATATGTCGACCTCGAAAAAAGTACTTTAAATTTTTTTTATTTTGTCACACTGTATTATTCCTATCCTTTTATTTTTTAAAAATAGAATAAAAATCATTTGTCAATAACTAATTAACCGCTTACCGAATTTAATGAACTTGGTACCTAAGGATGCCAGGATTTTAAAGTTATACTAGTATCGCCGGTGGTCGAAATTCGACCATGCAATTTATTTTTTCAACTTTGTATTGGTACAAAAATTATTCCTTTTCGCGGAGATAAGCAACACTTTCCAAATTCCAGTTGTACCGCAACACTGATTTGCCCTTTTGATCGCGGTCCGACGCGAAATCATGTTCAAAATCAAGGCAGATCTAGGAAGGTAGGCCCGGTGGTGAGCGCTTTTAAATTAAAGCGACTATTCAAATGTGTTTACGATATTTGTAAACACGTTTACGATATCTATTTATCTTAACCAAAAATTTTATTTATTAATTATAAAGAAATTAAATAATTTATAGAAAAAATTATATGCCTGTGCACTGCTCCTGACTCATACGAACACATCCATATCAATTTTATGTGGATATGAGTATGTTAAATGTGCAAAACAGCCTGGCAATTGTTTGTATGGGAAAAATGTTAGCCTATTAATATATAGATAGTGGGCACATTTGCCAACGAAGCAAAAACGAAGTAAATCAAAAATGGTACAAAACTAAAAACTTTATTTATTAATTATAAAGAAATTAAATAATTTATAGAAAAAAATATATGCCTATGCACTGCTCCTCACTCATACGAACACATCCATATCAATTTTATGTGGATATGAGTATGTTAAATGTGCAAAACAGCCTGGCAACTGTTTGTATGGGAAAAATGTTAGCCTATTAATATATAGATTCTATTTTTTTTTTTTTCAAAAAAATCGCTAAAATATAATGCGGTCAGGATTTTGATGCTGGAGGTCCCGGGCGGAAGGAAAAGTTAATAATTTTCTTTGGGGAAGCTATTTATCCGATGATTTTTATATCTTCGGAAAAAAATTATTTTTAATTTCTGTCCCTGAAAAAAATCATAATGGCCTAGATTACAGTGTTGTTCGCCAGTATCTTAAAATGGATAGTAATGTCTGCGAACAATAAATAATTGTCAATTCTCTGAATATCCCTATCCCTATTCCTATCCTATTCCTCCAAGTTTTGATATCTTACGGAAAACACTTCCAGAGATATTCACCATTAACCGCTGGTCCAATAACGACCTCTCCTATCAGTTTTTCTTGAATATCTTTAATGCACATACATTTTTATTATATTTATTATATTTTTGCCATGTTTATCACTACAACATGGTATTTTACATACATAAGTAGAATAGTGTTTACTAATATCTTTTGACTGAAATAAGTTATAACTTATAAGCATGGGGGTTTCACGGAAATGGTATATATAACTCAATCATTTCTTAAGGGGACTTAGGCGGATATTGCTTGTGACCACAGAATATACTATGTACATTAGAGTGGCCCTTACGCCTATGGAAAATTTTTTTTTCTACTTTTTTGAGACGTTACCCCCTGAAATGGTTTCATGTACGAAGAAAATATTCCCTGTTTAATATTTGCTCGATTGGTCAACGTTAACCCGTGCCACAATGTGTTGAAGTAATGAACCAAGGGTTATATGGTTCGGTGGACGTTTATATTGGACGAATTCTCTTATATTGTTGAATTTTAGTAGATTACAACGTTGTTATTTATTAGACTCCACAAATAAATGATTTATAAACAAAGCACTGAAGTACTGAAATATCATGGATCCTTATTTACTGATAGATGTATACATACAATTTGAGAAAATTGAAATTTTTAATGTATATTTTTCATATAGTTACTCGTACATACATATTTATATGGAAAATTTTAAAAATAAGTGCCCTCTATTAGTGTAATTGTACATTCTCGTACATGCATACACAAATAAGAAATACAATTCAGAACTTTAATTCTCTTGAAAGTCCTTTGAAACAGTTTGAAGAGCAGTGTAATAGCTCCAAAATAAAAGAAATTAATTAACTCCCAAAGAAGGAAATGAAATAAGTCCCAACACACTGCGAGTTATTTCATAACGAAATAAGTTCTATTTTGTATGAAAATATTTGTAGTTTTTCCATTTGTTTTTTGGAGTTACTTTATTTGAGAGTTATTTCACTGCGCCAGCGTTTGCTGCTGACAATTTTGGTATTTTTTTCTATAACACTTTGCAACAGCACTTAATTCTTTTATATCAGAATTTAACTAAAATGGTGTGCAAATGTAGAAAATTGGAAACGTTTAATATTCTAAGTGCCTCCTCGGATGAAATCCTTACAAAATGACTCGAGGAAGAAGAATCGGAAACCCACATTGAGTACTCTATCATGAATAGTGCTGGACCGTCTCGATATTATATTTCTGAATCATTTTCAAACGGTAGTTACGCTGACTACGCGTAAAATGACCATGCTACGGACACAAACTTTCCCAATACCGACAGATACTCACTTTTGGTATGTTTGTAAAAAACTAATTTGTTTTACATGTGCTAAAAAGGTACCTATGTATGTGTGGCATGCAAGTTTAAACTTGTAAACATCTCAGAGTTAGGTTTTCGGGTATACCTACGCACATACATATATTTGTCACGACATAGCCAAAAGAAGCGCTTACCAAAAGTGATGTTGCCAATTTTTCAACTTCAACTCGTTGTGGCAGGGGGTAACACCTGCAAATTTCCGACTTTCGAAAATAAGGGCCACTCTAATGTACATACATATGTACGCATGTAGGTACCAAGATATTGAAAACTGTGCTGCCAAGGATCAATCTGGATCATAACATCGAAACCATTTAAAAATATTTACTTCTCGGCCGACATAATCGGAAACCAAAATAACAAGTAAGGAAGCCTAAGTTCGAGTGGAATCGAACATTAGATACTCAGCTGCATGCTTTCATTGTTTGTTTGCGTTTGATGGAAACACGGTGTATTTTATATAAAGCGGGTGTCGCATAAAGCGGGCGTAGCCACGCCCAATTTCAAAATTTTTATTAGTCACCCAACTAAGCATACACTCAAAAAAAAAAATTTCTCTCGATCAAAGACATAATTTTCCTTTTTTTGAACACGCGTCCCAATACAAAAATTTCTTTGTTTTATGTAAATTTTCTCAAAAATGTGGAAAAAACATAAAAAAACATTCAAACAAATTCGTTGCCATGGGGATTTGTATGGGAATTTAATTTCTCAAAATTAAAGAAATCAAGTCTTCAAAACAAGGAAAGTTGGGAATGCGCTTAAAGAATTTTTCATTATTTTAATGTATGAATTTTTTCAAAACAAGTATATGAAACCATGGTAACGCATGTAACAACAATATTTTATAAACCTTTTAACATGTTTTAAGGAAAATTTACTCAAAACAAAGAAAGTAGTGTTCAAAATAGGTAAACAATTTCTTTGACCCCTCCATATATTTTTTTTTCTCTCAGTGTATTAATATTATTCTTTGAGCAAAATTTCATTCCTTTATGACTTCTAGTTACAAAGATGTCGCGTTACAAATTACCAAAGGGTGTTCCCGAAATATCTTTGTTAAAAAGTAGGCGTGGTCATAAACCGATTTCTATAAATTTCAATGATATATCTTTATATTTGACAGAGATATCGCTTGAAATGTTTTTATTAGGCCACTTTATAATACACATATATAAAAGTGGGCGTGGTACTCAACCGATTTTGATTTGATTTTCCGTCCAAACATTTGCCTAAGTAAGTAAATCACGCGTACCAAATTCACCAAATATCTTCAACGGTTTTTGAGTTATGACTCATAAAACTTTCAATGTTTGCCTCTTAATAAGTGGGCGTGGCACCGCCCATTTTGCATAATTTCACCATATTTCTTCATAGGGGCCTGAGCTCAACACGTGGGTGAAATTTCATCGCTCCAGCTATATTAGTGACTGAGATACCAAATTTCCGATTTTTTCTATATAGGAAAAGTGGGCGTGGTCATGGTCCGATTTCGCCCATTTTCAATACCAACCGTCCCAGTCTCGATACCAGCTTGCATTTCAAATTTCATCAAAATATCCCAATTTTTGCGCGAGTTAGAGTATTTACAGACGGACGGACAGACGGACAGACGGACGGACGGACGGACATGGCTCAATCGATTTCTCTTTTCACCCTGATCATTTTGATATATCGCCTATGCGATTTTTACGTTGTTTTGACTACATGAATGCCAAGGAAATATTGTAGTCATTTGAAATTTCAGCTTGAAAATTCATTTCGCAGAGAAAGTTTGTTCATTAAAAATATGGATTTTAAACATCTGAGTGAGTATCGTCTATTATATAATGTAAGTGAAGTAAGTAAGGTAAATATCAACAGCCTGTGACACGAAACCACCAGTTTTTGAGATCAAATATTTTAATAAAAATACCGTAAAATTATTGAATAAAACAGCGTATACCATATAAAATATAATAAAATAGTGTATCAGATACATCATACGAATTCCTTAAAAAATAAAATGGCCTATATGGAGGACTTGCGTTTTGAATAACATAATTATGGTCTTAAAGGATGCGTAGAATAAAAAAACTTGGTAAATTTAATGTATTCATCGAAAAATCCACTATGAAGAATTTTTATTTACCGCGATACTGAGGTTTTAATAGACATCTGATTTGACAAAAACTTTAAACTCGATTTTCTCAAAACCCAAAAAAAATTATACGCTATTGTTATATTGAGGGGACGATATATAAGTCTATATCTATCTCGATTATTTCATTACAATCCACCGTTATGAAATCAAAACTATAATAATACTCTGTGTACTAGTACATCTGAGTATAAAAATAAACCTTATGGAATAAGTTACTTATATGCGCTATTGATGACTGTTGTTGGCTGTCAAGCTATGAACCCACCAAAAAATCTAAGCCTTATTTAAGAATTAAAACCGCAGATTTAAAGGATTACGAAATAAGGCCTGAAAATTATAAGGGTAGTAAATTTGTATGGTATAAGGCAAAAATAAAGCTTATTTTCCTGTGTTGATGTCATCAGGCCATAAGGAGTACTCTCTCTCTGAGAGCACACCTTATTCCAAAGGCTTATCCGCCATGCGAAACAAGGCCCATATAAGTATTAGAAAGTTAGGAGCAGACAGAGTGAGTGCATAACAGAAGCAGCGCTGCCAGCGTACTGCTGTTTTGGACCTGATTTGTCAACAATGAGCAAACATTTTTTGCCGGGTATGTACATATGTATGTATGTTAGCCCGATAACACTGGACCACAAAATTAAATTTGTTGTCTGTACTTTAGACGCCACTACCCTATCTACGTATATGTAAAATCGGTCGCTGATTCCGAAAATCGAGTTAATTTTTTATTCTATGGGAAGGTTTTTGAGATATCGGCAATTTACCGTTATTTGGCCAATGGCCACACTTAATCCAGTATGTTTCTTTAACGCTATCTACGTTAAAGTAACACCAAACGAAAGAAAATTAAATTTCCTATACATGGCTCCCATAACATATTTCTCTAGCTCTTACAGTTTCTGAAATATTGGTTAGGTTCAGAAGGCGCAACGTTTGAGCACCACTGTTGTGTAGATATCACTAATCGGAAAGTGATACAATTTGCGCCTTCTGAACGAACTGATACATTAAATATACAAATTATTATTATAATTATCCCCAACGTAATCGCCAATAATTTTGCGGATTTGAAACATTTTTTTTTTAATTCAAAAATTCATAAATAAAATTTATATTTTTGTACATATGTCAAAATCGTAAGCTCAACATGTTGTCTAAAGTGAGCGTAAAAAATTTATGATGGAAAAAAGTCTCCAAACTCTCAACATGTTGTGTTGATCTGAAATACTCAACGTTGCATTCCGAAGATAAAACACAACAGTTGCGCCACGGTTGCGCCTTCTGAACGTAACCATTGATGATTTAATTTGAAAATTTTCAATTTTTTTACGAAAATTTTAAGAAAAAATTGATTTTGTCAGGCAAGATCTTTAAATCAAACGTTTTTACCTTTGGTTTTACTCGTTTACGTGAAGCCTCATTCAATTAGCAAAAAGATAAGCTATCAACAAAGAAAATCCAAGGTAAGATAGAAAAGTTATAGCCGATCAAGTAAATACAGCCAAGCCGCGCAATGCCACTGCACGGGTACATTCTATATAGTAGCAACGCATTGGCAGAGTAGTAGATACAAGATTCATTACGTGTATTTTTTGGCTGTAGAGCAGTGTAATCACCGGTAGGCTTACATACCCGGCAAAAAAGTTTTGCTTATTGTTGACAAATCAGGTCTTACAAGGAGTACGCTAGCAGCACTGCTTCTGTTATGCACTCACTCTGTCTGCTCATAACTCTCTGATACTTATCTGGGCCTTATTTCGCATGGTGGATAAGCCTTTGGTATAAAGTGTGCTCTCAGAGTGAAAGTACTCCTTAAGGCCTGATGACATCAACACAGGAAAATGGGCCTTATTTTAAGCCTTACGCCATACAAATTTTCAATCCTTATAATTTTCAGGCCTTATTTCGTAAGCCTTTAAATCTGTTGTTTTCATTCTTAAATAAGGCTTAGATTTTTTGGTGGGTATGCATGTTGTTGTTCGCATATTAGGAGCGAATGTCATGTGTTGGGCCACAAATGTATTGCCACACAATAATGACACAAATTGACAATCAATCGGTAACATGTTTATTACATAAAAATTTATGAAACTGCAATGAGTTGAGTAGGCAAACAAAATCAAAACTCAGACTAGACATATACGCCGCCGATTGACGCCGCCGCCGCCGCGCCGATTACCTTCATAATCGGCCGCCGCCGCCATAATCCGTGAAATCGGCGCATCGGCGCGGCGGCGTGCGCTGGCGCGCCATACCCGTATGGAGCGAGATGTGTACATATTTTCCTAGTTTTGCTAACTGCTAAAGTTCTTCAAAATTAAAAAAAAAAAACCAATCAACGTGTGTTGACCTCAGGAACACGAAGCTGAATGCGGAAATGTTTTGTTTTTTGCCGGTTAAAAGTTATTAACAAAAACTTTGGCTGTTCCCTACTTTACTAGCCTCAGTCCTAAAGAATTTAAGCTACTGGAAAATTTCAGTTCGTTGGCTTACATAATTTTTTCTAAGATACGGAACTTTTCTGGGATCTCCTCCATTTAGTCCTACTTATCGAGGTCTGTTGCTAATTGTTCTACTCAAAACTGCACCATTTCAACCCTCCTTGATATCATTAGATGCCGAGTTTGTCCCTATTTGTTTAACCCTTTCCTTCCCATGGTAGCCATATGGCTACCAAATAAAAAATCTATATTTAAACGTCTTGATACGGAATTTTTTTCCATTTAAAAAAACAATGCTTAAAACCAACATTGCTTAAATGATTTAGCCCTAAATATTTCTAATTATACATTGGCAAACATTGAAAATTTTGACATTTATTTAGCAACCCACGTGCCCTTTGCATTCGGCTGGTTTATAAGTTTCTTATCAATAAAATATATACAATTAATTTATTTATTCGTACGAAAAAAATATTTTCGTGTAAATTAATGCTTGAAAAATACATTTTAGCAACAAGAAGGTGAAAAGTGTAAGTAAGAGTGAATATATTTGCTAAAATTGATTGGTAGCCATATGGCTACATTGGGATTTAATGCATACAAAAATTACCATTTAAACATATTTGGTAGTATGACGTTCATAATGTATTTATACTTTTTTGCATCACTTGCTCTGAAACAAATAAAAATAAATTTTTTTGTTTAAACTACATGTCAAAGGAAAGTGCCGTGTTAAAGGAATCCTTTGAGATTTATCACCGTGGATGACCGAAATATATTGGGAAACATAAAATTGTTAAACATTGTTTCAACTTGAACTGAAGCCTGCGTAGAACAACTACATTATTTTTTTTATGTTAAACATAAAGGAACATTACATTATTTATATTTAATTCTAGAAAATTAGTCCTGCGGTTGCAATATTTGTATATTTTTTTTTCTAGATTGGTAATGGCCAATGGCCAGCTCCATCATACTATATGTCTGAAACCGGTCTTTTAGTACATGATTTCGTCTGCGTTTTTGGAATTGGACGGTTGCTGTCTTGATCAGATCGCCTTCCTCTATTTATGTCGTTAATAAAACCAGCATTTATCATCCTATCTGCAATTTCCGCTTTGAACTCTAGCAACGAGTTATGAGTGGGGTGAACCTAAGCAATATGATGGTTGGACTTTATAGGTCAAAATTGGACACAAAAAAAATACTACTTACGCATATTTTATCACTTCCAAGATGTTTGCTAAAGGCAGAAGATAAAGTAGACCTCCACTGCGTTGGGAATATCAGGTGAAGACTAACTCGTCCTCCCTTGGTATATCCAATTGGTGCCAGGCAGCACTAAGCAGAAACGACTCGCGCGCTCTTTTTGGACTCGGCCAAATCTTTTAGACGGTTACGCGCCAATTAAGAAGAAGACATTTGTGTTTTCAATTCCTGGTTATTGTATAAGAGGCATTGCATACAAAAGAAAATGCCGACAAAAAATCGTTTCTACAGTTCAAAGCAGAAATTGCTGATGGGATGATAAATGCTGCTTTTATTAACAACGGCAGAAATAGGGGAAGACCATCTCATCTAAACAGCAACAGCCCAGTTCCAAAAACACAAAAACGGAGGAAATCCGGTACTTAAAGACAGATCTCAGACATGCAGTACGATGGTTCTGACCATTGGCCATTACCGATCTATTTAGAAAAAGGAAAACGCAAATATTGCAACAGCAGGACTTCGTATTCTGGACATAAATGTACAAAATTTAATATTGCTTTGTATTTAACATCAAAAAATAATTTTTTTATTTGTTTCATAGCAAATGATGCATAAAAGTATAAATAAATGATAAACTTCATACAACCAAATATGTTTAAATTTGTATGCATTAATTCCCAATGTAGCCATATGGCTACCAAACCCTACCACCCACTGGAATACAGATATCAAAAAAAATTTAATGCAGGATCATTTTAAATGCTATTTATACTAGAAAAAACCATTGTTTGATTTTTTTCTATATCTGCTTCTTAATTTGGGAAGGAGAGGGTTAATATTGAAATCATGGCAACCCTGTTTTTGTAATTAAACGAAGAAGAGGAGAGTAAAATATATAAAAAGTTAGTTGTAAAATGACAGTGACGAAAGGGGATTGTGTTTTATTGTGGTTATGGGGAATCTTGGGATTCTCGGGGTTAATTCGTGGCTATTGCGGATGTGGTAATAAAAATCACTATTATTATTTCCAACTTAAATTACACATTTCATTATTTTTATTCATAAAAAATAAATTATTATACAAAAACCACCCCAGAGGCATTGAAGCATGTCCTCTCCGTGTAAGCATCAATATATGGTAATTATTATTTGGTCTTAAAATGAAATAAATGGAGAATTGCAAAATTTTGTCCCTATTATTTTTTCCAACACTGTATATACATATTTTTATTTTAAAGTGTCTTATATATATATATAAATATGTACATATGTAAATATATGTATGCATGTTTATTATCATACAAAATAAGCAAATGAATTTAAATTTACCCTTACATATGGATTTTTGTATATTCTTTAATATTTATTTTCATTATTTTATATTTTAGTTTATGTAACAATTGTTTTTTGCTGGTAATAGAAAAGTTTCACCAATTTAAGGTGGAAATTAGTTTATTTATTCCATTCAGCCAGCGATATTAAGGTAACTAAATAAAATTAACTAGTATCGCCGGTGGTCGAAATTCGACCATGCAATTTATTTTTTCAACTTTGTATTGGTACAAAAATTATTCCTTTTCGCGAAGATAAGCAACACTTTCCAAATTCCAGTTGTACCGCAACACTGATTTGCCCTTTTGATCACGGTCCGACGCGAAATGATGGTCAAAATCAAGGCAGATCTAGGAAGGTAGGCCCGGTGAGCGCTTTTAAATTAAAGCGACTCTTCAACTGTGTTTACGATATTTGTAAACACGTTTACGATATCTATTTATCTTAACCAAAAATTTTATTTATTAATTATAAAGAAATTAAATAATTTATAGAAAAAATTATATGCCTATGCACTGCTCCTGACTCATACGAACACATCCATATCAATTTTATGTGGATATGAGTATGTTAAATGTGCTAAACAGCCTGGCAATTGTTTGTATGGGAAAAATGTTAGCATATTAATATATAGATATTTGAATAAGGATTGTGATTTGTAGATTTGGGGCAGGCGCGCCGGCGCGAAAAAGCACGCCGGCGTCGCCGCCGCTGCCGAAATGTTTTTGGAATAGCGCCGCCGCCGCCGGAATCACTGTCGGCGTATATGTCTAACTCAGACTAGAGGATGGACTGGACACATTGGACGTTAAGTACACTCAAACATACATATGTATGTACCTATGTATATACATACCCTGCAAAAAAGTTTTGCTTATTGTTGACAAATCAGGTCTATACACGGAGTACGCTAGCAGCTCTGCTTCTGCTATGCACACACTCAGTCTGCTCCTAACTTTCTAATACTTATCCAGGCCTTATTTCGCATGGTGGATAAGTATTGGTATAAGGTGTGCTGTCAGAGAGAGAGAGAGAGTACTCCTTATGGCCTGATGATATCAATACAGGAAAATCAGCCTTATTTTAAGCCTCACGCCATACAAATTTGCTACCCTTTCAGGCCTTATTTCGGTTGCCTTTGAATCTGCGGTTTTAATTCTTAAATAGGGCTTAGATTTTTTGGTGGGTACATACGTAGATGTACATATATAATATCTCTTACTTTTGGCTATTTTTTTGTTGCTGATAAACCCAAATAAAAGCGGAATTATGCACGAGGTGCGGATAAGTGTGTATGGTTGTTACTGTTTTTGCTTTCCGCAAAGAGCAACTTCAAAACGTGTTTTCCTGTATTGCTGGAAGTCACCGGCCGGAAATGAACGAAACAAATTTTATATTCGCTGCCAACAAAGGAAGAAAAATATCGGCAAAACGACATAAAAAATTTAAATTCGCTCAGGACCTACTATACCTACAATGTAGGTCCTACATACATATGTACATATGTATGTATGTATAAATGCTTATCTAGATACATATGTATATACCCAGCTGTGTTATGTAATAATGCTAGCCACACACCTTGCAATTTTTTATACAACTTGAGCCAGTTGCGGTCGAAATTGCAACGTTTTTGGGGCTGTTGTATGAAGTTGTGTATCGGTTGTACGGAAAATCAAAAACTTGGTTGCATCGTTTGGGGGCATGTTGTTCAACATTTCATTTTACGAGAATTCTTGAAGTGAACACATCAAATTAAAATAAGTAAAAATAAGCGAATTCAACACAAAAACATAGATATTTGTAGAATAAATAACGCAAAATGGAAAGCTCGCAGCAACCACTTTTTTACAATTTTTTTCCTTTTAATTAATCGTACTTTTGCTGTACGTTCTTCTTCTTCCCACAAGCGCAATATTATCCTATTCCATCTTCACTCAAAGTAATTTTTTACAAAATGAGATTGTACAACAAGGTTGTACAATAAATTGCACTGTATGTAGGCAAACAATCCAACTCGATTCCAACCGAGTTGGGTTAACGGTCGCACCGTGTATGGCTAGCATAAGAGCCAGCCAAAGAGCGGATAGATAAGCTTAGAACAGATTTCTTCAACTTACAAAATATGTACTAGGTATGTCTGTAATAATAATACATTGGTGCGATGCATGCTCCTTAATTTTCTACAAATTTGTCGGATCTACATTTGTATGTCGGCTCCGAATGGAAAATGAGAAGTTTTTTCATTACAGAAATCGACGCCTGAATAAAAGAGCGTTTTTGAAAAAAATTTTGAAATAGATTGATCTTTTATTCAGGCGTCGAAATACTCTCGGAGGGTAGATACATACATAAATATGTATGCCTCCCGCTGCCGATTTTTAAACGGTTTTATTTAGCTCACCCCGTTTGTTTTTTTTATTTATTATTTATTATTTATTCTTGGGCCAAATTTAGTAATTCAAATTTCACCCTCTTCCTGTCAACCGATTAATCTGAAATTTTGTAGGCATGTATAACCCCGATGACAATGCAATATTATGAAAAAAAAATTCCGATAGGTGGCGCGTGGGTCGCTATATTTACAAAAATCGCATTTATGGTCCGATTTGGCTGAAATTCCGAACATGTATTACTACCTTGAAAAGAAATATTTTCTTTAAAAAAAAATTCCGCTAGGTGGCGCGTGGGTCGCTATATTTACAAAAATCGCATTTATGGTCCGATTTGGCTGAAATTCGGAACATGTATTACTACCTTGAAAAGAAATATTTTCTTTAAAAAAAATTCCGCTAGGTGGCGCGTGGGTCGCTATATTTACAAAAATCGCATTTATGGTCCGATTTGGCTGAAATTCGGAACATGTATTACTACCTTGAAAGGAAATATTTTCCTCAAAAAAACTTCCGATAGGTGGCGCGTGGGTCGCTATATTTACAAAAATCGCATTTATGGTCCGATTTGGCTGAAATTCGGAACATGTATTACTACCTTGAAAAGAAATATTTTCTTTAAAAAAAAAAATTCCGCTAGGTGGCGCGTGGGTCGCTATATTTACAAAAATCGCATTTATGGTCCGATTTGGCTGAAATTCGGAACATGTATTACTACATGCGAAACTGTTTGAAGAAGGTCAAGCCTACGTGGCTCTTAGTAGAGTAAGAACTTTGCAAAAACTACGTATAGAGGCGTTGGACTGCAATAAACTAACGGGCAAGAAACCTTGCAATAATGAAGCACTAAATGAATTAAACAGAATGCGAAATAAAAACTAAAAACTAGAAAATAAAAATAGGTAAAAAAACTTTTTAAGTTAAACGGTTTTATGTTATACATACATTGCAATGTTTAAGATAAATGTCCTAAAAACCAAAAAATAATAAAATAGATACAGTCGTGGGAATTATAAACATTTGCATAGACTAGACAAAAATAAAACCGTGGGGCACGTCAATTGTCTACAATCGTTGATTAAAATGTTTGTTTTGTAATGTTACACTATAATTAGGCAGTTGTTCAACCGACAACGATGGACATGTGATAAGTAGGGCTAGAATGTGGAAAAAAGCTAGCAAGCTCGATTATAAGCGAGTTTTAGGGTTTCATAGTGGTGAGCGAGTAGTACTTTTATCATATGTTTTGTCGATTAAAGACAAACTACGAGCAGTGAAACGATTCCTCGTGTGAATGTCCAACGATAAACTAGTTGAAACATCTCTTTTATTAACATGGAGTGTATAACTATTGGAATTTCCATGAGCAAGAAAATAGTAAGTAATTTCCTCACCGTCTGCGGGCCAACTGCCTAACGACGAATTAAACGATTCTTCTATCGCACATTAAGTCGATAATTTGTAGACAATTGACGTGCCCCCGGTTTTATTTTAGTCTAGTCTATGCAAATGTTTATAATTCCCACGACTGTATCTATTTTATTATTTTTTGGTTTTTAGTACATTTATCTTAAACATTACAATGTATGTATAACATAAAACCGTTTAACTTAAAAAGTTTTTTTACCTATTTTTATTTCATATTTATGTGTATGTATGTATGTATGTACATACATATATTTCTGTGAATATATGCAGTTCATACTTCGTCAGATCATTTCTTGCACCTGTGACACGTAGGTATGTAAATATACATATGTAGGCATAATAATATTATTTTATAGTAAGGGGTGCGGCATCTCCCGGAATACACTTTAACACCTTTTGAGCAATAATTTTATGAACGAAAGGCGATAACTGGGGCTTCAAATTAAATTTAATTCCACTTCTCTGCTTCAGCGGGTTTTGGATGTAAGACGGAAGGTGCCGAAATATTCTTGAGCGATATTGAAAGGTAATAATCAGTGTTTCATCTAGACGTAATTTTGCCTTCACTGCTTGATATATATTGTTGTCCATTTAATATTCTCCTCCGGATTCGAACCATGACATCAACTTGAAATTCAATCCAACGCACACTGGCCAGCCCCCAATACACAGAAGTAAAAAATGTTGGTGTTTCAAAAATAAATTTCTATCATGCGTTTCCATGGGAAATATATTGAATTTTATGGGAAACCTCCTTCTATAAGCACTCAGGACCAGGTCTTATAAGCAGATTTGAGTTCTTCCAAGTCTTCTTTTAAGAAGCCTGTTTATACATTTTTCCTTTTTTCCTTTTTCTTAAGGTATCACATTAAAAGTAGTAACTAGTCTATAAAAAATATTGTTGCTCAAGATGCTCATTTTACACATGTTTGTATGTATCTAAATATGTACATCGACTGTTTTCGATAAAACTTTATTTTCGATAAAATCTGAGTAATTGAGTTTTGTCCCACTCTCCATACAATTTTTTTTTTTTTTTGATCCCACGAAATATCGCGGAAATATTTTTTTTTAATTGTAACTGTGTTATTTGACATCGGATTTTCAAAATTGAAATGTCATTAATTTAGTCCTTGGAAGCTCTATATTTCCTCCTAATATCCTTTT
Organism: Urophora cardui; assembly: GCA_960531455.1. Classification (NCBI taxonomy): domain Eukaryota; kingdom Metazoa; phylum Arthropoda; class Insecta; order Diptera; family Tephritidae; genus Urophora; species Urophora cardui. Next base: position 70,868,926 of record OY482673.1, on the reverse strand, counting down.
GACCTATGAAGTCGTTTTCACATAGTTAAGTCACCTAACCAAATTTTTCACCCAAAATATCCTTTTCGTTTCACAAAAAAAAAAACATCGCCATAACTATAGTATTTATCGGATCTCTCTGATATTACGTTTAAAGTCTTTGCAATTAAATGGGCAAATTTTTAAAAGAATAAAACTTTCCGGATTTAAATTTTTTATAAAAAACTTAACTTTAAAATCAAAATTTTTTCAAAAATCGCAAAAAATGCACAAAATTTTGTATTTGACCAGCTATAGCTCAGCGAGTTTTTATTAAACTACTACAGGTTGTATGATGCTGCTTGCGTTTATCGCATTTGTAACTCCAGCGAAAATAATTTTTGAATGAAGTGATAATAAAAAACATAAAATTACCGTTATCTCAAAAACTTAACCATAAAAAAAAAAATTAAAAAAAAAAATAGTTCCAAGCTCAGCAGGTCAATTCCTATCCTCTCCCATTCCTGGGTTTCTTGGTATTTTTTAGCTGTAAACTAGTGTTAGTGGTGGGCGTGGATTACAACATACATACATGCTTTTAATTTTTCTGAAAGATGAGTCGTATTGTGGGACACCAATGTGCAAAATTTGGTTTCGGTAGGTCCATCCGTTTCCATGAAATTGAGTTCTGTCCCACTCTCCATACAAATGCGACCAGTGTGCAATATTGAATTTTAGTGATGTACTTACGCTACTGAGCATACCAGTTAAAAGTTTAATTTCACGGAATGGCTATGCCTGATTACTGCTCTAACTTTTAGTCTCTACTACTACAAATGTTATACTTCTGGACAGTTTTTTAAGGATCTTAGATAGCCATTAATAGGACTACTGATGACAGAAAATTGTTATTCATTAGAGCTCTAGATTTCCGGGTATCGAGCAATTCGAGCAGCTCGTGTTTGTTTGAAGCCCGTTTGTTGTGCAAATGCCCGGACCATGGTAAAAAAAGGAGGTAGAACAAACGTAAAATTTTTGTTGCCATATTAACCACCTGACAATTAAGCAGATTATGACATTTCGTGCTGCCATACTCAATGCTAAGAATCCTCCATTTATGTTATTGTTATTTCCATTGTAACCATGGTATTGATTGTAACAGAACGAATTTTTTTTAAATTTTAATATTGATAAAAACACGTACATTTACGTGTTAAATTCCTCAAAATATCAGATCACAAATTATATAAAAAATAAGATTTATTCTTAATATAAGTTTCGGCAAGTTTGTGTAATATAGTAAACTAGAGTGTTGCCTACTGTCGAAACTCGATAGTTTTTCTAGATGTTTTCTTATGACTAAGGTGCAGCTATGGTTTTTGCTTAATTGTTTGTTGTTATTGTCACTGTTACTATTTTGTTGTTGTACGTGTTGATGCTGCTTTTGCTACTTTTTTATATTTCTACTTCTTTTAAACTACACACCACTTCCAGCCAAACATGTTCGCAATTGCATGGTGAGCACGCACAAACTCACATATGCATGCGCATTGACACAGTTCTGTTGTGCAACAACAACCACACGACAATTTTGCAACGACGATTGTGGACGCATTTTCAAACCAATTTTAATGATAACACTGGATCACAAAATGAAATTTTTTGTCTGTACTTTGGACGTGACTATCCTATCTATATGTAAAATCGGTCGCTGATTCCGAAAATCGGGTTCATTTTTAATTCTATGGGAAGGTTTTTGAGATATCGGCAATTTACCGTTATTTGGCCAATGGCTCCACTTAATCCAGTATATCTCTTTAACACAGTGAGTTATCTTCCTTATGATGACACCAAACGAAAGAAAATTAAATTTCCTTTTCATGGCTCCTATAACATTTTTGTCTAGCTCTTATAGTTTCTGAAATATTGACGATTCAATTTGAATTTTTTCGCTTTTTAACGATTTTTTGAAGAAAAAATTGACTTTGTCAGGCAATATCTTTAAAACCAATGTTTTCACCTTCGGTTTTACTCCTTTACCTGAAGCTCTATTCTATTGGGAAAAAGATAAGCTATCAATGATGAAAATCCATGGTAAAATGGAAAAGTTATAGGCGATCAAGTAAATACAGCCAAGTCGCGCAATGCCTCTGCACGGGTATATTTTATGCATGTTATACCCGTAAATGGGCTTGCATCTACTGCGCTGCCAATGTGCTGCTACTGCAGCTGTTTAGGTATTGGTACAATATGCATAGAATGTACCGTATAGCGGCATTGCGCGATTTGGCTTAATTTACATGATCGCCTATAACTTTTCCATTTTACCATGGATTTTCTTCGTTGATAGCTTATTTTTTTGGTAATAAAATGGAGCTTCACGCAAAGGTGTAAAACCGAAGGTGAAAACATTGGTTTTAAAGATATTGTCTGACAAAGTCAATTTTTTCTTCAAAAAATCGTTAAAAAGCGAAAAAATTCAAATTGAATCGTCAATATTTCAGAAACTATAAGAGTTAGGAAAAAATGTTATAGGAGCCATGAAAAGTTAATTTTATTTTCTTTCGTTTTGTGTTAGCCCAAGGAAGATAGCACACTGTGTTAAAGAGGCATACAGGATTAAGTGGACCAATTGGCCAAATAACGGTAAATTGCCGATATCTCAAAAACCTTCCCATAGAATTAAAAATGAACCAGATTTTCGGAATCAGCGACCGATTTTACATATAGATAGGATGGTCGCGCTTAGAGTATTTTTTGGCTGTAGAGCAGTGTAATTGGCGCAGTTCTATTTGAGAGCAATACCTTTCTAATGGTCTTCTTAGTTTTAAAATCAGTTTAGTAGTTTCGGCTGAGAAGATGGAACAAAATTTATGTTTGCGTATTAATAACTAGCAAATACCCGTTGCTTCGCAATGAGGAATAATAGTTAACCAAAGTCAAGTCAACTCAACTCAAATCAAGTCAAGTTAACTCAAGTCAAGTCAAGTCAAGTCAAGTCAAGTCAAGTCAAACCAAGTCAAGTCAAATCAAGTCAAGTCAAGTCAAGTCAAGTCAAGTCAAGTCAAGTCAAGTCAAGTCAAGTCAAGTCAAGTCAAGTCAAGTCAAGTCAAGTCTAGTCAAGTCAAGTCAAGTCAAGTCAAGTCAAACCAAGTCAAGTCAAGTCAAGTCAAGTCAAACCAAGTCAAGTCAAGTCAAGTCAAATCAAGTCAAGTCAAGTCAAGTCAAGTCAAGTCAAGTCAAGTCAAGTCAAGTCAAGTCAAGTCAAGTCAAGTCAAGTCAAGTCTAGTCAAGTCAAGACAATTCAAGCCAAGTTAATTTAAGTTAAGTTAAGTTATTCCGGGGTTATCTGGGTCCACTTGGTGACCTTGTCTAGCCATCAATACAGCTCTATGTTGAAGCCGTTCCCAACATTTTTCATTATACCAATATCGCTCAAAAACATCCGGGTCCGCATTTTGACGCATATCTGGGAACCCGGTTTAGGAATCATTATGAATAGAACTCCATGTAAAAGCCTTGTTTAAAACCTTTCATTTCATACCAATATTGCTCCGAAACATTTCGAGTTAATCCGGGGTCACATTTTGACTCATATTTGGGGACCCGGCCCAGGCCTCACAAATAACATAATTCTACGTCGAAGTCCTCATCAAGACCTTTCATTTGGTAGCAATATCGCTCAGAAATATTCGGTCATCATCTGGTCCACCTGTTGACCCTTATCTGGAGACTCGGCCTAGGCATCACTATTAAAATACCTTTATATTGAAGTCCAGATCAAGACCTTTCATTCGATACCAATATCGCTCAGACACATCCCGACGTCATCCAGATCCACCTTCTGACCCATATCAGGAAACCCGGCATGGAATCACAATGAAAATAGGTCTGTGTTAAAGCCCTGCTCAATACGTTTAATTTTATACCAATATCGTTCAAAAACATTACGGAGTCATCTGGGTCCACATTCTTACCCAGACTGGATGTCTAGGCATCACAATGAAAATAACTTTATGTTCAAGTCCTGCTCAACACCTTTCATTTGGTACCAATATGGCACGTGTAGGTGCAGGCGTTCTTGAGTTATAGCATAGTATGCATGCATAAACAGGTTTTTGATTACCACCGAGACAAACAACAAACCGTGGAAAAACGCTGCGCTGCCTGGCACGACTGCGACGCCTCCACTGAACACGGCGAATGACCAAACGAATCTGTCTATGCTTTGCGCTCGCGCAAAAATTGAGATATTTTGATGAAATTTGGAATGCAAATTGGTATCGAGATTGGGATGGTTGGTATTGAAAATGGGCGAAATCGGACCATTACCACGCCCACTTTTCCTATATAGAAAAAGCGGAAATTTGGTATCTCAGTCACTAATATAGATGGAGCGATGAAATTTCACCCATGTGTTGAGCTCAGGCCCTTACGAAGAAATTTGATGAAATTTTGGAAAATGGGCTGTGCCACGCCCACTTATTAAAGGGCAAACATTGAAAGTTTTATAAGCCATAACTCAGAAACCGTAGCAGATATATCGATGAAATTTAGTATGCGTGATTTACCTACTTAGGCAAACGTTTGGAGAAAAACTGTCGAAATCGGTTGACGGCCAAGCCCACTTTTATATATGGGTATTATAAAGTGACCTAATAAAAACATTTTAAGCGACATCTCTGTCCAATATAAAGTTATACCATTGAAATTTTGTTGGATGAGTTCTACAATAGACCGTAAACAAAAAATAGAAAAATTTTCAAAAATGGGCGTGGCACCGACTCTGTTTAGACAAAGGAATCTACTAGATTTCGGAGCCCATAACTCGACAAATAATTGAGATATTATGACGAAACTTTGTGTATAAACTTTTACCACCTGTGGTAATACACGATCAACAAGTTTGTGAAATCGGTTTATGACCACGCCTACTTTTTAACAAAGATATTTCTGGAACACCCTTTGGGAATTTGTAACGTGACATATTTGTAACTAGAAGTCATAAAGGAATGAAGTCTTGCACTAACAATAATATTTATATGCTTAGTTGGATGATTGATGCAAATTTTGAAAATGGGCGTGGCTACGCCTACTTTATGCAGCATTCGCTTTAGATAAAATATACCGTGTTTCCATAACACGCAAACGAACAATGAATGCATACAGCTGAGTATCTAATGTTCGATTTCACTCCAACTTAGGCTTCCTTACTTACTTACACCAAGTTTCGTCAAAATTTTTATCAATTTTTTTTCGAGTTATAGGCTCAGAAATCTCGTATATTTCGGCCTGAGCTCAATACGCGGGTTATCACTCCAGCTATTTAAGTGACTGAGATACAACATTTCCGATGTTTTCTATATAGGAAAAGGGGGCGTGGTCATGGTCCGATTTCGCCCATTTTCAATACCAACCGTCCCAGTCTCGATACCAACTTGCATTCAAAATTTCATCAAAATTTCTCAATTTTTGCGCGAGTTAGAGTGTTTACAGACGGACGGACGGACGGACATGGCTCAATCGATTTCTCTTTTCACCCTGATCATTTTTATATATATAAGTCTATATCTATCTCGATTATTTCATTCTGTTACAATCCACCGTTATGTGATTAAAACTGTAATACTCTGTGTACTAGTAGAGCTGAATATAAAAAAGCTTCTACGAATAGGAACTTCCGAAACACAGGAATGTGTATAAGCCCTATGAGCCATGTCAAGCACAACCGGGTATTGGAATTTACTTCAAGTAAAAGTAACATTCTGCACTCAGCATTGGCCTTTTGAATCCGCTCGTCAGGAAGGTAAAAGACTTGCAAACTTGCATGAACGAATGAATAAATGGCAAATTTTATAGCGCTGCCGTAATTGTGGCTGCAATTAGTGAATTGAATTTAAAATGAAAAAAAAACACTAAAAATATTAAAAAAAAATATGTATTTTTGTTCGATTGCGGATTTATTTAATTTACTGTTGGATTGTCGTAAAACTGTAAAATAATTGCCAAAAGCAAAAGAGGAATTGACGTAAACTATGTACCTACATACATATACGTATACTAGGGAGGTATTTAAAATCAAATTAATGATTTTCTTCGGTCTCACCTCTAGATCCACTGTAACACATTCAAAGATATTACATATGAAAAAAACTTGGTAAAATTTTGATAAGCCGTATACAGAGGGGGTTACATTATTCCATAGACAGTTAATCCTACGAGCCGAAATACCATCCAATTTGCTGTATACCAACTTCGGTAGGTTATAATCGGAAGGATTAATTGTAGGGCAAGCTGACGACGGGTTCCAATTTGAGTAAAGAATCCCGAAAGCCGTAGACTTCTTAGGGTGTCGTAGACCTTCTTAACAACCGAGTTAACACGATCAGCACAAGTTAAATTTGAAAATATAACATAATCTAGGTTAGTGATTTTGTTGACTATTTTGAGTGGTTCATTTGTTCTTGGTTTTAAAAAATAAAACCAAAAAATTTTATACAATTTTTAAAGTACTATTTAGAGAAAAAATGGTAATTTTTTTACAACAGTGCGCACACTCACCAGAATTCATTAAGTATGAAAAAATGTTTGTATAAATTGAGATGGTAACTTAATTTTCCTGCTCCCGAAATAACAAAAGGGTGTTGAAAGTTGCAGATTCCTCATTTTACCAGTAAAGTAAATTATTAAATTATGTTATCACACTGGAATATGGCAGTTAATAGGTGGTCGTGGTATCGCGCATTTTCTACAATTTTAGCATATTTCCTTATAACGACATGAGTGATTGCATATATGAAATTTCATTACTCGGGTTATATTTGTGCGTTTTTCGAAATATCCCATATCGTCTACCATACCAAAAATTAGCACATTTAAAATTTCTGGCGAACTATCAATAAAAAAATTCTGTACGAAAAGTAGCACATTTGACTTTTGGCCGACGAAAAGTAACAAAATCGACTTTTGGCTGACGAAAAGTATCAGTAATTATATACTGTTTTTACATTAAAAATGCTGTTGTTTAAACGAAATTGATGGTTTTCGTCAGCCAAAAGTCGAACTTGTTACTTTTCGTCAGTCGCAAAAAATCGTTTGCAGGTTTTTGTATGGTACGGCGATATACGGAATGTGTGCTGGTTAGAGTCCGAACTCGTACATTTACAATACCAACCTGCGGCTATCCTGTCGATTTTTTCTACAAATTTTCGTAAAAAATTTAAAATTACATTTTCTTTCGTTTGGTTTTACACCTTAGCTTAATGCGTTAAAGAGATATACAGGATATACAGCGACCGATTTTACATATATGTAGGTAAATTAGTGGCTTTCAAAGTTAAGACAATAAATTTCGTTTTGTAATCCAGTGTTATCAGTGTTTCGATAATTCACAAAACTAAGACCCCTATTGCGAGTGCCGATTAATTTAAAGTGAGGATTATTTGATTCAAAATTGAAATGTCAATTTGAAATTGTTTGATTGTTAAGTAAAAGCGCTTTTATTGATAGGCTAACAATGACACTTTCAATTTAAAAACGTAGAATATTTGTTGTAGAATTTATTTTATTTATTGAAATAATCACATATGTATGTAACATATGTATGTAAATATATATTATATAAACTAGCAGACCCGGCAGACGTTGTTCTGCTAAAATTTATTCCTATGAAGCCTAAAGAAAAGTCTTTGATTACCGTATTGCTAACCATTATCTTAGAGTCCATCTTAATGACTGCGAATAATGAAAAATTGTTTATTCTCTGAATAAAAGTTATAGTTGTATTCGCCGCGACAAACCTACTTCCCCCGATCCCTATCTCTATCTCAATCCCTATCTCTATTTCAGTCTCAATCTCAATCTTAATCTCAATCTTTATCCCTATCCCTATCCCTATCCCTATCCCTATAGCTACCTACCTTTACCTTACCGGGACCGTCCATGACCATCCGGGCCCACTACTTTAGCCATCTCTGGGAAACAGCCTTAGAAATCACAATGAAAATATCTGTATGTGGAAGCCTGATCAACGCTTTTCATTCGCTACCAATATCGCTCGAAAACATTCAAGGGTTATCCGGGTCCACGCTTTGACCCAAATCTTGGAACCCGGCCTAGGCATCACTATTTAAAAAGCTCTTTGTTGAAGTCCTCCTCAATAGCTTTCATTTGATACCAATATCGCTCAGAAACTTTCCAGGGTCACTCGATCCCACGTTTTAACCCATATCTGGGAACCCGGCCTAAGTATCGCAATGAAAATAACTTTATATTGCAGGCCTGTTCAACACCTTTCATTTGATACCAATATTACTCAAAGACTTGATGGATCGGTCTGGGTCCTCATTTAGGCCTGTATTCCGGGAAGCTTCCACTTTTTAGAAATTCTATATACCCTACTATGTGCACTAACACCACATGAATCTACTGTGAAAATTTCATAAAGAACGGTTGGTTTGGGAGTTTATAAAGGACACACATCCACAGATGCACATATATAGATAGATTAATAACAAATATGTAAATATGTACATTGAGTTATTTTAATAGATTACACACTCCAACAAATTTACAAAAATTTCACTTAACACGAACAAACGTTAGTAATATATAATATTTTGGCTGAGATTTCCATCTACCTACCAAAATTATCGGCTTTACATTAAGCAACAACGGTCCGATAAAAACAAAAATAAAAGTCGCATCTGCCGGACGCTTATAGTTCAGGAGATATTCCTTGCTAAAGTAATTTGCGTGTAGAATATGAATACGAAAAAGTAATTTTTCTCGTGGCGTGGTTCCTTAATATAAAGCCGACCCAATAACATGCCACCAATCTGAATTAATATCCCTTTCAGTTTGCCATTAGCATCCCCCGCATGATTCTCCACATCACCCATTGCCGGAACAAGATCCACCAATGCAATGTACAAAAACGAACCTGTTGTAGTGGCATAACTCCATTGTGTCATATTTTCATGCACACCCGCAATAAACAAGCCAATTGGCATGCCCACAGAACTCAACACCGAACTGACAATATTCAAGTAGATATCGCGTCGCAATGAAACGCCCGTTTGCAGCAGCAAAGCGAAATCTTAAAAAGCGAATTAAATATGTATGTGATTTGAAGAGCGATAAATGCCTATAGCACGCACAATTAAGAACATTCGAGTTTTTAAAACACCGCAATTCTTTCTTTTTGTCCCGATCCAAATTTAATTGTATTTCTAATTTTCCGTACTTGCCCACTTACACGTTTGTTTACATTTAAAATTTGTCAGATCAACAATGCCCACTTTAGATTGAAAGTGTATTCATAGCGAGTTAAAACTTCTGAACGTCAGATCAATAATGCTCACTTCAAGCTGCCAATGTAGTCATGCCAAATTAGAAATGTTGATGTTGTAATGAAATTGCTTATATTGTTAGATTATTCTTAAGTACGAACTATTGCTAAATTGTTCATTTTACATTTAAACCAACTGAAATATATTTACTTTAACTATAAAAAAAGTGTGATTCAACAAGAAATTAGGCGACATTGAAAAATGTAACACTGTCACCGTTGGTAGCTCTTTTTACAATTGCCTTTTTCCCTCAGTGTATTTATTTTAACTATAAACAAGTAAGGAAGCCTAAGTTCGAGTGGAATCGAACATTAGATACTCAGCTGTGTGCTTTCATTGTTTGTTTGCGTCTGATGGAATCACGGTGTATCTTATATTATAAATGTGAAATGGAAATTGTGTTTAAACTCAATTGGCGAGAAAACCACTGAACGGATCCTCACGAAACTTTGCACACCTAGGTATTTTCACCCGGTAATTGCTATAGGCATATTTTTAATCTGATTAAAAGTCAGGGATGGGCACCTCCCATACAAAATTTTCCTTTTTTTCGTAATATCTCTTGAATTATTTGTACTAGAATAATGAAAATTTTTGTGAAGGAATAATACAAAAATATATACTCAACGGATAAACAATTTAGGTCTTGGTAAAGCAGGGATGGGCACTCTCCTCCCATATAAACTGAAATTTTCACATCGAATATCTCTGGAGATATATGTAGTAGGGTACTGAAAACTGGTGTGAGGGCATGTGAGATAACTATGTATTAAACGGGTAAAAACGCTAGGTCTTGGTAAAGCAGGGATGGGCACCTCCCATACAAACTGAAATTTTCACAGCGAATATCTCTGGAAATATTTGTAGTAGGGTACTGAAAAGTGGTGTGAGGGCATGTGAGATAACTATGTATTAAACGGGTAAAAACGCTAGATCTTGGTAAAGCAGGGATGGGCACCTCCCATACAGACTGAAATTTTTACAGCGAAAATATCTTGAAATATGTATAGTAGGGAACTGAAAATTGGTGTTGGGCATATGAGATAATTACGTACTCAACGGACAAAAAAAAATAAGAAAACTATCTTTGACGTCAAGAATGATATTTTTCTATGTAACTTTTTTGGACTAACTCAATATGCTAATATTTTTAAAAGCACGTGGTGTGAAACCCGCGGGTAACCTCTAGTTTTATATAAAGCGAGTGCTGCATAAAGTGGGCGTAGCCACGCCCATTTTCAAAATTTTTATCAGTCACCCAACTAAGCATATGAATATTATTCTTTGTGCAAAATTTCATTCCTTTATAACTTCTAGTTACAAAGATGTCACGTTACAAATTCCCAAAGGGTTTTCCAGAAATATCTTTGTTAAAAAGTAGGCGTGGTCATAAACCGATTTCGCTAAATTTATGAGCACGTATTACCACAAGTTGTGAAAGTGTACAGACTGAGCTTCGTCATAACATCTCAATTATTTGTCGAGTTATTGGCTCCGAAATCTCGTAGATTCCTTTGTCTGAAAAGAGGCGGTGTCACGCCCATTTTCTAAAATTTTTGTTTTGTTTTATGTTTCCGGTCTATTGTGGAACTTATGCCATACAATTTTAATGAATTATCTTTATATTTGACAAAGATATCGCTTAAAATGTTTTTATTAGGCCACTTTATGATACCCATATATAAAAGTGGGCGTGGTCGGCAACCGATTTTGGCAATTTTTCGTTAAAACATTTGCCTAAGTAAGTAAATTGCGGGTACCAAATTTCATCGATATATCTGCTACGGTGTATGTGTTATGACCTATAAAACTTTCAATATTTGCCCCTTAATAAGTGGGCGTGGCACCGCCTATTTTCCAAAATTTCACCATATACTCCAATCCACCGTTATGAAATCAAAAATATAATACTCTGTGTGCTAGTACAGCTGAGTATAAAAAGTGTGATTCAACACGAAATTACAATTGAAAAATGTAACATTGTCACCGTTGGTACAAGCTATTTTTACAAGTGCCTTTTTCCCTCAGTGTACAGCTGAGTATCTAATGTTCGATTCTAACATGTTTTTAATAAAGTATCAAGTTTATTTTCTCTTCTGAGCTGGGGTAATAACATTTTGTGACAGTTGTCACTTCAGAGAAATTTTAGTTGATAGTTTTGCCAAAAGCTCTTTGATCTTGAATTTGTCATTAAAGTCACATGCAAATTAAACAAATGCTGTGCACAGCAATAGGATAAAGTGAATCGCGATCACATTTGGGCTCCATGTATGTACATACATACATACATATGTATGTATGTAACTTTACAGCATAACAAACATCTGCTACGGGCGATTTACAACGAAAAGTCTGAAATAAGATCATTTGTGCTTGATGAAAACGCTTACATAAATACATACATGTATACATACCTACCTCCAATACGGTAAAAAACTTACATATATGTACCTATGTATAAGAAACCCTGCAAAAAAATGTGCGATTAATACCGAAAGATATTTGTCCCGGATTGATCTCTTTCGAGAACAATCGGTCCCCAATTGTTCCCGTACGGGTATAAATGTAGACTAATTGTAGACCAATTGTTCCCGAACGGGTATAAATGTAGACTAATTGTAGACCAATTGTTCCCTAACGGGTATAAATGTAGATTAGTCGCTTTCATCCCGAACGGGTATAAATGTAGATTAATCGCTTTCATCCCGAACGGGTATAAATGTAGATTAATCGCTTTCATCCCGAACGGGTATAAATGTAGATTAATCGCTTTCATTCCGAACGGGTACAAATCTAGATTCCTTAAATGTAGAAATTTTACAAAAATATGCAATGTATTTAAAAAATTGTAGAACAACCGGTAAAACAAATTGAACACCCTTTCTTTTAATAACAATGATGAATAATAATTTTAACAAAATGTTGCCTAAAATATTCTATGAAAAAATCCTTTACATTACGCTCATATAATGCATACTCAAAACTTAAAATTTTTTTATTTATTTATTGAGATTTTTTTTTCAAAAGTAAATCATTATATCGTCGCTGCGCCAACAAAAAGAGCTATACGTTTTTCAGCAACTTTTCAGGAGAGCAAAAAAACCGTTTTCTGGTGATCCTAGAGAATATTTTTTCTAGTTTGAATTGTTAACTAATGATACTACACATATGTAATAGACTTGTGCAATTTTTTTTTTACTTTTTTTGACCAACCACTTCGCATGAAGCATTTGCGCCGTTATACAGCACATAGCTCTTTTTACAAATTGTTTAAATTTGCTAGTGGGGGTAAGAAATCGTGAAAGATGTGTATACAATTCTTCGCTAGGGTCCGATGCAATTAGCGATAGCTTGGAAATGCATTATTTAATTGACCAGTGCCCCTCCTATTTTGAAAATTGGTCACATACGCTTTTTTTAAATAATATTTTTACACAAAAATAACCTGAAATCAAAAAACAATTATACGAAAATAGATGTATAACTGATTTTACAGAGCATTTCTACTCCTGAGAGCATATAGCTGTGTTTGATAACTTCTAACCAAAGAAGGATATCAGAAAACGGGAAATGCAGAAATGTGGCTAGCGGATAGCGCTAAATAAATATGTAATAAAAAAAAATCGAAAAAAAACATATAACTGAATTTGTTGGCGCAGCGACGATATATGTAATATTTATTTATATATGCATGAACATTTACAATTTTTTAAAGATTGTTATTAAAAATTGCCTTGGCGAACAACTTGGAAAAATCTACATTTGTACCCGTTCGTGCTGGAAGCGATTGATCTACATTTGTACCCGTTGGGGATGAAAGCGATTGATCTACATTTGTACCCGTTCGGGATGAAAGCGATTGATCTACATTGGTACCCGTTCGGGATGAAAGCGATTGATCTACATTTGTACCCGTTCGGGATGAAAGCGATTGATCTACATTGGTACCCGTTCGGGATGAAAGCGATTGATCTACATTTGTACCCGTTCGTGCTGGAAGCGATTGATCTACATTTGTACCCGTTCGGGATGAAATCGATTGATCTACATTTGTACCCGTTCGGGATGAAAGCGATTGATCTACATTGGTACCCGTTCGGGATGAAAGCGATTGATCTACATTTGTACCCGTTCGGGATGAAATCGATTGATCTACATTTGTACCCGTTCGGGATGAAAGCGATTGATCTACATTGGTACCCGTTCGGGTATACAAGTTGAACAATTAGTCTCTTCATAGGACATGCTCGAACAAATGCGATCAATTCACTCCATATAAAGTGATGTAAAATTGTATTAGTCGCATGCTCCCTTGCGATTGATCCCGGACACGTCCCGGATTAATCGCATTTTTTGCAGGGAAAATATACTTTACATACATACATACATACGAAATGCGTAACGAAGTTTATTTTTCTCTTCAAACGGCTGGTTGAGTGAGTTATGGGATGGCATAATATTTTATTTTGTTTGTTTTGAAGATGAAAAATAAAAATTCAAATTCTGTTGACATTTTCGTTACGAGACCTTTGGATTTTTTCTCGCCTTTCCTAATTTGATGTAGTGTTTACTTGCTTCATCAGCGGAAATTGAGTTGCTTTCAGGCGGATTGCGTGTGAGACTATGCATGTACCTATGCATGTGTGTACCAGGGATTGCAAATAATCGTTATTTTTAAAATTTTGACTAAAAAATCATACTGAAGGAGAAATGCTAAACGCAAAAGAAGTACATAGATGTAATTACCGTAACGCAGCTACCTCTAGGTGCATTAATTTTTATTTTTTCGATTTTTATAAAAAAATTGATTTTTAATCATTATTTTCTGAGTTTTATCTTTCGATCAAAAAATAAGTTATTTTCTGAGTTTTATTTTTCCATCAAAAATAAAAGTTGAGTTTTACTTTTCGATCAGAAAATAAAAGATGTTTTTTGAGTTTTATTTTTCGTTCAAAAAATAAAAGTTATTTTCAGAGTTTTATTTTTCCCTCAGAAAATAAAAGTTAATTTTTGAGTGATATTTTTCGATCAGAAAATAAAAGTTATTTTCTGAGTTTTATCTTTTTGCTCAGAGAATAAAAGTTTCTTTAGTTTAATTTAAGCTGCAGCTGTCGATTTTGCCGCATTAAAGCCGGGTATCCACATCACAAGAAATGCTAAACCTCCATATAAAAAAACGCTCAAGAAATAGTCAAGAAATTTTCTTGTGTCAAATTTTCTTTAGGCAGTATCCACTTCACAAGAAAATCTATTACAAATTTTGACGAAAAAGGGGTTGGCAACGCTGGTGGATTGTATATATTTTTTGAAGAAAAATGAAACGTCAAAATTACTTAAGAAATAAATGTCAATTTTTTCTTGAGCAATTTCTTATGATGTGGATACCCAGCTTAACACGTAGGTAAAGTTTATTAATAAAAAAAATTAAAAATTTATTTATCTACGTTACCTATTTATATGGCAAAATTTACAATTGCAGCCAAAATTAGACTGAAAAACTTTTATTCTCTAAGCAAAAGCATAAAACTCAGAAAATAACTTTTATTTTCTGATGGAAAAATAAAACTCAAGAAATAACTTTTATTTTCTGAGGGAAAAATAAAACTCAAGAAATAACTTTTATTTTGTGAGCAGAAAATAAAACTCAGCAAATAATGCTTAATTAACGTATATTAGTACAAGTAATAAAAGTTTAACCCTAAGTTTCGTCATGTGGCCGCTGTGGTGCAGTGGGTAGAGTGCTCGCCTACTATACCAGAGGTCTCGGGTTCAAACCCCAGTCCGAGCAAATACCAAAAAAATGTTTCTAATTAGTAAAAATTCAATTATTGGGTTTTTTAAGAGCACCTCTCGGCAGTGGGCGGCATACCCTCCGAGAGTATTTCTGCCATGAAAAAGCTTCTCACAAAAAATGCATTCGCCGTTCGGAGCCGGCATAAAACTGTAGGTCCACCCAATTAGTAGGAAAAACAAAAAGGGGCACACCTCCAATTGGGAGAGAAGCTCGGCCATAAAACTCGTCAGAGTTATAATAGCGCCATTGTATTATATTATCTATATATTAATAGGCTAAAATTTTTTCCATACAAACAATTGCCAGGCTGTTTTGCACATTTAACATACTCATATCCACATAAAATTGATATGGATGTGTTCGTATGAGTCAGGAGCAGTGCATAGGCATATAATTTTTTCTATAAATTATTTAATTTCTTTATAATTAATAAATAAAGTTTTTAGTTTTGTACCATTTTTGATTTACTTCGTTTTTGCTTCGTTGGCAAACGTGCCCACTATCTATATATTAATAGGCTAACATTTTTTCCATACAAACAATTGCCAGGCTGTTTTGCACATTTAACATACCCATATCCACATAAAATTGATATGGATGTGTTCGTATGAGTCAGGAGCAGTGCATAGGCATATAATTTTTTCTATAAATTATTTAATTTCTTTATAATTAATAAATAAAGTTTTTAGTTTTGTGCCATTTTTGATTTACTTCGTTTTTGCTTCGTTGGCAAATGTGCCCACTATCTATATATTAATAGGCTAACATTTTTTCCGTACAAACAATTGCCAGGCTGTTTTGCACATTTAACATACCCATATCCACATAAAATTGATATGGATGTGTTCGTATGAGTCAGGAGCAGTGCATAGGCATATAATTTTTTCTATAAATTATTTAATTTCTTTATAATTAATAAATAAAGTTTTTAGTTTTGTGCCATTTTTGATTTACTTCGTTTTTGCTTCGTTGGCAAATGTGCCCACTATCTATATATTAATAGGCTAACATTTTTCCCATACAAACAATTGCCAGGCTGTTTTGCACATTTAACATACTCATACCCACATAAAATTGATATGGATGTGTTCGTATGAGTCAGGAGCAGTGCATAGGCATATAATTTTTTCTATAAATTATTTAATTTCTTTATAATTAATAAATAAAGTTTTTAGTTTTGTGCCATTTTTGATTTACTTCGTTTTTGCTTCGTTGGCAAATGTGCCCACTATCTATATATTAATAGGCTAACATTTTTCCCATACAAACAATTGCCAGGCTGTTTTGCACATTTAACATACCCATATCCACATAAAATTGATATGGATGTGTTCGTATGAGTCAGGAGCAGTGCATAGGCATATAATTTTTTCTATAAATTATTTAATTTCTTTATAATTACTAAATAAAGTTTTTAGTTTTGTACCATTTTTGATTTACTTCGTTTTTGCTTCGTTGGCAAACGTGCCCACTATCTATATATTAATAGGCTAACATTTTTTCCGTACAAACAATTGCCAGGCTGTTTTGCACATTTAACATACCCATATCCACATAAAATTGATATGGATGTGTTCGTATGAGTCAGGAGCAGTGCATAGGCATATAATTTTTTCTATAAATTATTTAATTTCTTTATAATTAATAAATAAAGTTTTTAGTTTTGTACCATTTTTGATTTACTTCGTTTTTGCTTCGTTGGCAAACGTGCCCACTATCTATATATTAATAGGCTAACATTTTTTCCGTACAAACAATTGCCAGGCTGTTTTGCACATTTAACATACCCATATCCACATAAAATTGATATGGATGTGTTCGTATGAGTCAGGAGCAGTGCATAGGCATATAATTTTTTCTATAAATTATTTAATTTCCTTATAATTAATAAATAAAATTTTTGGTTAAGATAAATAGATATCGTAAACGTGTTTACAAATATCGTAAACACAGTTGAAGGGTCGCTTTAATTTAAAAGCGCTCACCGGGCCTACCTTCCTAGATCTGCCTTGATTTTGACCATGATTTCGCGTCGGACCGTGATCAAAAGGGCAAATCAGTGTTGCGGTACAACTGGAATTTGGAAAGTGTTGCTTATCTCCGCGAAAAGGAATAATTTTTGTACCAATACAAAGTTGAAAAAATAAATTGCATGGTCGAATTTCGACCACCGGCGATACTAGTTATTATTATTATTCGTCACAACATATCAATTATAATAATTATTTTTTGAGTTATGGGCTCCGAAATCTCGTAGATTCCTTTGTCCAAAAAGGGGCGGTGTCACGCCCATTTTCAAAAGTTTTTCTGTTTTTTGTTTCCGGCCTATTGTGGGACTCATGCCACAAAATTTCAATCAATTATCTTTATATTTGACAGAATTCTTTTCCGTACCTCGAAGAATCGCAATGTTAAACGGACTTTAATTATAGCCATGTATTCTTAAAAGTGCGAATAATATGCCACCATATCGCAAATTCTGTATCAAATACAGAAAAATTTTTACAACCAAAAAAATTTCTTGGGTATAATTTTAAGCATCAGAGTATGCAGTTTCAGAAAAGTTAGAGAACATTTAAATTTATAATGTATGGGTCTGGATATCTGTTTCAGCAAATATGGTTATCTTAGCGAAAAATGTATGCGAATGCAAACCAAAATTAAAAACCCCCCCAAGGCTAATTCCTGCGCACGGCCCTGCGTTGTCCCAATGTTAGAACTTGAAAAACTTGGATCGAAGTGAAAATAACATCACCGCTGGTATGTACCACTAATAAATACAACTCTCTGTTATGTCACTTTAAAGTGTGAAATAATTTAGTTAGCTCTGATTAAAGTTCATTAAAATGCGACAAATTGCTCTAGAACTAGTGAAATCAGAAGTGAAACATATTTATCTCATAATTCAAACAACCTGAATTTATTTTCCTTATATCTTTGTTATATCAAAAGCCAGAGCCATTAAACTTATACTACATAGATAAAAGCTAATTTTATTTGCTCAAAATTTTTGTAAATCTTATTAGAATAGGATTACCAGAACAGAGTGGAAACCGAAGTCGAACATATTTATCTTGTAACACAAACTTTACAACCTGATCTTCTTTTGCTTATATCTATATTATTAATAGGCTAACATAAAGTTTGTTCTATCTTCTCCGTCGGAACTACTGAACCGATTGAAAAAATAAGGACACCCTTAGAAAGGTATTGCTCTCAAATAGAACTGCGCCAATTTTCATTAACATTGGTGGGAAAATGCGTCCACAATCCCCATTGGAAAATTGCCGTATGGTTGTTACTGCGTGTGTTTGAACAGAACGAAACAGAGCTGTAACAATATGTATGCATAGGTGTGTTGGCGTGTGTTCTCCAAACCATGCAATTCTGAACATGTTTGGCTGCAAGTGGTGTGTAGCTTCAAAGAATTAGAAACATAAACGAAGAAGCAGAATCACTATACCAAAAACAACAAGTAAGGAAGCCTAAGTTCGAGTGGAATCGAACATTAGATACTCAGCTGTCTGCTTTCATTGTTTGTTTTCGTCTGATAGAATCACGGTGTATTTTATATAAAGCGAGTGCTGCATAAAGTCCATTTTCAAAATTTTTATAAGTCATCCAACTAAGCATATAAATATTATTCTTTGTGCAAAAATTCATTCCTTTATGACTTCTAGTTACAAAGATGTCATGTTACAAATTCCCAAAGGGTGTTCCAGAAATATCTTTGTTAAAAAGTGGGCGTGGTCTTAAACCAATTTCAATAATTTTTTGCGTGTCTATTAACACAAGTTATAAAAGTGTATAAACCAAGTTTCGTCATAATATCTCAATTATTTGTCGAGTTATGGGCTCCGAAATCTCGTATATTCCTTTGTCTAAAAAGAGGCGGTGCCACGCCCATTTTCAAAAATTTTTCTATTTTTTGTTTCCGGTCTATTGTGGAACTCATGCCACAAAATTTCAATGAATTATCTTTATATTTAACAAATATATCGCTTAAAATGTTTTTATTAGGCCACTTTATAATACCCATATATAAAAGTGGGCGTGGTCGTCAACTGATTTTGGCAATATTTAGTCCAAACATTTGCCTAAGTAAGTATATCACGCATACCAAATTTTATCGATATATCTTCAACCGTTTCTGAGTTATGACTCATGACACTCAAATGTTTGCCCCTTAATAAGTGGGCGTGGCACCGCCCATTTTCCAAAATTTTTGTGTTTTCTGTTTTATGTCCATAGTTGGACTCATGCCACAAAATTTCAGTGATATATCTTTATATTTCACAGAGATATATCTTAAAATGTTTTTATTAGGTCACTTTATAATACACATATATAAAAGTGGGCGTGGCCGTCAACCGATTTTAACTATTTTCTGTCCAAATGTTTGCCTAAGTAAGTAAATCAGGCATACCAAACTTCATCGATATATCTTCAATGGTTTCTGAGTTATGACATATAAAACTTTCCATGTTTGACCCTTAATAAGTGGGCGTGGCACCGCCCATTTTCCAAAATTTCATCAAATTCCTTCATAGGGGCCTGAGCTCAACACGTGGGTAAAATTTCATCGCTCCAGCTATATTAGTAACTGAGATACCAAATTTCCGATTTTTTCTATATAGGAAAAGTGGGCGTGGTCATGGTCTGATTTCGCCCATTTTCAATACCAACCGTCCCAGTCTCGATACCAACTTGCATTCCAAATTTCATCAAAATATCTCAATTTTTGCGCGAGTTAGAGTGTTTACAGACGGACGGACAGACGGACGGACGGACGGACGGACATGGCTCAATCGATTTCTCTTTTCACCCTGATCATTTTGATATATATAAGTCTATATCTATCTCGATTATTTCATTCTGTTACAATCCACCGTTATGTGATTAAAACTATAATACTCTGTGTACTAGTACAGCTGAGTATAAAAAGGACAAGGAATACATACGTGGGGTTATAAAGAATAAGTAGGAAAGAGGAAATATATACTGAAATAAGTAGGTACCTAGAATAATTAGTAAATAACAGCAACAACAAATATGGTGATGGCTGCAATAACAACAAAACTCAAAAAATACTATAGTCGCAATCGAGCAGAAATTCCAAAATTTGGACAGAAAAATTTGTTTGAATTCAAAGTTTTTTAATTATTAAAATGCAATAAATTTTTTTCTCTGTAGCTATATGATTGATCTCAATAATAAAATAACTTTTGAGTATGACATTTTTGTTATTTTAGCTCTAAAGTTTAGGTTTCTAAATATATGAAATTAACAAAATTTCAGATCTCGGTAGAGCCCTCAAGATCGAATTCAATTCCAGTTTTTTTCTTTTATTGTGATCTGTATTCAATTACGCAACTTTTGATACCTCTTGCGATAGCGTAGCTCGAAAAAATTTTTTTTCATACAAGAACGGGACACCCTAATGTATGTATATACATAGCGTGATTTAGTATAATTTATAATTTCAATTCTGTGGGTTATTTATGGAAAGATTTATTGGAAAAAATGGTGTCTGGGCTATTTAAATGTAGGAGTTATACGACAAAATGTGTATATCTGAACAATCGGATGTATGGGAGCTGTATGTTATAGTGCTCCGATCTTGACAATTTTCGGTCTGATCATATCGGTATATATTTTGGTGGGTCCCCCACGCTTCCTTCTGGTACTTTCGACAAAAATTTTTTGGCACAAAGCTATAATACCATTTCATTCTCATGAAAGGTATAAAAATTACTGCTCTAACTTACTCCACAAAAAAAACTAGAGCAAAAAGTTGTACTCTACAGTGTAGAGTCTACACCATTTCCAGATGGATTTTAGAAAGCGTCAACTGGATTTTAGAAAAGGGAAATTGGATTTCAGAAATGTCTATTGGATTTTAGAAAGGCGAAATTGGATTTTGGAAATGTCAATTGGATTTTAGAAAGGAGAAATTGGATTTTAGAAAAGTCAATTGGATTTTAGAAAGGGAAAATTGGATTCTAGAAATGTCAATTGGATTTTAGAAAAGGGAAATTGGACTTTAGAAACTGTAAATTGGATTTTCGAAAATTTATATAATTACGTATACATATGTAGATTATAATTTCTATTCGAAAAATTCTGTGCAAAATTTATTTTACACGCACATTCTGAAATCCAAATCACGCTTTCGAAAATCCAACTGACATTTCTAAAATCCAATTTTCCCTTTCTAAAATCCAATTGACATTTCCAAAATCCAATTTCCCCTTTCTAAAATCCAATTGACATTTCTAAAATCCAGTTAACGCTTTCTAAAATCCATCTGAAAAAGGTGTAGATCTGTTTAGAGCAAGCTCATGAAACAAAATGTAGAGTAAATCAGAGCAAGTTAGAGTACGAAAAATTGTCATGAAACACAAGCTAATATATAAACAAACCTAATATATTCATATTCTCATTTCTTTTGTTACAATTTAAATACCTGTTAACAGGCAAGTCCGCCTAAAGGCGGGGTTCTTATTTTCGTCCTGGGAGGTAAAGTATTGACTTTTTTGAATTCTGACTTCAAATTTGGCTTTCCTGCATCGAATATAGTAAGTCCTAATTTTTTTTTTATCGAAAATAAAAATTTTCCGGTTAGAGGGTTAAATCATTTTTGAAAAAGCCCTTATTTTTTTGAAATCCATTTAAATAAAAACCGTTACGCTAAGAAGAAGAAAATTAAATTTCAGATGAACAACCGAAGATTATTTTATCATGCCACGCTCTTACTTCCTTGAAAATATATGATGCACAGACTCTGTGCACTTTCAAAACTGTTTTTTGCTCTCCTGTAAAATTGCGTATTTAGACTTAAGGTTCAGACATTGGTGACTTGTAAGTATTTCAGTATCGTTAACCTTATTGTAAATTTATCGCTATCCATGTGAGCTGTTAGTGGTGCCGTAAATCTGTAAACAGCTGACACTTGTCGAGGCAGATCTTGGAAGGTAGGCGCATAGGCGAATTAAGAAATTCCCCATGTATTTTGTTATTGTAATTGGTAGATTGTAATGTCAAAATAATATCTCTCCTTGTAAAAATCTGAATTCGGTTGGGACTCGCCCATTACTATTGGCCATGATGTGAAAAAAGAAGTTTCTGCAGTCGCTAATGCGCCTACCTTCCTATATCTGCTTTCACAAGTGTCAGCTGTTTACGGATTTAGGGTTGCTAACCAAAATCCAATTGGTCTGTAAGTTAAGGATACAGCTACAGAATTACGATAAGGCACCAATGACTAGTAACACAGCTTGTCGTAAGGTTGGTTGAATCAGCTGTTTTATAAGGTTACAGATAAGTCACCAATGTCTACACTTTTAGGTTGCTTTTCTAACTGTCCACAAATATTATGTACTTATGTTCTGCGGCTTTAAAGGGGAAATTGTAATTACTACTGGGTGTAAAGGCACAGCTGCTTTACATGATAGCAAACCAAACTTTTGTCTGAATGGGATTTGCGGCAAGATCGTTTTGTTACGATAAAAGTACCGGGCCTGTACAGCGCAAAGCTGAATGCAATTTGAATGTTGTAGTTAGCGCAATGCAAAGGGTGGTAGGACAACTAGAACCACCAAATGCTGGCGCACTAGAGTCACTTCAGACCACGGATGAATTTTCATCACTCGGGCGACATTACTGATTGAATTATCAATTATGTTGCCAATTTTCAATACCAAATTTAATTAGAATATTTCAATTTTTACGCAAGTTAGAGTGCATACAAAAAGACAGACGAACGGACGGACATGACAGAATCAATTTCTTTTTTCATCCCGATTATTTCATGATGATACGTACCATTGGCGCACACAAGGGGGGTTTTGGGGTTAAACCCCCCCCCCCCCCAAAATTTGACAGCACCATAAAAAAATAATTTTATAAAAGCTGGTACATGCACAAATATTTGTGTAAATACATGTTGTAAAATCTATGAATATTCGTTTATGTACATTGCGAATGTTTGTCAACAACTACTGATTATGTTTATAAACAAGCAGTGTGGAGACATTTCCCTAAAAGCATGCTGTGGATATTAGCTGAGGTTTGTTATACTCAGATGTACTAGTACACAGAGTATTAAAGTTTTAATCACATAACCGCGGATTTTAACAGAATAAAATAATCGACATAGATATAGACTTATATATATAAAAATGATCAGGGTGAAAAGAGAAATCGATTGAGCCATGTCCGTCCATCCGTCCGTCTGTCCGTCCGTTTGTAAACACTCTAACTCGCGCAAAAATTGAGATATTTTGATGAAATTTGAAATGCAAGTTGGCATCGACACTGGGACGGTTGGTATTGAAAATGGGCGAAATCGGACCATGACCACGCCCACTTTTCCTATATAGAAAAAATCGGAAATTTGGTATCTCAGTCACTAATATAGCTGGAGCGATGAAATTTTAACCACGTGTTGTGCTCAGGCCCCTATGAAGAAATTTGATAAAATTTTGGAAAATGGGCGGTGGCACGCCCACTTATTAAAGGTCAAACATTGAAAGTTTTATAGGTCATAACTCAGAAACCGTAGCAGATATATCGACGAAATTTGGTACGCGTAATTTACTTACTTAGGAAAATGTTTGGACGAAAAAATGCCAAAATCGATTGACGACCACGCCCAAATTTATATATGGGAACTATTAATGTGCCTAATAAATATGTATATTTTAATCGATATCTTTGTCAAATATAAAGATATGTCATTGAAATTTTGTGCCATGAATCCAACTATAGACATAAAACAAATAATAGAAAAATGTTGGGAAATGGGCGTGGCACTGCCTCTTTTCAGACAAAGGAATCTACGAGATTTCGGAACCCATAACTCTACAAATAATTAAGATGTTATGATGAAAATCAGTTTTTACACTTTAATAACTTGTGGTAATATATGCTCAAAAATTTTACGAAATCGGTTTATGACCACGCCTACTTTTTAACAAAGATATTTCTGGAACACCCTTTGGGAATTTGTAACGTGACATCTTTGTAACTAGAAGTCATAAAGGAATGAAATTTTGCACTAACAATAATATTTATGTATATGCTTAGTTGGATGATTGATAAAAATTTTGAAAATGGGCGTGGCTGCGCCCACTTTATGCGGCACTCGATTCATATAAAATACACCCTAATCGAACAAACGCAAACAAACAATGAAAGAATACAGCTGAGTATCTAATGTTCGATTCCACTCGAACTTAGGCTTCCTTACTTGTTAGTTTTAGTTTAAATACAGAGAAAATGCAATGAATTGAGATTTAGAAGGTGCCTTTGTTTAATGTGTGCATACGTAGGTCCACTCCCCAAACATAAATTTAAGTAAAAATTGTCTGGACGAGTTTTAATTTTTTTTAATAATTTTCCGTTCGATATTGAAAACCCCCCCCAAAATATTTTTCTGTGTGCGCCACTGTTACGTACTGACTTTATGTTATGAAAACAATACTCGTAATACTCTGTGAATTACTTACAGCTGAGTATAAAAACAGTAAAACCACGTTCCATTAGTTGGGTAGACGACATTAGAACGAATAGCCAGCGATCATATGAATGAAATCTTCCATCACCCACAACAAAAACTTAAAACAACAACAGTGCAATTGCCACCATCGCAATTTGTCCCGCACTGTAGTCCGCTTCACAACAATCTCTGTATTTCGCCGAAATTTTTGTAGAAAAGAGCCACATAAAATCCTCTTTATACTCAGCTGTACGTACCTAGTACACAGAATATTATAATTTTGATCATATAACGGATTGTAACACCATAAAATAATCGAGATAGATATGGACATAGGTACATATGCACTGAGAGAAAAAAATATATGGAGGGGTCAAAGAAATTGTTTACCTATTTTGAACACTACTTTCTTTGTTTTGAGTAAATTTTCCTTAAAACATGTTAAAAGGTTTATAAAATATTGTTGTTACATGCGTTACCATGGTTTCATATACTTGTTTTGAAAAAATTCATACATTAAAATAATGAAAAATTCTTTAAGCGCCATTCCATTCCCAACTTTCCTTGTTTTGAAGATTTGATTTCTTTAATTTTGAGAAATTAAATTCCCATACAAATTCCCATGGCAACGAATTTGTTTGAATGTTTTTTTATGTTTTTTCCACATTTTTGAAAAAATTTACACAAAACAAAGAAAATTTTGTATTGGGACGCGCGTTCAAAATAAGGAAAATTATGTCTTTGATCGAGAGAAATTTTTTTTTTGAGTGTGTATGGATATCCAAGTGATGATGGTGAAAAAAGAAATCGATTAAACCTTGTCGGCCGTGTGTATGTCTGTCCGTAAACACTCTAATTTACGCAAAAATTAAAATATTTTTATATTGGTACACAGATTCTTATCGTGACAGAGTAGGTTGGTATATTTCCCAATACGGGTATATGTAGCATATGTATTTCGGTAGCATACTCGGTGACTAATGTAGCCCTAGAGATAGGGTTGGTATTGAAATTCTGTATGTGCAATGTGAATTTTAAAAAGCAGAATTAAAAAAAGCAGATTTTTGCTCAAGTGGAATTTTTTCACATTTTGCTGAATTTTGCGGCACAGGAATTTTGGAAAACAGAATTTTGAGCCGCTTCCGCTGGATACATGTTCTGTGTACCGGTTTATGATAAAAAGCAGTTTTCGAAAAATTTTGAATTGTGTCACTTTATGATTTAGGGTGCGATATGTACATATATTTGAACATATATGTAGATACATATACATTTATAATTTCACATGTTTTCCCACCTCAAAAACACTGTGGAATACTTCCCTCAGCGTCACATTCGTGAAAAACTGTCTGCATGGAGCATGAACCATTGCAATCATGTCACTTCATATCTTTCCAATTAAATTTGAATTTATTTCTGCTGTGATTTTATGCGTCGACACCTACATATTATGTATGTATGTATAAAAATAACGAATGACCCTGCAAAAAATGCGATTAATCCGGGACGTGTCCGGGATCAATCGCAAGGGAGCATGCGACTAATACAATTTCAGATCCCTTTATATGGAGTGAATTGATCGCATTTGTTCGAGCATGTCCTATGAAGAGACTAATTGTTCAACTTGTATACCCTAACGGGTACCAATGTAGATTAATCGCTTTCATCCCCAACGGGTACAAATGTAGATCAATCGCTTTCAGCACGAACGGGTACAAATGTAGATTTTTCCTTAAAAAATTGTAAATGTTCATGCATATTTAAATAATGTTTTACTTTTGTAAAAAAATCTCAATAAATAAATTTAAAAAATTGTAAGTTTTGAGTATGCATTATATGAGCGTAATGTAAAGGATTTTTTCATAGGATATTTTAGGCAACATTTTGTTAAAATTGTTATTAAAAAAGGGTGTTCAATTCGTTTTACCGGTTGTTCTACAATTTTTTAAATACATTGCACATTTTTGTAAAATTTCTACATTTAAGGAATCTAGATTTGTACCCGTTCGGAATGAAAGCGATTAATCTACATTTATACCCGTTCGGGATGAAAGCGATTAATCTGCATTTATACCCGTTCGGGATGAAATCGATTAATCTACATTTATACCCGTTAGGGAAGAATCGGGGATTAATTGTGGACCGATTGTTCTCGAAAGAGATCAATCGAGGACAAATCTCTTTCGGGATTTATCGTACATTTTTTTGCAGGGGAACTACATGGACAGCAGTATTTATCAGCTGGAAAACAGCACATATTTCCTACTGAATTTTCAGTAGAGATGTAGTTCCAAAATCTGAACTTTCGCTTTCGTTTTTATATAGAGGTGGCGTCGAAAATCAACTACCTAAAAACTGCCGAACGAGAAGGGAGAGTTTCCATATGAAAAAAGGGCTGACTACGAAGGGAGAACTTCCATAGCATATATTTCAATACACCTGATGTCTTCACTGCGTGTTCAGTTATTTTTTCAGGCATGATTTTTGAACTCAGTTTCAGTGTATTTTTCATACTGAATATTCTAGTGAATATGCACCTCCTTACCTCAAATACTGCTGGGTACATATATAAGTATACCCTGCAAAAAATTTTGAGTTTAATCCCGAACTGGTATAATATAGACTAATTGTCAACCATTTATTTCCGAACCGGTATAAATGTAGATTAATCGCTTTCATCCCGAACGGTTTCAAATCTAGATAAATTAAATGTAGAAATTTGCAAATTTCTACAAAAATATTCAATGCATTTATAAAACTTCATAATAATAGGTAAAACTGATTGAACAATTTAAACAAAATGTTATGAAAAAATATCTTTTGAAAAATTTGTTACATTACACTCACATAAGCATACTCAAAACTGACATTTTTTTATACTCAGCTTTACTAGTACACAGAGTATTATAATTTTAATTTCATAACGGTGGATTATAACAGAATGAAAGGGATAATATAATATAATATAATACAATGGCGCTATTATAACTCTGACGAGTTTTATGGCCGAGCTTCTCTCCCAATTTGAGGTGTGTTCCTTTTTGTTTTTCCTACTAATTGGGTGGACCTACAGTTTTATGCCGGCTCCGAACGGCGAATGCATTTTTTGTGAGAAGCTTCTTCATGGCAGAAATACTCTCGGAGGGTATGCCGTCCACTGCCGAGAGGTGACCGCTGCTCTTAAAAAACCCAATAATTTGATTTTTACTAATTAGAAAATTTTTTTGGTGTTTCGCTCGGACCGTGGTTTGAACCCGAGACCTCTGGCATAGCAGGCGAGCACTCTACCCACTGCACCACAGCGGCCAGAATGAAAGGGAGCGTGTCATTATTCTGTATTACAAATTTCTGGGTGACAAAATTCTGTAAATTGCAAAAAATCTGCTTTTTTAAAATTCTGCTTTTTTAAAATTCCGTCAAAGGCCGCCAATGCAGAAAAGTGTTCTGCGCAAAAGCACTGTGGACAGGCCCAAATAATACAGAATTTTAAAAAAGCAGAATTTTGTTTTTACAATTTTGTACATACAGAATTTCGACACCAACCCGAATGAAATAATCGAGATAGATATGGACTTATATATGTACATATATCAAAATGATCAGGGTGAAAAGAGAATTCGGTTGAGCCATGTCCGTCCGTCCGTCCGTCCGTCCGTCCGTCTGTGCGCACTCTAACTCGCGCAAAAATTTAAATATTTTGATGGAATTTGGAATGTAAGTTGGTATCAAGACTGGGACGGTTGGTATTGAAAATCGGCGAAATCGGACCATGACCACGCCCACTTTACCTATATAGTAAAAATCGGAAATTTTGTATCTCAGTCACTAATAGAGCTGGAGTGATAAAATTTCACCCACGTATTGAGCTCAGGCCCTTATGAAGAATATGGTGAAATTTTGGAAAACGGGCGGTGCCACGCCCAATTATTAAGGGGTAAACATTAAAAGTTTTATATGTCATAACTCAGAAACCGCAACAGATATATCGATAAAATTTGGTACGCGTGATCTACATACTTAAATATGAGTATTATACAGGGGTGTAACTAAAACATTTTAAGCAATATCTTTCTTAAATATCTCACCTGCCTAGACGCGTATTTGTACCCAAAGTTGTTTTACTTTATCTATATATATGTATATATAAAAATCAAGGCTATTTCATTGTCGCCGGCTTTCGCCCAAACGCGTGGAGGCATTTTGACCAAATTTACACGCCACTGCGTACCTTGCCCTAGATGGTTTATAATAAAAATAATTAAAAGTTTATATGCATATTTTTTTCAAATCCGCAAGTCGGTTCCCTAGATAAAGGTCAAAACGTGGATCAGGCTTTCCCCTGAATATTTTGGACGATATTGGTATCAAATGAAAGCTATTGAGCAGGGAATTTACATAATATAGTACTCATTGTGATTCGTAGTTCGGGTCTCCATATATGGGTCAAAACGTGGACCCGGATGACCCTCGAATGTTTCTGAACGATATTGGTATCAAATGAAAGGTCTTGATAAGGATTTGGACATACAACTATTTTATTTGTGATGCCTAGTCCCCAAATATGGGTCACAACGTGGATCCTGATGACCGTCGAATATTTCTAAGCGATGTTGGTACCAAATGAAAGGTACTGATGAGGGCTTCGAACTATTATAACTGTGACATATTGTCCAGGTCCCAAGATATGGGCCACAACATGGACCCGGATGAAACCTAAAAGTGGGAATCATAGCTTCAATATATATAATAGGAAATTCAAATGAAATTGACTGGGATAGGGAAGGGAAGTAAACGAAAATAGAATGGGAGAGTGAAGGGGAGAGAGACAGCGATTGGGATAGGGATAGGGAAAGGGCAACGAATAAGAGCGGGGAAGAAAAGGAAAAGGAAAGGAAAAAAGAAAGTAGAGGGAAAGATAGTAGAAGTCTAAGAGAGGTCAGGTCCCAAGATACGTGAACCCGAATGACCCCGGAATATTTTTCAGAGATATTGGTATCATATGAAGGATATTGTGGAGGGATTTTACATAGAAATTTAATCATTATGATTCCTAGGTCGGGTCCCAAAATGTGCATCAATACGTGGACCCGGATAACACCGGTATATTTCTCAGGGATATATGTAGTATGAAAAATGAAAGGTTTTGACCAGAGCATAGAGCCATACTCATTATGATTTCTAGGTCGTGTCGTCAATTTTGGGTCAAAACATGAACCCGAATAACAACGGAATGTTTCTAAGTGATATTGGTATCAAATTACGGGTGTTGAGCAAGGATTTCATATAGAGATGAACTCATTGTGATTCCTAAACGTGGAGCTCGATGACACCAGGATATTTCCCACTGGGGTATCAAATTAAATGTCTTGAGCACGGCTTTTATATCGAGCCGTTCGCATTATGATTCCTATGTCAAGTCCCCAGATTTGGGTCAAAACGTTGACGGATGACCAAGGAATATTTCCCAGCGATATTGGTATCAAATTAAGGGTGTTGAGCTGGGATTTTACATAATTATGAACTCATTATTCCTAGGTCGGTCCCCAGATGTGTGTCAATACGTGGAGCCGGAAGACTCCGGGATACTGCTGAGCAGTACTGATATGAAGTTACAGGTGTTGACCAGGGCTGCAACATAGAGTTATTTTCATAGTGATTCTTAGGCCCAGTACTCAATGATGGGTAAAAGAGTGGACCCTGAAGCCACGGAATGATTTTAAGCAACGATGGTATCAAATCAGAAGCGGAATGCAGGGCTAGGTATGTTATGCTAAACCAATTTTTTCCCTCACTTTTTTTAAAACTTATCTAACTTTTGCTGAGGTAGGCAGCCCGAGGAAAGTTCGGTATCTAGATACTTCCAACTTATTTTAAAGTGTGCCGTTTTTCGCTTCTAATGCCTGTAATAGGAAGTGGGCCAAACAAAGCTTGGCCGGGTACAGCTAGTTTGATATAAAGAGTAAAATCGCAGATGAACGCAGGTAAACTTTATGAATTCTGGCAAAGGAATATTCCACAAATAACCACTGTTAATGTCGCAAATACCTTTTTTGACCTTTTTTTTTCATCAAGGTTTGAAAAAGGGCCTAAAAATAGACTTTTCGAAAAACAGGTATATCCGACAACTTTTACCAGATAACCAGAAATTTGTTTTTTTGTTTAAACTTAGAATTGAAGTACCTTTCATCGCATTACAAATATGTAAGTAGCAACCGGCCGCTTTACCTAAAGGCAAAATAATGTTAAACGCAAAAAAAAAATAACAAAAATAACATATTTTTTCTGTGTTGATAATTTGTCAACTTTGGGCGGCTCTACCTCCTAAACTAAAATTTTCTATTTAATAATACCGTATTCGATTGGGCAAGAGTTAGAGACTTGCGAAAAAAACAACCACTGGTATAAAAACAAGAGAAAATTAAACAACCGTTCGTTAAACTAAAGGAATTGGAAAAAAGTTGTGTTTATTTGATGAAATTTCTTCAACTTTTTATCGATAGATGTCTCCCTTATCTTCGAACACCGTTCGTTAAAGTACGTACAAAGAACGTAAATTGTACAATATACGTTCTTTGGTACGGAATTGGAAAACATTTTCTAATGAACGGTATTGCGTTGAATTCGAAGATAGGGGAGACATCTATTGACAAAAATTTGAAACCATTTCACTTATTGACAATAGAAAAAATTGGCATAATCAGTAAAGATAATTGGCATAATCAGTAAAGATCAGTTTAATGAGTAGCTGGCATACTCTCTAAAGGTCTCTTAAAGTCTCTAACATTTTGTATGGAAACTGTCAGCCAAGAGAGCAGAATCGAGTATAAGCGAGCAGAGAAATGCCCAATAAAACACTCCTAATATTCGTGTTCGCTGGAAAATTCTCTATTAGATACATATGTATGTACATATATCCGATTTATGAAACACTCATGAAATTTTAGATTTTTGCCACGTTTTTTCGGCAGAGGCGCCATAGTGCGTCGGTTGTCATAATGCCGATTTGCCGAAAACGACATTGCCGTGCTGCCGACGGTGTTGGTGATAGAGGAATTATTTCTTATTTTATCCCGAAAATCCCGGAGTCAAATTCGGGATCCCGGGATGTATGCATATTTTCTCATTGTATAATCATAAAAAAATACAAGCCAACACTCTCCCTCTGTTGCATATTTAATCAGTAATTAACACTTTAATTTACAAAACAAATCTGCATATTTTAAAAACAAACAAAGAATCGCAGGAAACAAAGAATGTACATATGTACATATGTAAATACGAATGAAACGACATGAATATTTGCAGAGAAACATTGATTTTGCATAATTTGTGGGCAGTCGAACAAAATTACTGCAATCATACACAACTTCCGAGCATTCTGCGCTGCGTCACGCCACGCCACACCACACCGCGCCAAACCCTATCAATGCCCCGCAGGCCCCAACACCGGCTGTATCTCTATGTTCATCTCTTATTCATTCGCATTCGCGGCTCCATTTCGCTTAAGACGGAAACACAACGCCAACATCATAAAATCGACATGAAGACACGATTGAGTGCGTCCGAATAACAGAAACGTTCACACCAACAACTAAAATATAATAGTTGCTTGATTCACGAGGGGAGTTCGATACGCGAGTTTGCGAAATGTCAGGTCAACGCGGTGGCTTTACAGGCGGGGGAGATCTGATTATAGCCGTCCAGCTGAATTAAAAAAGTGCAGGGAAACACCTCAACGTGTAAATCATAACGTGTCATCATTGTTTATTCTTTTGTAAATTTTTATTTATTTATATGCACCACATTGGATCATCGTATGGAACGCCTAGCTGATGGCAGGACATGGGAACTCGGGGCGGAGCGTGGTATCGTGATTAAATGAATTGAAGTACGACTTGAACTAAAATTGGTAAACTAACAATGAAAGCAATTAACAGAACATAATGAGTAGCGTAGGTGATAACTAGGGCAACCAAAAATTGACACAAGCAAGTTTTTTTCTATTGTAGCTATCACATAATGCTTAATTTAACGTAGTTTTTAAGAAAAATAATACATTCTGACCTACTTTTGATAGAGCTAAAAATTGCCAAATTCATATCTAATAAATGCTAATTTATGCTAATTTCACTATTAAATGAAAATTACAAAAAAAAATCGGAAAAAATATGTTACGGATTTTCTGCTCTCTGATTGGCTAGTCGCATCAATTTGTCAATTGAATTGCTCCAGACATGGCATGTATAGACGTCTGGTAATTTCAACTCAATAAATAATCTCAATAAATAAATTAAAAAAATTGTAAGTTTTGAGTATGCATTTTATGAGCGTAATGTAAAGGATTTTTTCATAGGATATTTTAGGCAACATTTTGTTAAAATTGTTATTAAAAAAGGGTGTTCAATTCGTTTTACCGGTTGTTCTACAATTTTTTAAATACATTGCACATTTTTGTAAAATTTCTACATTTAAGGAATCTAGATTTGTACCCGTTCGGAATGAAAGCGATTAATCTACATTTATACCCGTTCGGGATGAAAGCGATTAATCTGCATTTATACCCGTTCGGGATGAAATCGATTAATCTACATTTATACCCGTTAGGGAAGAATCGGGGATTAATTGTGGACCGATTGTTCTCGAAAGAGATCAATCGAGGACAAATCTCTTTCGGGATTTATCGTACATTTTTTTGCAGGGGAACTACATGGACAGCAGTATTTATCAGCTGGAAAACAGCACATATTTCCTACTGAATTTTCAGTAGAGATGTAGTTCCAAAATCTGAACTTTCGCTTTCGTTTTTATATAGAGGTGGCGTCGAAAATCAACTACCTAAAAACTGCCGAACGAGAAGGGAGAGTTTCCATATGAAAAAAGGGCTGACTACGAAGGGAGAACTTCCATAGCATATATTTCAATACACCTGATGTCTTCACTGCGTGTTCAGTTATTTTTTCAGGCATGATTTTTGAACTCAGTTTCAGTGTATTTTTCATACTGAATATTCTAGTGAATATGCACCTCCTTACCTCAAATACTGCTGGGTACTAGAGCTGCAAAACTATCGATGGCACTATCGATAGTATCGATAGTTTTTTTTTCGTGTCACTATCGATAGTTTTTTTCCACTATCGATGGTTATCCCTATTCATTCTTGTAGTTTTGTCCCAAGAGAAGAATACTGAATGTTAGGGAGGAGTTGGATTTCGATATCAAATTGGTCAAATTAATACCCCAGCGGGTTAGGGGGCTTAGAATATACCCGTGGTAAGGAATGCCTGTCGTAAGAGGCGACTAAAATCCAGGCTTCTAACGATATAAAACTTGTAGTAATTGAACCACACCTCGCTAAATGACATCTGGTCAATGTCAACATTTTTAATTTTTTGCGATTTTTGAAAGTTTTGATTTTCAAATTAAGTTTTTTATAAAAACTTGTAAAAGTCAGAAAAGTTTTATTTTTTAAAAATTAGCCCGTTTAATTGTTAACGTAATATCAAAGATATCTGATAAAAACATTATTTTTAGCAATTTCTTTCATGTGAAACAAAAAGAATATTTTATGGACTAAAAACTCGGTTATATGACTCATCCGTGTATAGGGCGTCGTTTTACAACATTTTTTTTTGCAAAACACTATAGACTTCTTGCGCGGCCTTAAACTTATCATTTCAATAGTATTGCCTTTAAAATAGGAAACAATTTGCTCGCACAGCTAAATTCAATGAAGGTGCAAAACACGGTAACTCGCATGCTTTGATCACAGATGGAACATGGTGCAAGGTTTCCAATATATTAGCTGAGGAATGATTTGTATGACAGCAGCTTTTGTGTCTACAGTACAGCTACTCGCAATTTGAAATCTTCTTCTGATATAAAATGGCAAGCAATAGTTAAGTAATTTTCATTATTCCTTTTTTTGCTTGGTTTTCCGATGGGGCACAGTGCCGCGAAGGTGGACAAAAATACAAAAATCGACTGTCTTGAAACTTAGATATTTTGATGTCAAGTTACAGTTAAAACTCCAACTAAGAGAAATTCGTAAGTTATTTTGTGATAAAAACAACTTTCAGCCTCACACACCCCCTCAAATTTCACCTATTTTCTACATACCATTTCATTTCGGCGCTTCGCACATAAAAGTGGCCGCAGTTAAAAATTTGTTAAAAATACATTTTTTATTCCTAGCAAGATCAACTTTTGCGATTTCATAAAGATATATACGACAAACCAAAAAATGTATGGTTCATGAAAAAAACAAATATACAAATATTTTTTTTTATTAATAAATAAATATATGATTAAACATACCAAAATCCGGAAATTAGTAAACTTTGGAGGCAAAAAAAACCATCATAAAATTCCCCGAAATTTTTTGTTTTTGTTTATGGTAGTTTGGACCTCCTACTAACAGAAACAGTTGAAATCTCTTCCACCTTTTTCCAATATTTGAAAATTTTCAATTTTGAAAAAGTGACTAAATGCCCTTTTTTTGGTATTATTTTGGCTGATCTATATTTATAATACTTTTCGTGAATGCCCTAAGATCTAAAGTTTTGGTTCGTTTTTCAAAATTAAAGTGTTGAATTAAAGCTAAAAGTGCCAAAAAAATTTTTAGAGGTACAGGGTGATTTGAAATCTAAAAATTATGAGCTAATTAAAATACTTAAATATGCATCACGGTATGGGAGCCAAAAACAAAGGTATACGAAGATATATATATATGACACCAGTTTACAAATAATATGTTAACCAATTCGGGTAAGCAAATAAATGCAATCGAGACACCTTACAGCGCCCGAACAAAAAGAAAATAAAAATAAATAACATACCTATTACTCTTTATCTGCATAAAGAATAATATTTTGCTTAAGCACCAAACAAAAACAGCTTGCAAAAATGATAGTACAAATGTATACACATCAGGGAGGTCCAATTTTTTTATTTAATTTAAATTTTTTTTATTGTCTTTTTTCATGAATAAATTGTACATATTTGACATATTTTTTACCCATATACACAAAAAAAATATTTAAAATATAAAACACCGATGAGTTATGTTTTTATTAACATACATACAACAGCGATTATTACTTACTTACTTAACAGCGATTATGCTTTATTTTCAAGAATTTTTTTTTTCTAAAGGTTAACATGTAAGGGAAAACCTCAATTTTTCAAACCACCGTAATGTATTCACTTAGGGAGTAAAGTTTCGACAAATTTTAAGTATTAACTCTATTTTTCTGAACACTTAGCAACAATGATATGCCATATTTCATTTTTAAGTAATGATGTGCAAAAACTCGGTATTTTTTAAGGGGTACCCGTTACGAAAAAACCGATTACTTTTTTAAAATAAGAGTAATATAGAAACTTTAGATGTAAAGTTTCAATAAATTCTGACAACTCCTTCATGTTTTCGTAAACACCACAATCAACAATGATTATGCCTTATTTGTCTTTCATATAGTAATGTAAAAAAAATAGTTTTTTTTTTAATGGATACCCGGTACCGAAAAATCAATTTCATTTTTGAAATTAGCATGTCTTCGTCCTTTTAGTTTTAAAGTTTCAACAAGTTTTGAATACGATTTCGGTTTTTACCTTTTGAAAAAATTGTAAAAAAAAAATTTGTTTTTAATTAAATGGTAACAGGTGCTGAAAAACGGATTTATTTTCTGAAATTGACGTGACATAAGCCTTTCAGGTGTAAAGTTTCAGCCCATTCTGATGACTGCTTCCACTTATATTAACACATGTTCACAATGACTATCTTCATATAAAAATACAGGAAAACCTCGGTTTTCTCGAAATGAGTAACCGGTACAGAAAAACCGATTTCATTTTTGAAATTAGCGTGGCATAATACTTCCAGGTGCAAAGTTCCAGCCAATTCTGACCACTCCTTCTATTTTTGTCCATCATTTGTATGGAGTCGCGGCACTGTGCGGGGTAGGAATATGATGTATTGTGGAACGATTTTCTCACAAGGGATGACGAAAAATCGTTGCACAATACATAAGTATCTATATCTTTAGCTTAAGGACCGTTTACTAAACCTCTGATTAACGCTAACCATATGAGAGGGTGAAGTCACAAACAAATTTTATCTTTTGTCTATTCACGGATGAGTCATCTAACCGAGTTTTTCGTCCATAAAAAATCCTTTTTGTTTCACATGAAAGAAATCGCTAAAAATAATGTTTTTTATCAGATATCCTTGATATTACGTTAACAATTAAACGGGCTAATTTTTAAATAATAAAACGTATCCTCCCCATAACTGAAATTCTTCGTATTTTTTTGTTTTTTGATTTATTTAAAGCATAGTGTATTCTACATTAATGAAATGTTTAAACAGTGTGCCTTTTGATTATCGGTATTTTACATTAATGAAATGTATAAACAATGTGCCTTATTTACTAGTCAGCGCCAACGATGCTAAAAAAACAAATGTACTACTTTTAGTTTTATTACTATAGCTTTTTCAACTCAAATGAAACCTTTTTCAAATCTAGTGAAAATTTTCAATTGAAAAAGGTTTAATTTAACCTGAAAATGCTACATACATAAGCGAAGTATTTAATTCTTATTTGATATTTTATTTAATTATAATTTTGCGTAAAAAACAGAAAAATTAAACACTTTTTGGAAAGAAAAATGTAAACAAAACAATCCCTCTTTTTATTGTAGTGAAATATTCATAAAAAACTATCGATAGTATCGATAGTTTTTTTTTTGACTATCGAAACTATCGAGTGGTCCGACTATCGATGGTTTTGCAGCTCTACTGGGTACATATATAAGTATACCCTGCAAAAAATTTTGAGTTTAATCCCGAACTGGTATAATATAGACTAATTGTCAACCATTTATTTCCGAACCGGTATAAATGTAGATTAATCGCTTTCATCCCGAACGGTTTCAAATCTAGATAAATTAAATGTAGAAATTTGCAAATTTCTACAAAAATATTCAATGCATTTATAAAACTTCATAATAATAGGTAAAACTGATTGAACAATTTAAACAAAATGTTATGAAAAAATATCTTTTGAAAAATTTGTTACATTACACTCACATAAGCATACTCAAAACTGACATTTTTTTATACTCAGCTTTACTAGTACACAGAGTATTATAATTTTAATTTCATAACGGTGGATTATAACAGAATGAAAGGGATAATATAATATAATATAATACAATGGCGCTATTATAACTCTGACGAGTTTTATGGCCGAGCTTCTCTCCCAATTTGAGGTGTGTTCCTTTTTGTTTTTCCTACTAATTGGGTGGACCTACAGTTTTATGCCGGCTCCGAACGGCGAATGCATTTTTTGTGAGAAGCTTCTTCATGGCAGAAATACTCTCGGAGGGTATGCCGTCCACTGCCGAGAGGTGACCGCTGCTCTTAAAAAACCCAATAATTTGATTTTTACTAATTAGAAAATTTTTTTGGTGTTTCGCTCGGACCGTGGTTTGAACCCGAGACCTCTGGCATAGCAGGCGAGCACTCTACCCACTGCACCACAGCGGCCAGAATGAAAGGGAGCGTGTCATTATTCTGTATTACAAATTTCTGGGTGACAAAATTCTGTAAATTGCAAAAAATCTGCTTTTTTAAAATTCTGCTTTTTTAAAATTCCGTCAAAGGCCGCCAATGCAGAAAAGTGTTCTGCGCAAAAGCACTGTGGACAGGCCCAAATAATACAGAATTTTAAAAAAGCAGAATTTTGTTTTTACAATT
Source organism: Urophora cardui (assembly GCA_960531455.1). Taxonomy (NCBI): domain Eukaryota; kingdom Metazoa; phylum Arthropoda; class Insecta; order Diptera; family Tephritidae; genus Urophora; species Urophora cardui. The sequence goes on along the minus strand of OY482673.1, from coordinate 70,830,569 downwards.
TTGTACATACAGAATTTCGACACCAACCCGAATGAAATAATCGAGATAGATATGGACTTATATATGTACATATATCAAAATGATCAGGGTGAAAAGAGAATTCGGTTGAGCCATGTCCGTCCGTCCGTCCGTCCGTCCGTCCGTCTGTGCGCACTCTAACTCGCGCAAAAATTTAAATATTTTGATGGAATTTGGAATGTAAGTTGGTATCAAGACTGGGACGGTTGGTATTGAAAATCGGCGAAATCGGACCATGACCACGCCCACTTTACCTATATAGTAAAAATCGGAAATTTTGTATCTCAGTCACTAATAGAGCTGGAGTGATAAAATTTCACCCACGTATTGAGCTCAGGCCCTTATGAAGAATATGGTGAAATTTTGGAAAACGGGCGGTGCCACGCCCAATTATTAAGGGGTAAACATTAAAAGTTTTATATGTCATAACTCAGAAACCGCAACAGATATATCGATAAAATTTGGTACGCGTGATCTACATACTTAAATATGAGTATTATACAGGGGTGTAACTAAAACATTTTAAGCAATATCTTTCTTAAATATCTCACCTGCCTAGACGCGTATTTGTACCCAAAGTTGTTTTACTTTATCTATATATATGTATATATAAAAATCAAGGCTATTTCATTGTCGCCGGCTTTCGCCCAAACGCGTGGAGGCATTTTGACCAAATTTACACGCCACTGCGTACCTTGCCCTAGATGGTTTATAATAAAAATAATTAAAAGTTTATATGCATATTTTTTTCAAATCCGCAAGTCGGTTCCCTAGATAAAGGTCAAAACGTGGATCAGGCTTTCCCCTGAATATTTTGGACGATATTGGTATCAAATGAAAGCTATTGAGCAGGGAATTTACATAATATAGTACTCATTGTGATTCGTAGTTCGGGTCTCCATATATGGGTCAAAACGTGGACCCGGATGACCCTCGAATGTTTCTGAACGATATTGGTATCAAATGAAAGGTCTTGATAAGGATTTGGACATACAACTATTTTATTTGTGATGCCTAGTCCCCAAATATGGGTCACAACGTGGATCCTGATGACCGTCGAATATTTCTAAGCGATGTTGGTACCAAATGAAAGGTACTGATGAGGGCTTCGAACTATTATAACTGTGACATATTGTCCAGGTCCCAAGATATGGGCCACAACATGGACCCGGATGAAACCTAAAAGTGGGAATCATAGCTTCAATATATATAATAGGAAATTCAAATGAAATTGACTGGGATAGGGAAGGGAAGTAAACGAAAATAGAATGGGAGAGTGAAGGGGAGAGAGACAGCGATTGGGATAGGGATAGGGAAAGGGCAACGAATAAGAGCGGGGAAGAAAAGGAAAAGGAAAGGAAAAAAGAAAGTAGAGGGAAAGATAGTAGAAGTCTAAGAGAGGTCAGGTCCCAAGATACGTGAACCCGAATGACCCCGGAATATTTTTCAGAGATATTGGTATCATATGAAGGATATTGTGGAGGGATTTTACATAGAAATTTAATCATTATGATTCCTAGGTCGGGTCCCAAAATGTGCATCAATACGTGGACCCGGATAACACCGGTATATTTCTCAGGGATATATGTAGTATGAAAAATGAAAGGTTTTGACCAGAGCATAGAGCCATACTCATTATGATTTCTAGGTCGTGTCGTCAATTTTGGGTCAAAACATGAACCCGAATAACAACGGAATGTTTCTAAGTGATATTGGTATCAAATTACGGGTGTTGAGCAAGGATTTCATATAGAGATGAACTCATTGTGATTCCTAAACGTGGAGCTCGATGACACCAGGATATTTCCCACTGGGGTATCAAATTAAATGTCTTGAGCACGGCTTTTATATCGAGCCGTTCGCATTATGATTCCTATGTCAAGTCCCCAGATTTGGGTCAAAACGTTGACGGATGACCAAGGAATATTTCCCAGCGATATTGGTATCAAATTAAGGGTGTTGAGCTGGGATTTTACATAATTATGAACTCATTATTCCTAGGTCGGTCCCCAGATGTGTGTCAATACGTGGAGCCGGAAGACTCCGGGATACTGCTGAGCAGTACTGATATGAAGTTACAGGTGTTGACCAGGGCTGCAACATAGAGTTATTTTCATAGTGATTCTTAGGCCCAGTACTCAATGATGGGTAAAAGAGTGGACCCTGAAGCCACGGAATGATTTTAAGCAACGATGGTATCAAATCAGAAGCGGAATGCAGGGCTAGGTATGTTATGCTAAACCAATTTTTTCCCTCACTTTTTTTAAAACTTATCTAACTTTTGCTGAGGTAGGCAGCCCGAGGAAAGTTCGGTATCTAGATACTTCCAACTTATTTTAAAGTGTGCCGTTTTTCGCTTCTAATGCCTGTAATAGGAAGTGGGCCAAACAAAGCTTGGCCGGGTACAGCTAGTTTGATATAAAGAGTAAAATCGCAGATGAACGCAGGTAAACTTTATGAATTCTGGCAAAGGAATATTCCACAAATAACCACTGTTAATGTCGCAAATACCTTTTTTGACCTTTTTTTTTCATCAAGGTTTGAAAAAGGGCCTAAAAATAGACTTTTCGAAAAACAGGTATATCCGACAACTTTTACCAGATAACCAGAAATTTGTTTTTTTGTTTAAACTTAGAATTGAAGTACCTTTCATCGCATTACAAATATGTAAGTAGCAACCGGCCGCTTTACCTAAAGGCAAAATAATGTTAAACGCAAAAAAAAAATAACAAAAATAACATATTTTTTCTGTGTTGATAATTTGTCAACTTTGGGCGGCTCTACCTCCTAAACTAAAATTTTCTATTTAATAATACCGTATTCGATTGGGCAAGAGTTAGAGACTTGCGAAAAAAACAACCACTGGTATAAAAACAAGAGAAAATTAAACAACCGTTCGTTAAACTAAAGGAATTGGAAAAAAGTTGTGTTTATTTGATGAAATTTCTTCAACTTTTTATCGATAGATGTCTCCCTTATCTTCGAACACCGTTCGTTAAAGTACGTACAAAGAACGTAAATTGTACAATATACGTTCTTTGGTACGGAATTGGAAAACATTTTCTAATGAACGGTATTGCGTTGAATTCGAAGATAGGGGAGACATCTATTGACAAAAATTTGAAACCATTTCACTTATTGACAATAGAAAAAATTGGCATAATCAGTAAAGATAATTGGCATAATCAGTAAAGATCAGTTTAATGAGTAGCTGGCATACTCTCTAAAGGTCTCTTAAAGTCTCTAACATTTTGTATGGAAACTGTCAGCCAAGAGAGCAGAATCGAGTATAAGCGAGCAGAGAAATGCCCAATAAAACACTCCTAATATTCGTGTTCGCTGGAAAATTCTCTATTAGATACATATGTATGTACATATATCCGATTTATGAAACACTCATGAAATTTTAGATTTTTGCCACGTTTTTTCGGCAGAGGCGCCATAGTGCGTCGGTTGTCATAATGCCGATTTGCCGAAAACGACATTGCCGTGCTGCCGACGGTGTTGGTGATAGAGGAATTATTTCTTATTTTATCCCGAAAATCCCGGAGTCAAATTCGGGATCCCGGGATGTATGCATATTTTCTCATTGTATAATCATAAAAAAATACAAGCCAACACTCTCCCTCTGTTGCATATTTAATCAGTAATTAACACTTTAATTTACAAAACAAATCTGCATATTTTAAAAACAAACAAAGAATCGCAGGAAACAAAGAATGTACATATGTACATATGTAAATACGAATGAAACGACATGAATATTTGCAGAGAAACATTGATTTTGCATAATTTGTGGGCAGTCGAACAAAATTACTGCAATCATACACAACTTCCGAGCATTCTGCGCTGCGTCACGCCACGCCACACCACACCGCGCCAAACCCTATCAATGCCCCGCAGGCCCCAACACCGGCTGTATCTCTATGTTCATCTCTTATTCATTCGCATTCGCGGCTCCATTTCGCTTAAGACGGAAACACAACGCCAACATCATAAAATCGACATGAAGACACGATTGAGTGCGTCCGAATAACAGAAACGTTCACACCAACAACTAAAATATAATAGTTGCTTGATTCACGAGGGGAGTTCGATACGCGAGTTTGCGAAATGTCAGGTCAACGCGGTGGCTTTACAGGCGGGGGAGATCTGATTATAGCCGTCCAGCTGAATTAAAAAAGTGCAGGGAAACACCTCAACGTGTAAATCATAACGTGTCATCATTGTTTATTCTTTTGTAAATTTTTATTTATTTATATGCACCACATTGGATCATCGTATGGAACGCCTAGCTGATGGCAGGACATGGGAACTCGGGGCGGAGCGTGGTATCGTGATTAAATGAATTGAAGTACGACTTGAACTAAAATTGGTAAACTAACAATGAAAGCAATTAACAGAACATAATGAGTAGCGTAGGTGATAACTAGGGCAACCAAAAATTGACACAAGCAAGTTTTTTTCTATTGTAGCTATCACATAATGCTTAATTTAACGTAGTTTTTAAGAAAAATAATACATTCTGACCTACTTTTGATAGAGCTAAAAATTGCCAAATTCATATCTAATAAATGCTAATTTATGCTAATTTCACTATTAAATGAAAATTACAAAAAAAAATCGGAAAAAATATGTTACGGATTTTCTGCTCTCTGATTGGCTAGTCGCATCAATTTGTCAATTGAATTGCTCCAGACATGGCATGTATAGACGTCTGGTAATTTCAACAAAACTTTATTGCACATCTAACCCCCCATATATATTTCGTTTAATCTTCACAACCAGGGCATCGGAGCAATAGTTTGTTTTTTTTCTTTAGCTACGTTCCTGCTCCATTCCCAAACATTTTTTTTCTCTGGCTCTGATCTTAACTCCCAATTTTTGTTGCTGCGAGCTCCGCTCTCGCTCGCATTTTTTTGTTGTGTTGATCGGGGATGCCGTATGTGGCAATATGAATTAAATTTTTTATACCGGAATCCAAATATCGGTCGGTCGCGCTTTTGACAGGTGAGTAGAAATGTATGAAAATATGTGGAGCAAATCGCATTTTGACCTCGAGGTTTGATCGTAAAATTTTTGTAAATATCGATGAAAAAATAAATTCCAATTGTTCTCTTTCGATGAAAAGCTATTAAATATGTAAAAAATTCAACAAAATATATTAGTGACAGTTTGCATTTTTTACTTCAACGTGTAATATCGAATGTCAGAATAAAGCAACTTTGAGGTACGATCAATGCGCGACCGACCTAACTCCAAATTACGATTCCGGCATATTGTCTTTTTCTTTTGAGACATGTACCTAAGAGTTTACTTTTTGTTATTTTATTTTATTATACCTTTGATGAGAATGAAATGGTATTATAACTTTGTGCCAAAAAATTTTTGTCGAAAGTACCAGAAGTAAGCGTGGGGGACCCACCAAAATATATGCCGATATGATCAGAATCACGAGCTGAGCCGATTAAGCCATGTCCGTCCGTCCGTCTGTGTGAACGCAAACTAGTCCCTCAAATTTGAGATATCTGAATGAAATTTGGAACACAGGTATGTTGTTATATGCAGCTGATCATTTGTCGGAACCGGCAGAATCGGATCACTATAACATATAGAAAACAACCGATTATTCAGATATATATGAAAATTTTGGGGTGTAATTTCTGCATAACTTCCCCATTTAAACAGCTAAGGACATGAAACCTTGAAGTATTTGTACCCATGTTGGCCTAACCAAGGTTACCGAAAATTGTCAAGATCGGACCACTATAACATATAGTTCCACAACAACCGATTGTTCAGATATACACATTTTAACAGATAATGACATGAAACTTTGAAGTATTTTTACCCATATCGGCCCAAATAGAGCTACCGAAAATTGTCAAGATCGGACCACTATAACATATAGCTCCCATACAACCGATTGTTCAGATATACATATTTTGTCGTATAACTCCTACATTTAAATAGCCCAGACACCATTTTTATACTCAGCTGTACTAGTACAAAGAGTATTATAGTTTTAATCACATAACGGTGGATTGTAACAGAATGAAATAATCGAGATAGATATAGACTTATATATATCAAAAAGGGTGAAAAGAGAAATCGATTGAGCCATGTCCGTCCGTCCGTCTGTCCGTCTGTAAACACTCTAACAAGCGCAAAAATGGAGATATTTTGATGAAATTTGGACTGCAAGGTGGTATCGAGACTGGGACGGTCGGTATTGGAAATGGGCGAAATCGGACCATGACCACGCCCACTTTTCCTATATAGAAAAAATCGGAAATTTGGTATCTCAGTCCCTAATATAGCTGGAGCGATGAAATTTTACCCACGTGTTGAGATCAGGCCCCTATGAAGAAATTTGATGAAATTTTGGAAAATGGGCGGTGCCACGCCCACTTATTAAGGGTCAAACATTGAAAGTTTTATGAGCCATAACTCAGAAACCGTTGAAGATATATCGATGAAATATGGTACGCGTGATTTAATTACTTAGGCAAACGTTTTGATGGAAAATTGTCAAAATCGGTTGACGACCACGCCCACTTTTATATATGTGTATTATAAAGTGACCTAATAAAAACATTTTAAGCGATATCTTTGTCAAATATAAAGATATATCATTGGAATTTTATGGCAGGAGTCCAACTACGAACATAAAACAAAAAGCACAAAAATTTTGGAAAATGGGCGTGGCACCGCCTCTTTTTAGACAAAGGAATCTACGAGATTTCGGAGCCCAGAACTCGACAAATAATTGAGATATTATGACGAAACTTGTTTTATACACTTTTATAACTTGTGTTAAAAGACACGCAAAACTTATTGAAATCGGTTTATGACCACGCCTACTTTTTAACAAAGATATTTCTGGAACACCCTTTGGGAATTTGTAACGTTACATCTTTGTAACTAGAAGTCATAAAGGAATGAAATTTTGCACAAAGAATAATATTCATATGCTTAGTTGGATGACTGATAAAAATGTTGAAAATGGGCGTGGCTACTTCCACTTTATGCAGCACTCGCTTTATATAAAGTACGCCGTGTTTCCATCAAACGTAAACCAACAATGAAAGCATACAGCTGAGTATCTAATGTTCGATTCCACTCGAACTTAGGCTTCCTTACTTGTTCTTTTTGAAAATACTCATTTTTGTTCAATTGCAATTGCTGCACTTCATCAAATTTCTTTATACTGGTTAAAATAAACTGGTATGATGCTGCCTTTTTGGTACCAGTTGATAAACTAGTATTTTGATTTTAACTACCACTCAATTTGAGTGGTAGTTAAAACTTCAAATCACCACAAAATCAAAATTTGCACAAAATGAAAATCAGGCAAAATCGCTAGTTTTGATATTTGGCTGCTTTTGATTTTGAGCAATATGAAATCAAAATCTGGTAAAATCTACAATTTGTTATGTAATTTTTTGCCATTTATATGGTAATATGAATTTTAAACTCGTGTGACAGCCTTTATCCGTCTCCTATCGAGTCTAAAATTTATATGTGATATCCTGGGCAAAAAAGTGATTTACTTTTTCATAAATCAACAACAATCATATAGTACCATCCTTTCTGAATTAAAAGTTTGCTAAGTTTTACCAGTGAACGCCAAGAATACGTTTTTTTTTTCTCTCATGAAAAGTTACTGAAAAACATATATGTAGCTCTTTTTTATTCCCAGGGACGATATATGTATGTGCTAGTGCTAGTGCTAGTTTTCGTAAGAAATTTTCAACGTGATAGTTTTCCTCTGATGCGACGATGTATTCCTAAATTTAATTTTTTTAATATCGCTTTTTTGGATCACCCTATAATCCCAAAACCAATTGAAGAAGATTATTATAGGGGGATGCATTGAAATGTGAATTGGTAGAATTGAAACTGAAAAGGTACGTAAATCAACATACTCGAAAAAGTGAAAGAATTTCAAACATTTTTGTTCATTGTCTTTACCAAAACAAAACAAAAAAAAAATGAATAAGAGCTGTACCTTCTTGAAGGATTGAAATAAATGAATGTTTTATCGCTGATTGAAAATCACCAAGGTGGAATTTAACGCTAAACTACACATTCCAGCTCGGCTGACGTGTTTGTCACAAAGAAGCATTTCCACACACACACATACATATGTATGTATGTATACAGTGGCGTACCTAGAAAATATTTTTGGTTTCAATTTACAAGGATAAATCAACAAGCTACTATGCAAATTCGTTTCAGACTATTTCCTCTTAAATTTATGTAATTTACCACCAAAACTCAGTCAATTGCACTTTAAGCCTTTATATTTCAACTAAAACTAACAGCGAACTCCCAAATTATTAGAAAAAAATGTTCCCATAATAAAAAGAAATATCCATTAATTTCTTAAGGAAGTGATTAAAGTTTTGGCCGCTCGGCCCTAAACTCGTCAGAGCTTTCGTTGAGTCTTGCAATAAATGTATCCAAGAATGTTATTTATAAACATGGATAAATTACATATAAAGTTGAAAAAAAACATTTGTTGCAACATGTATTTACACAAACATTTACTAAATATATAAAAAAATTTTTGTGTAAATACATGTTGCATGAAAATATTTGTTTAATTATTTTTTTTAACCCCCCTTGGGTACGCCAATTATAACTATCAAATACTTGTTTCAGTCCTAAGCATTCTTTTTTTTTTTTGAGCCATGGATCCAAAGGTATGGATTAGGTAGGGATGTGGTTTCCTGTCCATTTTTAATAATGCATACATACATACATATATACATATGAGTATATCCACCCAAACAGACTCGTAAGCCTAAGCTGAAGCTAAGTTTTTAAACTGGAATATGCTGGCAGCGCTGCTTCCACTCATTATCTCTGCTCCAAATGTTTAATACTTCATTTTAACACATCCCAAACCGAGAAAGGGAATTGGGTTTTTATCTTCATACCTACATGGTAGAACTCAAAAAGTTATTTTCAAAAATTGTTCTTCCAATGTCATTTTCCTTCCTTCGGGCGTTTTCCAAGGAAGTCACCTTGGGCCAATTCTGTTCCTGCTATTCATTGAAGATATTCCGTCTTTAATAAAACATTCTAAGATCTTATTATATGCTGATGATGTAAAACTATTTAAATCATTTTCCTCTATAGAAGATAGATCTTTCTTACAAGCAGATCTTAACAACCTTGTTCATTGGTGTAAAGCAGGGGCGAACGCAGGGGGGGCATTTGGGGTGTTAACCCCCCCCCCCCCCCCCACCAAGTAATTGAATTTTTAAATAATAGAATTTATTTCTACATTATGTGCTTTTCTAGAAGAACAATACAACCAGCTTCTTATAAAATATCACAGCATAATCTAGAACAGGTAACTAATTTTATCGGCCTTAGCGTCACAATGGACTCCAAACTCACCTTCAACCTCCATATAAACTCCACTGTCAACATCTTTGCATTTATAAAGCGATGGTCTAAGGAGTTTAACGATCCTTACGTCACAAAAGCTCTATTTATAAGCTTAGTTAGACCTACATATATTAGAATACGTATCTATTATTTGGAATCCCCGCTACCAGTGTTATTCAGATAAAATAGAATCTGTCCAAAAGCAGTTCCTGCCTTTTACTTTGCGTAACTTTCGTTGTGACTCAGATTACAATCTTCCACCTTACACTGCTCGTTTAAAACTCATTAATTTGCCTTCACTTTCTAGTCGTAGAGAGATGTTTGGTATAGTTTTTATGGTTAAATTAATCACTGGACTTATAAATAGCCTATGCTTTCTAAGTGAGTTATATTTTAACGTTCCATGTAGAGTATCGAGGCATTTCAAGCAACTATTTGTAAAACCTTGCAAAACAAATTTCGAATTAAATGCATATGAATATTGTACCAATACCTACACATCTGCAGTAGCAGCGTATTGGCAGCGCAGGAGATACAAGCCCATATACGGGTATAACATGCATAAAATATACCCGTGTAGTAGCATTGCGCGACTTGGCTGTATTTACTTGATCGCCTATATCTATTCCATTTTACCATGGATTTTCATCGCTGATAGCTTATCTTTTTCCCAATAGAATAGAGCTTCAAGTTAATAAGTAAAACCGAAGGTGAAAACATTGGTTTTAAAGATATTGGCTGACAAAGTCATTTTTTTTTTTCAAAAAATCGTAAAAAATCGCAAAAATTCAAATTGAGTCGTCAATATTTCAGAAACTGTAAGAGCAAGAGAAAAATTTTATAGCATCCATGAAAAGGAAATTTAATTTGGTGTCACCCCAAGGAAGATAGCTTACTGCGTTAAAGAGATATACAGGATTAAGTAGAGCCATTGGCCAAATAACGGTAAATGGCCGATATCTCAAAAACCTTCCCATAGAATTAAAAAGGAACCCGATTTTCGGCATCAGCGACCGATTTTACATATAGAGAGGATAGTCGTGTCTAAAGTACAGACAACAAATTTCATTTTGTGATCCAGTGTAATCATTCCAGCACGTTTGACACCTCACGCTCGCTTTTTATTATAAAAAAAATAGTTCTAGCCTCATTTAATAAATGATATACAATCAGCTGATGATTTTTGTTCTGTAGCTGAATAGTTTTAGATCTCGACACCTAACAAACCCCTTCCTGTACGACTCGGCACAAAAAAAAAAAAACATATCCCTGCATCATACGGATTGGCGCCCCTCGCGTCGGTCGGGATATGGAGGGTAAACCGTTGGGTATTATTATTATTATTTTTATTATTATTATTATTATTATTATTATTATTATTATTATTATTATTATTATTATTATTATTATTATTATTATTATTATTATTATTATTATTATTATTATTATTATTATTATTATTATTATTATTATTATTATTATTATTATTATTATTATTATTATTATTATTATTATTATTATTATTATTATTATTATTATTATTATTATTATTATTATTATTATTATTATTATTATTATTATTATTATTATTATTATTATTATTATTATTATTATTTTTAAGGCATAAATTCCCGACATAAGGCCTTAAATTTGCCTTTTTTCGCATGTCGATAAGACTTATCAATAAGATGTGCTCTCAGAGAGAGAGAGTATTCCTTATGGCCCGATGCAATCAACACAGGAAAATCAGCCTTATTTTAAGCCTTTACCCATACAACTTAAAACTTTCAGGCCTTATTTCAAGCCTTTAAATCTTCTGTAATAAATCTTAAATAAGGCGTAGATTTTTTGCTAGGCATGTATGTATGTACATACGTACATATGTACATATGTAGATACATTTGTATATATATACATATATGTGCATATGTAAGTATACATATTTATATGTGTTTGATTGGGTTGCACGGATTAATAAAATCGAATTAATCTCACATTGTGCCAGAATTGCGCAGAAAACTGCTACTGTTTGTCGACACGTGAGATTAGTGGCTCACAACAATACCGACAAACCGATAACCATCATTCTCATCCATTATTGAAAAAATCATATACATACATATGTACATCCATACATACATAGATACATAAGTAGTATTAAAAAAATAAGAAAAAAAATGGAAAACCAAAAAAATTAAAACATTAATAATTCCCAGTCGGGTTAAAGATTTAACATCGCCTTGTCAGTATCCCACGCATTGGGTCACGATGCATTTAAAATCGACCAAAGTCGCCGATTACGGAAACATACTCAAAACCAGTAGCTATGAATGTTGTGTGTGTGTGTCGCATTCAGACGGAGTTGGACAAAAACTGAAATTTGTGCATTTGTTATGTTCAATTTATCCATGCCATCGATCCACTTTACAACATTTACAATGGATTATTTGTTGTTGAATATCCCTGCAAGAACTGTGCTTTTGTGATATTTCTTATCACATTCTTAAAGGCATCGGTAACCGTTTCATTCATCACGTTCCCGTATGTGTATTTTCAAATTCCATTCTATCCTTATCTATTTCATTGGTTTTGAACTTGGCTAAAAACACATACGAGTGCAAATGTGTTGATAATATTATATTTTTATAATAGCCCTCACGGAAAAAAAAAAGTTAGTTGCAAAAATAAATATATTAAAAAGTGATTTATATTCAACTAATTTTAAAGTAGCTTTAAACAAATGCAGCGCGGGACAGTTTCTTGTATATGTACATATTTACATATATGTAAACACATGTTTTCAGATCTAAGTATGCCAAGATTGTTTTTTCCATTTTTTGGTTACCGTTTTTCAGCTTCACTTCCCATTAAACACTGAAAACGAAATTCTCAAACGGAGAAAATATTGTTTCATATTTATCATTTGAAAATTAACATAAATTCAATTCTTTCTCAAATATCGTTTATCAACTTGAGAACGATTTGCGAAATTTGAGGAAAATTTGTTTCGCATTTTTACCATTTCTTGAATTTCGACATCAAATGCAGGATTAAGTTATTTATATTAAACTACAAATAAAGTAGTTGAAAAGAAACTCAAGATAAAGTTATTCATTTTAAACTACTAGTAAAGTAGTTGAAAACAAATGCAGGATAGGGCAATTGACTGCTTGCTATGACATCGCCGTGTTAAAAAAGTCAGTTCATTGCAAAGGAAAAAGTCACATTTTCAATTAGTTGTTATTGAAAATAAAGTAGTTTATAAAGTAATTTAAAATTAATTAAATTTCCTACAGGGAGTGGCAGTACTTTCGGTCACACAATTCTTGCAGGGATGTTACTATGTAGTTTTTGAAAAAAAAAAACATCAACAGATATTTCGGCTGAAAAAGTAGTTAATGGACCGTATTAATAAAAACATCAATTTGTATGAATCAAATTTCCAAATTTGAGTAAAAGGTCTCAAATTTTAAGTAAAAGCAAATGCTAAGCTTTTGTTAATATGACCCAATGTATAAATGCCAAAGAAATTAAAAAAGTAAAATTCAAGTCTGACCGCCCTGTAGGAATTTAAGCCACATGTAGTGGATTAGTACTGTGCTGCGATGATGTACCTGGAGCGTTGATGGCAAGTAGGTACATTAGTTACTTGTAAAATTAAAGAAGTTTGGTAAAACAAACCTAAGTAGGGTCAAGTTCCGAGTCCCGGGAATCGGAAAAAAATTTTTTCATAAAAAGATGGTCTTAGGGGCGATTTCATCCTTCCATCAATCCTTTTGTTAAAGGTGCCTTTTAGTTAAAGAGCCATTTAAATGTATTTAATATAATATAATATAATACAATGGCGCTATTATAACTCTGACGAGTTTTATGGCCGAGCTTCTCTCCCAATTCGAGGTGTGCTCCTTTTTGTTTTTCCTACTAATTGTAAATGTATTTAATATCCGCTAATTTAAGCGAAAATATTGAAATTTATCGCTTGTTTTTTCTGAAAATAAATAAATTTTTTGATCGTGGCTTTAATTTTTTTGAAAAAAAGAACAGAGCATAATGGGGAAACCCAGTACGGAAAAAATAGACCGGTCATCCAATTGCATTACAGGATTCAACATTTAAAAATGGTCCAAAAATGTTAATATGTAAATTCTTTATGAGTATTTGATTTTGACAGACTGCAGAAATTACATTTTTTCTGGCAAAAGTAACCTTTAAATCACTTAAATGTGCGTTTTTGGTTATTTAACTTTAAAGGCATTTTTTCTTCAAAAAGACTTTTCATGGAATCGATCAGAAAATTAATGGTACCTTTAGATTTTAAAGGAACTTTTAATTTGATTATGAAATCAGAATTTAGTGTTATAATAATAAAATCTTTTGTCTTTTTAAGGCTTCGCCGGAGACCACCTGAAATCTACTTTTGAAATAAGATAATTACCTAATACTAGAGGTTGCACAAATGAATTTGAAACGCCCAACAAAACATTTGCGGCCGTCCAATTACATTATCTACTTGTATCTGAATTATTTGTCGAGTTATTTCCTCGTAGATTCCTTTGTCTAAAAAGAGGCGATGCCACGCCCATTTTCAAAACTTTTAGTGTTTTTTGTTTTACGTCTGTAGCAGGATTCTCGCCACAAAATTTCAATGATATATCTTTATATTTGACAGAGATATCGCTTAAAATGTTTTTATTAGGCCACTTTATATACCCATACATAAAATTGGGCGTGGTCGTCTGCCGTCCAAACATTTATATAATTTTATCACTCCAGCTTT